>WOXC01010032.1:0-353349 GCA_011680675.1 Gymnobelideus leadbeateri | reverse complement strand
CTCCTTAACTTCTTTCTTGTTTATTTTGAGGTTAGATTTATCGAGTTCAGAGAGGGGGAGATTAAGGTCCCCCACTAGTATAGTTTTGCTATCTATTTCTTCCTCTAATTCCTTTAACTTCTCCTCTAGGAATTTGGATGCTATACCACTTGGTGCATATATATTAAGTAGTGATATTGCTTCATTCTCAATGGTGCCTTTTAGCAGGATATAGTTTCCTTCCTTATCTCTTTTAATTAGATCTATTTTTGCTTTTGCTTTATCTGAGATAAGTATTGCTACCCCTGCTTTTTTTACTTTAGCTGAGGCATAATAAATTTTACTCCAACCTTTTACCTTTACCCTGTGGGTATCCCTTTGTTTCAAATGTGTTTCTTGTAGACAGCATATTGTAGGATTATGGTTTTTAATCCATTCTGCTATCCGCCTCTGTTTTATGGGAGAGTTCATCCCATTCACATTCACAGTAATGATGACTATCTGTCTCTTCCCTTCCATCCTATTCCCTCCCCTGTTTATGTTTTTGTTTATTCCTTCTCCCTTCCCCTCCTTGAAGTTTTCCCTTTTGACCGCCCCCTCCCTCAGTGTTCCCACCCAGTGACCCCCCTTCTTAACCTACCCTCTCCCCTTACTACTATTTCCCTCCCTTATAATCCCTCCCTTTAGTCTCCTCCTTTTCAACCCCCCCCTTACCCTCCCACTATCTATAGGACACAACAAATTTTTATACTTATCAGAGTAAATTACTCCCCGTTTGATTCCAAACCAATGAGAGTAAATTTCAAACAATGCTCCTCTCCCTCCCTCCAATTCCTCTATTTAATGAATTTATGTGTCTATTCACGTTAGATTCTTAAACTTCACTGATTAATTTGATCCTTCTTTGAACCAGAACCAGTGAGAATAGTGTTTAAATGATGTTCCTCTCCCTCTTACTTTCCCTTCTTCTATAGTGTGTTTTGATGCCTCTTCAGATGGCATATTTTACCTTTTCCTAGCTCATCCTTTCCTTTTTCCCATTACAGTACCATTGATCCCCTTAATAGTCTTTTTTTTTTAGACTCCATGTTAGTGCATTCATACCCACACCCTCTAAGTATAACCCTTTTGCAGGTCATGATAATCATAGAGATTTCAAATATTGACAGTTATCAGCTCCACATATAGGGATGTGAACATTTTGCTCTTGTTGCATCCCAAGTAATGAGCTTGTGTTTGTGGGTGTGGGTATGTGCACTTCTGCATGTGTGAGTCTATGTTACCCTTGTTTACCTTTTTATGTTCTTCTGGAGTCTTGTAATTGGAGATCAAATTTTCCATTGAGCTCTGGCTTTTTCATTAGGAAAGTCTGGAAGTCCCTTACTTCATTAAACGTCCATCTCCTTGCCTGAAAGATTATGCTCAGTTTTGCCGGGTAGTTAATCCTTGGTTGTAGTCCTAGCTCTCTTGCCCTACGAAATATCAAATTCCAGTCCCTCCGCTCTTTTAATGTAAGTGTGAGGTCCTGTGTGATTAACTGTAGTTCCTCGATATTTGAATTGTTTCTTTTTGGCTGCTTGTAGAATTTTTTCTTTAATCTTATAATTCTGGAATTTGGCTACTATATTTCTTGGAGTTTTCAGTTTGGGATCTCTTTCAGGAGGAGTCCGGTGAATTCTATCAATAGCTATTTTATCTTCTGATTCCAGGACCTCAGGACAGTTTTCTTTGACAATCTCTTGGAGGATGTTGTCTAGACTGCTTTTCTCATCATGGCTTTCTGGTAGACCAATAATTCTTAGGTTGTCTCTCCTGGATCTGTTCTCTAGGTCAGTTATTTTTCCAGTGAGATATTTTACATTTTCTTGCAATTTTTCGATCATCTTGTTTTTTTCGATTGACTCCTGCTGCATCATAGAGTTCTGAGTTTCAGTTTGGTTGTATCTAATTTTTAGTGAATTATGGTCTTCAATAAGTTTTTGAAGTTCCTTTTTTAGGGAGGTATTTTCTTTTTCCAAGTTGGTCATTGCCTCCCTGATTTGGTCTTTAAAATTTTTCTTAAGCTCCTCCAGGAATGCTATTTGGGCTTGAGACCAGATCATGTTTCCTTCTGTGGTCTCTGGTGTGGGCAGAGAGTCTATATTGTCCTGTGTGTTTTGTTGTTCTTGCCCTGCATAGTATGCTCGAATAGACTTTCTTGCCTTCCCCTTCTCCTTTTCAGCTTCCTTCCTTCCCATTGTGACTTCCTGTTTCTTAGTGTCTCAGGCTATGAGTTTGGGGCCTGATCCTTGACTTTGAATACCTCTGGGTGGCTAGTTTATGGCTAAGTCAGGGAAGTCAGTGAGGAATGTAGATGTGTAGGTGGGGTTGAGTCTGACCACTTCAGATTTCTGCCTCTATACCCCTGGGCTATAAGTAGTCTTTTGTTGGTGAGGTGAGGTGGGGCTAGTTGGGTCCCCTCCCTCTCTTCTCCTCAGATTCCTGGCTGTCTCAGTTACACCCTTTCTTGGAGATTCTCAAGCCTGAGGCTATTTCCATTAACTTGGGATTTCAGTCTGGGTGGGAGACTTATCTTTGGGTTTTCTGCTTCATGAAGGAGGGATGGGAGGATCTGAGCAGCTAGAATTTACTTTGCCATTCCAGCCCCTGTATCATACAGGCAGGCAGTTTCTAAATTTCCAGGCTGGGGTCTGAATGCAGCCTGAGAAGCCACTCTCTCCACTGGGGGCCCGAGTCTCCTACCTGGCTCCAATGATCTGTTCCCTCTGCGAGATGACTGCGACTCCTCCTTGGTAAGTCTGCAGGCTGGGGATTTTTCTCTCTCTGGTGTAGTCTGCTTGCCTGCTCTTAGGTCTGAGCTGTGCAGACCCCACGCGCTCTGCTCTCGACCTGTGCGGGCACTCTGGGCAACCTCCTGTGCTGGATTCTGCCACACTCTGTCTTCCACTGGGCTTTGTCACTCCGGAATCTGCTCAGATTTACCCTTTTGGACTTAGTGACAGAGGAGCTCAGCGAGGTTACTGCTTCCTTTCCGCCATCTTGGCTCCGCCCCCCATTTTTAAAGTTTAATCTGCATTGTTCACGTTTTCTCCATCACTTTCTTGTCTATGTGATCAACAAAACAATAAATCAAGCCTTGATTTGTAGCAAGTACTGATTTCTGGGGTACAAAAGCTCACACGGAAAATTTAGCACTCTGGGCAAACTGCTTAAACCTTGCCTCCAACATACTCCAGTACATATCCATGGAGTAACAAAGAAATGTTCCCAGAGAAGGGGCTGGCATTGGCCAATGCCAGGAGTATTAGAAGGTAACAGATGGAGCACAGTGATGAAGTATCGTGAGGGTAAACATGAGCTCCTAGAAGTGAAAATATTTGAAAGGTACTCGAAAAATGGTTATTGGTGAGGAGGATAATAGTCATTGGGTCGTAGAATGGGAACTGGAAGGGACCTATATAGACCATCAAATCTAGTTCTTTTGTTTGTACAGACATAGAAACTAAAACACAAAGAGATTGAGTGATTTGTGTTAGCTCAGATAGCAAGTAAAATTTTGAGGCAGTTTTTGGACCAAGGTCTTCTGGAGTCTAAGTCCAGCTAGTTATGCTGTGCTATGCTATGCTATTTTCTCCTATTCCATCCCATCCTATCCCCTCCTATCCCTTCCCATCCTATCCCCTCCTATCTCATCCCATCCTATCCCCTCATATCCCATCCTATCCTACCCTATCCCATCCCATCCTATCTTCTTTTTTTTTTCATTTAAATTGATTTTATTTTTTACAAAGTTGAGCAAACTATTTCCCAATAATATGTTTTATTTCTTCTTAATTGTGATTTCTCCTTTTTCAGTTTTTTTCTTTTTTTTTTAAACAAATACTTTATTAACTTCTGTTTTACATCATTCATTTCTGCCAGATTTTGAGTTACAATCATTTTCCCCCCATTATTCCCCTACCCAACCTCCCTGAATAGTAGTCCCACAAGATATCGCTTCCTCCAATCTGCTCTCTCCCATACCTTCTCCCATACCCCCATCGACTTTTCCATTAGAGGAAGATGAATCTTTGTGTCCCAATGCCTGCACATCTTATCTCCCAATTATAACAAAAGAGTATTAATAATAGTATTTATATATATATTTAAACATTTAATGTTACGACCTCGAATTTCAGATCCATTTCCTTCCTCCTTGTCACCCATTCCTTCTTGGGATATAAGTAATTCAGTATATGTTGTACATGTCTAGCTATGCAAAACATTATCATAGTAGATATATTGTACAAGGCTGCTTATAATTCCCTCCCACTCATCCCACCCCCACCTGGTCCATTCACTACATGATCCTGTCCCTCTTCTATAGTGGGTACTTCCAACCTCCCCTCCCCCCAAGGATGCCCTCCCATCCATCATCCCTCCTCTCATCCCCCTTCCCCCTATCCTGCTGCATGTTGAGATATCCCATTTAGTATGTATGTCATTTTCTCCCTGAACCAAATTCAATGTGAATGTGGTTTTTGCCTTTTTAGCCTTCCTTATTCTCCCCCTCCTTTGCAACCACTTCCCCCCTTCTACATGGGATAGTTTACCCTACCCTGACTCTCCCCATCTCCTCTTGCCACTTTCCTCTCTCACCTCATAATTTCATCCCTTGAGTACTCTCCCTTCCAAACAAAATCAACCTATGCCCTCTATCCATATATAACTGTAACCATATACACACACATTCACATATGTATTCATATGACCACACCCCCTTCTTCCATTATTTTCATAGTGAGAAAGATATCATCAGTCACAGATATTGCTTTTCCATATAAAGGAATGTAAATAGTTCAACTTTGATAAGTTCCTTTTGATTTCTTTTCCCTGATTACCTTCTCAGGCATCTCTTCCTTCTTGTGTCTGGGTGTCAAATTTTCTATTCAATTCTGTTTTTTTCTTCAAGAATGCTTGAAAGTCCTCTATTCCACTGAATGACCATATTTTCCCCTGAAACAAAATACTCAGTTTTGCTGGGTGGGTGACCCTTGGGTTCATTCCCAGCTCTTTTGCCCTCTGGAATATCATATTCCATGCCCTTCGATCCCTCAGTGTAGAAGCTGCCAGGCCCTGGGCTATTCTGATTGTGTTTCCACAATATTGAAATTGTTTCTTCCTGGCTGCTTGGAGTATTTTCTCCTTGATCTGGGGATTCTGGAACCTGGCTATAATATTCCTGGGAGTTTTCTTTTTGGGATCTTTTTCAGGAGGTGATCTGTGGATTATTTCAACCTCTATTTTGCCCTCTGGATCTAAAACATCAGAGCAATTTTCCTTGAGAATTTCTTGAAGGGTGATTTCTAGGTTCTTTCTTTGATCATGGCTTTCAGGTAGTCCAATAATTTTAAATTGTCTCTCCTGGATCTATTTTCCAGGTCAGTGGTTTTTCCCATGAGATATTTCACATTGCCTTCTACTCTTTCATTTGTTTGGGTCTGCTTAACAGCATCTTGATTTCTCATAAAGTCATTAGCTTCCATTTGCTCCAGTCTAACTCTGAAGGAATGAATCTCCTCAGTGAACTTTGAGATTCTTTTTCCATCTGGCAAATTCGACTTTTTAAGGCATTCTTCTCCTCATTGCCCTTTTGGGCCTCCTTTGCCATTTGAGTTAGTCTATTTTTTAAGGTGTTGTTTTCCTCAGTCAGGCTGTTGACCCTCATTTCATACTTTTTCTGCATCCTTCTCATTTCTCTTTCCAATTTTTCCTCCACTTCTCTTATTTGATTTTTAAGTCCTTCTTAAGGTCCTCTATGGCCTGCAACCCACTCATGTTTTCCCCTGGGGCTTTTGGAGCAGGACTTCTGACCTCACAGTCCTTTTCCCGCCCTATGCCCCCAAAATAGGAGTCTAGGGTTGCATTTTTCTGTTTCCTTTGCCTTGGCATGTTGCCACTTAATTGCTTGACTTTTGGGCTTGTTGCCACACTATGGCTTTAAGGCCAGCTAGAGGAATTTTCGTCCCAAACGTGTGGGGGGCAACTTCCGTTTCTGGCAAGCTGTAAACCCACCCACAACTTCCACCCTAGATCACAATCCAGATCCAGGGAGGTTAAAGCAAGAGCGATTACCCCCCAAGACTGATCGCTGGATCTCCCCACAATTTGTAGGCTGGGAGCCGGAAATGCCTCTGAAAACTACACAGTGGCGTGTCTCCTCAGCAGCTTCTAGCCCCCAGGGGAGGGAGCTGACGCATTCCCCAAATACAGGTCCCAAAGTCCATAGGACACTAACCTCTTACTTTGTCCTAGGCAAGTCTATGTTGATAATTCTGGGGTCGCCACAGTTCCTGGTGTTCTGGGGTTCCTCCAGCCGGCTGCTGGCCCTGCCGCCCTGGGGCTAAAACCTCGGCTCACGTGGACCTGGGCTCGGCTCCTGCGCTCTGCGAGCTGCCAGGTCCCAGACCACTGCGCTGGTCCTTCCTGCAGGGTGCTGGGCTGTCCTCAGCGGGAGGTTAGCTTCTCTGTGTCGTTCTGTGGGTGCTGGGGCTCCAGAAGTTTTTCAGAGTCCTTTTTTACATAGTTTGTGGAGAATCTGGGGTCAGAGAGGCTTGGACGAGCTGTTTCTACTCCGCCATCTTGGCTCCCCATCCTATCTTCTTATATTCCATCCCATTCTCTCCTCTCCTCTCCTCTCCTCTCCTCTCCTCTCCTCTCCTCTCCTCTCCTCTCCTCTCCTCTCCTCTCCTCTCTTCTCCTCTCCTCTCCTCTCTTTTCTTCTCCTCCCCTCTCTTCTCCTATCTCATCCTATCCCATGCTATCCAATGCCATACTATCCTGTGCTATCTTATTTTATCCTATCCTATCCAACCACTTACTCTACTATACCATACTTTTACTACACTGTGATTTTTTTTGGGGGGGGGGCAGTGGGGCCATTATGCCAACTTCAGAACAAAGAAGACTTAGGTTCAGTTCCCGCATTTGACACATTTGTGATTCTTTTGTTGCTGTAGTTGTTCAGTTGTTTTACTTGTGTCTGACTCTTCATGACCCCATTTGGGGGTTTTCTTGGAGTGCTTTGCCATTTCTTTCTGCATCTCATTTTACAGATGAGGAAACTGAGGCTAACTGGGTTGAATGACTTGCCCAGGGTCACACAGCTAGTTAAGTGTCTGAGGCCATATTTGAACTCCCAGAGATGACTCCAGGACTGGCACTCGATTCACTATGGTGCTATCTAGCACTCTTTATAACACACACTGGCTATGTCACTCTGGGCCATGCATTTACCCTTGCACTACCATAGGCAACTTTCAAAACCATAAGTATTAGAGATGGTATCAACTTTCATTGGTAGAAGGATTCTCTTCATCCAGACATTCCTAATACCAATGAAATCACTGGTACAGTACTTATCTGAAACTATCATCTAATTTGTCTCAATTTTCTCAAGGATTCAGTGAGGTGTCCATTCTTCAGTTAAATGTTAATAAATATTTATTTAAAGCTTTTTTTCCATCTTTGTTATGAACATGACAAAAACTAACAATTTTTGTACAAAGAACATAAAAAGAGGATTGCATATGAAACTATGAATTTATTCCATATAACTTTTTTAAAAATATGTATTACATTTACCACAGTAGTTCCAACATTGTTCTACTTGCTTATTTCCCCTTTTATACTTCTATTTCCACAAATATTTATTGAGCACCTACTACGTTAGCTTCATTCTTTTTTTCATGTTTCTTTTATTATTAATTTGTGGAATAAAACACTCATATACATGACATAATATAATTAAAAAGATTATTGCACATGAAGCTACAAATGTGTTATATACAATTCGATATTCATTTTAAATATATAATAAAGTTATGTAAATTTATTTTTCCCTTCCTCCCACTCTACAAATGGCTACCATTAGACACAAATAGGCACGTGTATATATATATATATATATATATATATATATATATATATATATATATATATATATATGCACACATACATACATGCATACATATATTTGGAAAAGTATTTTATACATACTATTTGTCAATTCTTTCTCTAGATGCATAATTCTTTCTCTTCTTCATATGTCCTTTGTAGTTAATTTGGATATTTGCACTTCAAAATTACTTATTCACTCAAAATCATTCTTTTTTAAAATTAATATATTAGTTTAGTTTCAGTTAACAAGATTCAATTCCATAGTTCCTTGATTTTCAAATTTCCTTTACTTCCCTCCCCCCTCCCCTCATGACAGCATATAGTCCAGTATAGGATCTGCAAATACATTAATATTGGACATTATTCCAATTACAAAGGCTTATTGTACTAGGTGGGATGAAAGATAGTAAAGAAGAAATAAAACCAAACAATGAAAAGAAAAAAAAATCATTCTTAAAACAATACTGCTGTTACTGTATACAATGTTCTCTTGGTTTTTCTCATTTCACTCTTCATTATTTTGTGATTTTCTAAGATTATTGAGCTCATTATTTCTTATAGCACAGTAATATTCCATCACAATCTCATACACCATGACTTGTTCAGCCATTCACCAATTGATGGGTATCCCTGCAATTTCCACTTATTTGACACCATAAAGAGAGCTGCCATAAACATTTTTATTTATTCTTAAGCATCACTAAGAGAGCTACAAAGGTAGGTGACATGGTTCCTGTCTTCAAAAAACTTGTAGTGTAATCAGAGGAAAGAAACAAACCCACGCGGAACACAAGAGGCCACAAGAGAACTCTTGCTAAGCCGTGGAACTAAGTCCAAGTGTAATAGATCAGTGAAAGGAGAGCTGAGGCTGAACATGGGTTATCAGAGTAAACCAGAAAAAAAGGCCAACTTTGTGAACCGTTTTTTCTTAGTCTGTTGCATTTAGAGCTTAAAGAGGTTTCAGAGGTCATTTAGGTCCCCACCTTTTACAGCTAAGAAAAATGAAGCCCAAAGAGGTTATGTATCAGTTCGTTAGTGGCAGAGCCTGGCATCCCTTGGCACCCAATCCATTTCTCTTTTCACTTCATGAGGTTGCCTTTTTGCTCAATATTTGCTGATGAAGGGGTATCTGAATAAAGTCAGGCTCTCAGGACCTTTCTTTCCCATCTCAAACTCTTGACTCTTCATTTGCCTCCCAGGTGGGCTATTGAAGAATCAACAGAATGCCAAAATTTCCCACTTGCCAACATCCCCAGGTCTGAGTCAGCCAAACCATCCCTGAAAAATTAACAGACAGCTCAGCCCTAAATGATTCATGTAACCCATCATCAATATTTATAGGCCATATCAGGAAGAGGAATACACTTGAAGTCCATTCATCTATAACCCATACATATCTATAACAGTGTATCAGGCACTTGAACTCCGGGTCATATTTATTTACATATTATTTTGTTTGACTTGAACTCCAGATGAACTGCCACCTGTTGATGACATAAGCCTGAAGCCAAGTTCTGATAGCCCAGCTGTGAAGAGGTGGAAGGCCTGGAAGAGAGCCTGTGGCCTTCCTTCTCACCGACCACTCTTCTATGTTATTTTTCAAATGTTCCTAGCTGCAGCTGTCACTTTATAAACAATCTTTTCCCCTGAGTTTTTTTTGGGGGGGAGATAAATTTGGTGCCACTGGAAATCACCCTATTGAGTTCATCTAACAGCTCAATCTGCTGAGATGCTATTATCCATTCCCTATTCTTTTCTCCTACTTCCCTTGATATAAGTGTCTTGACCTTCCCTTTTACTCACTCCATGAGCTATGCTTTCATATCTTCCACTCAGCCGTCAAACTGATCTTCCTAAAATGTAGGTCTGATGGTATCACTGTTCCCCCCATTCAATCATCTCCAGTGACTTCTTAATGCCTCCAGAATCAAATACAAAATCTTCTGTTTGCCTTTTAAAGCCCTACACAACCTGGCCCCTTCGTACCTTTCCCATCTTCTTACACCTTATTCCCTGCCATGTACTCTTGTGATCCAGTGACACCAGCCTCCTTTTTCTTCCTCATTCAAAACATTTCATCTTCTGACTCCAGCCGTCTTCACTGACTGCCTCCCATGCCTGGATCTCTCTCCCTTCTCTCTCTACCTCCTTCTTTCCTGGTTTCTTTCAAGACTCAGTTAAAGATATCTTCTGCAAGAAACATGTCTCAGTCCTTCTTTTTTTTTTTAAACAAATACTTTATTAACTTCTGTTTTACATCATTCATTTCCACCAGATTTTGAGTTACAATCATTTTCCCCCCATTATTCCCCTACCCAACCTCCCAGAATAGCAGTCCCACAAGATATCGCTTCCTCCAATATGCTCTCTCCCATACCCCATCGACTTTTCCATTAGAGGAAGATGAATCTTTGTGTCCCAATGCCTGCACATCTTATCTCCCAATTATAGGCAAAAGAGTATTAATAATAGTACTTATATATATATTTGAAACATTTAATGTTACGACCTTGAATTTCAGATCCATTTCCTTCCTCCCTTGTCACCCATTCCTTCTTGGGATATAAGTAATTCAGTATATGTTGTACATGTCTAGCTATGCAAAACATTATCATAGTAGATATATTGTACAAGGCTGCTTATAATTCCTCCCACTCATCCCACCCCCCACCTGGTCCATTCCCTACATGATCCTGTCCCTCTTCTATAGTGGGTACTTCCAACCTCCCCTCACCCCAAGGATGCCCTCCCATCCATCATCCCTCCTCTCATCCCCCTTCCCCCTATCCTGCTGTAGGTTGATGTCTCAGTCCTTCTTAATCTTACTGCCTTCCCTATAAGATTATTTCCAAATTATCCTGTATGATATAGCTTGCTATATTACAATTGCTATATAATAATGTAATTATAACTGTGTGCTTTTTCTCTCCCCTTTTGAACTCCTTGATAACATTTAGCATTTCTTTGTAAATCCAGCACTTACTGTCAAGCCTAGCACATAGTAGGTGGTTAGCAAATGTTAGCTGACTGGCATCCCTTTCAAATTTCAACCACTTGGGGAAGCCACAAAACTGTAGCAATCTGTAGTTATGCACTTAACTTCCCCTTTGCCATTTGCTTTCTATCTTTTTTTATACTAGGGGAAGGGGTCTAAATCTGGGGTTTCATTTGTTTAAAGAATTCTCAGGTGAGGAACTTTGCTCTACCAAGGCACACTGGCATCTTTTTGTCACTTACGCTCCTTGAGAATTGCCTAGAGACTGAAAACTTAAGTGACCAGGGGTTATGTTAGATGTGGGACCAAGGTCTATCTGGTATCAAGGCTAACTCTCTATCCACCATACCTCATTTCCTCTGTAGTTATAATTCTTGTAGTTATAATCTGTAATTACTTCTGTAGTTACAGGCAGAGGAAGTTTTTGTCCTTCATGGACAACTTTTTAGCAGTTTCAGTTTGCCCCCAGTTTGGTAGAGCTACTACTCATTGGAGAAAACTCCAGGATAGAGGGCCTTGTTCTTGGATGCAAGATTGTGTTGGGTAGATGTGGACTAGGAAGGGGAGCAGCCACATGTGAGAGAAAAGACAGCATGGACTGGAAGAAAGATACAGTGACTTCATGGAAAAAGAGCAGGAGGCAGCGACTTGGAAGAAAGATATGGAAGCTTTCTGGGGCAGCTATTGAGCTGTGGGGAGTAGACATTGGTGGGGCCTTTGGGGATCCAGGAGGGGTGCATGGTGCAGTCTGGTGATGGTATGATGATTTGGGAGCTGTGGTAACAGGTTTCCACAGATGTCTATCCCTGAGGCTTCAGTGCTCTCTAGCCTGCCCTGTTGAGACTACAGGAGAAAATTTAAAAAAAGAAAGATAAAAAAATAACAAAAAACTAAACAAGCCTCAGGCAGATGCCTTTGGACTCTAAGCTTCCCTACTGGTGAATGAGGTAATTATTTATTAAGTGCATATATAGTGTCTGGCACAAAGTAGGTGTTTAATAAATGCTTGTTCTCTTCCCATGGGTGCCAAGATTTAGATGGGCTTCAATGCGTCTATCTCCATAGAGAGAGGGGTCAGTCAGGATGGGGAAACTGAATAAAAGGGGATTTTCCTTAATTAAATGATATATATTTTTTTTAGATTTATGGAATGGCTTCATTCATTCAACTTATGGAGAGTTGAGCTGTGGTTTTAAACAGCTGATTACCCCAAACCGCATGTAATAAAGGGTTTCCGGAAGTGATGTGGGGACCAACTGGGAGAAGAAGGTTCTAATAATACATTTCAATCCTTAAAAGAAATTCATGTGGGGCAGCTAGGTGGCGCAGTGAATAGAGCAATGGCCCTGGAGTCAGGTGGACCTGAGTTCAAATTTGACCTCAGGCACTTAACACTTATTTGGGCAAGTCACTTAACCCCAGTTGCTCTGCCTTCCCCTCTCCAAAAAAAAAAAAATATATATATATATATATTGTATTAGCATGGGCATACCCTTCACTAATGAAGAGTGCAACCCCTTTGCAACTTTTCAATGGTTTTGGGGGCCAAAGAAAGAAGGCAATAAGCATTTATGAAGTGTGTTTTTCAACTATTACACTGTGCTAAATGCTTAACAAGTTAATCCTATTATTATTATCCTATAATCTCAGTTAATCCTATTATTAAATAATCTCATTTATTTTTAAGAAAATTTACCTTCTAGGTGCCTGGCACTGTGCTAAGTACTTTACAGATATCTCATTTGGTCCTCACAGCCTCTCTGAGAGGTAAGTGCTATCATTATCCTCACTTTACAGTTAAGGAAACTAAGACTTGCCCAGTCCCACAACTAGTAAGTGTTTGTGGTCAGATTTGAACTCTGGATTTCCTGAGCCCGGGCCTACCTCTCTATCCACTTCACCACCTAGCTGTGTCAAAGAATCCATCAGGTTATGGTCAACCTGGTCACATTCTCAGTTCTAGTTGACCTGATCTTTGAGTAGCAGACACATGCTGTATCATCAGGCCTATAGCTTCATAGAACTTGCCAGGGCTGTTATGCCCTGAAGAACACATTCCCACCACAGAGGCATTGGTTTAAATCACTGAATTAAAATCACAAGTGAACCAAACCCACTGTTTTAATATAAGTGAAAGAGACTGTCATTCATAAAACAGAGTTCATTGAAGACCCTTAGGTCTGTGGTTTCCAGTGACCAATCATGGCATAAAGTTAGCAGAACCAACTTCAGCTGCTAAATGGGTTAGGGTCTCTTCTTGTCGTAAGAGGCACTCTAGGACCTAGGAAGCACTCTTCTTCATAGTTCCAAATTTCACATGGTGCAAATTGTCACCACAAATGCTGCTCCTTTCTTTAACAAGGGTCTACAATAACTTTATTTCACTCACCCAGCTAGGATCTCCCATAAATCACTCTTTTTCCTGGCCTTTCTCATTATATACCCTTCTTTCTAGTCACAGTCGGAGGCTTGAAGAAACTTGAGATGTCAATTAGGTTGGCTTCCTTATTTTTCAGAGGAGGAAACTGAGACATAGAAGGATGTACAGTTATCCCTCCTACATCACAATTTTCCCCATTGTGGTTTTGATATATCTCATGTTGGCATAAAAAATTAAATGGAAATTTCGGGGGAGTTTTACTAAAACTGCAGACGATACCTGAAGGCCGTCAGATGACACCAAGCCTATGACCAAATACTTGACCCAAATTTTAAAATAAAGCACTGCAAATACTGCGTAATAGAAAAAGAAAAAACTCAGACTTCTTCTCTGGTCCTAAAGGAAGACCAAAACATTTAATGTGACTTTTCCAGATCAAGGGGGAGCTGCGTCTCTAACTTCTGCTATGTGGCAATAGTGTGGCATGGTGGAAACTGTGGAATTTGGAGTAAGGAAACTTCCCCTCCTCCTCATCATCATGCAATGATATTGGCCTCCTTGCTGTTTCTCCCACAAAACACCCCATTTTCCAAATCAAGTGTTTTCCCCATGCCTAAAATTTTTTTCCTCTTCGTCTCTGCCTCCGGACTCCCCTGGCTTCCTTTGAATCTCAGCTAACATCTTACCTTCTGCAAAAATTTCTTCCCAGTCCCCCCGAATCTTAGATCATTCCTTCTGAGACTACCCCAAATCTGTCCTGCATATAGCTTGTTTATATATCATGGTTGTCTCCTTCATTACACTGTGAGCTCCTTAAAAGCAGGGGCTGTTTGTATTGAGCACACAGTAGACACTTTATAAGTGTTCACAGTAGGTACTTTATAAGTGTTTGTTGATTGATTGAACGCCTGTGTGACAATGCACAAATTATCTAACTTTTGTGGAGGCTGTGAGGGTTGGGTGAGAGAACCTCTGAGGTCCCTTTCAGGACTTGAACTATAATACTGGGGAGGGGTGGGGTCTATGATTGTATCATGCATTTAGTAAGTGAGGCCAAATTTGAACTCAGGTCTTTCTGACTCCAGGCCCAGTTCTCTATCCATGTGCCATTTAGCTGCCCATACATAAACATATATACCCATATAGTGTATATATACATATATGTGTGTATGTATTTATATGTATACAGAGAGAGAGAGAGAGAGAGAGAGAGAGAGAGAGAGAGAGAAATATCTGTATTTTTACTTATCCTTTTAAGCCCAATTCAGATACCACTTCCTAATCTAGGAAGCCTTCCCTGATCTCCAAGAGTGACAGACCTCCCCAGCAGACCTCACTCACATAGCACTTTGGCAAGTTAACTCTCTAACGTACTTTTTTTTTTTTTAATGGTAGATAGATATAAATGGTTCTATCTTTAGATAGATCTCCAGGGCTGGGGAACCTGTGGCCTCAAGGTTACATGCAGCCTTCTAGGTCCTTGGATGTGGCCTTTTTACTGAGTCCAAGTTTTACAGAACAAATCCTTTTATTAAAGGGATTTGTTCTGTGAAGCTTGGATTCAGTCAAAGGGCTGTATTTGAAGACCTAGAAAGTCACAAGTGGCCTTGAGGCTGCAGATTCCCCACCCCTGACTTATTCTGTACCCATTCATATCTATAGAGATATCTATAGATGGATTTCTCTATATCCATCTATAGAGTTAAAGTGAGGTCTGAGGGAGACGTTTGCTGCTCCTGGAGATCAGGAAAGGCTTCCTAGAGGAAGTGGTATTTTGGTTGGGTTTAAAAGGATGAGTAAAAATACAATTGGGAGAGAGGAAACGTTCCAGGCATAGGGGATAGCCTGAGCAAAGGTACGACTGTGAGAGCGCACTATATATTTTGTCGCTACAGAGAATAATTTTGTTTGGGGGCATGACATGGTGCATGAGATGACAGGAAAGGTTGGTCTGTGGGAGGCCTTGGATGCCGAGGAATTAGAATTTTACCTGGGAGACAATAGGGAGTCATTGGGTATTTTTCAGTAGAGGAGTTACTCCACCATATATGTGCATAAAAAAGATTAATCTGGCAAAGCAATGAAGTATCAATCAGAGGAGACTTCTCTCTGCGAAGGTGGCAAGAAAGGAAGCTGTTGCAATAGCCCACATGGGTGGGAGGATATTCCTGGCACAGGGAATTGACTAAGAAAAGGTACAGATGTGGGAGAGTACTAAGTGATTTCAGGAGGGGGTGTGTGTGGAGGATTCAGAGAGAAATTTAGCTAAAGTGCATGGAATGAAGTATTGCCAGATAAGGCAAAAAAAAATGTAAGGGGCAGTTAGGTGGTGCAGTGAATAGAGCACCGGCCTTGGAGTCAGGAGGACCTGAGTTCAAATCCAACCTCAGACACTTAACACTTACTTAGCTGTGTGACCTTGGGCAAATCACTTAACCCCAATTGCCTTGCCTTCCCCACACCAAAAAGACAAAAAAAAAAAAAAAGAAAAATTTAGGGAGTGTTCAGTTGTGAGAAATCTTGAATGCCAAATATTTGACCTAGTTTGATCCCAGTCTCACCACCACACAATCTGTACTACTGTCACTGGTAAACTTGATAGATCTTAGCTCTGTTGGTTAACTGTGGCATAGTAGAAAGAACACTGGACCTGGAAGGAGGGAGACCTGGGTTCTAATCCTGTCTCATGCACCTACCAGGTATGTGACCCTGGCCAAGTTGCCTAACCTCCCTGAACCTCAGTTCATCAGTAAGATAAAGGGTTGGACTGGATGACCTTATGGCAGTTATAGGGTTGTAGACAAAGTGCTGAGTTTGAAGTCAGACGACCTGAGTTCAAATCGCCACCCTACTACTTACTACCTGTGTGACCTTGGGAAAGTCCTTGCACTCTGGGCTTCATTCTCTTCACCTATAAAATGAGTGGGCTGGACTAAACCTCTGAGTCCTCTTCAGACTCTATGGACCTATGATCTCTAAGCTTTTTTTTTTTTATATTTAAATCCATCATCCTACAAGCCATCTCTTTCCTTTGTTAACATTCTGTAAAGCCTTTGTCTGTGGGCATTGTCCCTGTGCCTGGAATATTCTCCCTCCTCATCGCTTCCTCTTGGCTTCTGTGACTTCCTTCAGGTCCCAACTAAAATCCCCCCTTCTGTAAGAAGCCTTTCCCAACCCCTTTTAATTCTAGTACCTACTCTCTCTGAACTGTTTCTTATACAAGTATTTCCTATACATTCCCTACACCCAAGCCTGTGTATAGAGATTGTTATCTCCTGCATTAGAATGTGAGCTTCTTGAGGGCAGGGACTCTCTTTGGTCATGTTTTTGTACTCTCAGTGCTTAGCACAGTGCCTGGACACAAATCTGTGCTTCACAAATGCTTGTTGACTGACTGCTTCAAGAATATTCAGACTGAGAGAGACCCCTAAAGGAGCTTGCTTTTGCTGGGAGCTCTAAAACATTTGGGCCATTGTTTGCCAGCAGATGACCACAGGATTTTTGCCTAGGAAGGCTTTCCCTGAAAAAGAGGATGTTTCTGAAGATTGTGGCAATTGCTTTCTTGAATTAAA
This sequence comes from Gymnobelideus leadbeateri, assembly GCA_011680675.1. NCBI lineage: Eukaryota > Metazoa > Chordata > Mammalia > Diprotodontia > Petauridae > Gymnobelideus > Gymnobelideus leadbeateri. Next base: position 336,485 of record WOXC01010032.1, on the reverse strand, counting down.
CCACAACACTGACCTTTTCCTTTGATCAGATGGATATAAAATACTCTGACCAGATGGGGTCCAAATTTCCTACAGAAAAACAAACATCCTTTCAATAAAGGGGCATGGAGATTCCCTTGACAGTAACTCTCCCTATAGGGCATGAACAGGTCTCTGCTTTGATTAAGTTCCATATTAAAGAAAGCCCAGTACTTTCCATACAGTAACTGGCCTGAAGAGATGTGGTGTGTGTGTGTGTGTGTGTGTGTGTGTGTGTGTGTGTGTGTGTGTGTGTGTGTAAATGTAGGCATTGAGAAAAGCTGCTAGAATGTACAGCATCAATGCATTTCTCCCTCTTTCCTTCCAGTCTGATCTACAGAGCTGACATATTGGGAATTCCAAACAAAGCCCTGTTTCATGATCAAAACAGGCAGCCAGAGGCAATGGTGAGCCTTTTTACAGCTAGACAATTGATTATTTACTCGTGTGCTCCTCAGGATGGAGCCCACCTAGTGAGAACCCAAAACACATTATTCTCCAAGAGGAAGCTGTCTAGGCTTCCCATTGGGTCTCTCAATCTCTTATCTGTTACTCTGCTCCATCTCTGTGCTGTGTTGAAATGAGAGGTTCCATTTCTCTGGGAGGTGAACAAAATTAGCCACATGACACCCAGTTCTGCCTTTATATGTAGGTGCAGATTTTGTGAATGAATAGATAATTAGCAGCAGCAGCATTTATATAGTGCTTCAAAATTTGCACAGTATTTTATGTTACTTCATTTGATGTTCATAACAGCCCTTGGAGGTAATTTCTATTATTATCACCATTTTATAGATGAGGAAACTGAGGTAGAGAGAGGTTAAGTGTTTCACCTCGTGTCACACAGTTAGTGAGTTTTGGGGGGAAAGATTTGAACTCACACGTTCCTGATTACAGGGCTAGTGCTCTATCCCCTATGCCATTTCACTGCCTCTAGATTTTTTGTTGTTGTTTAGTTGTTTCAGTCATGTCCGACTCTTTGTAACCCTATTTGGGGTTTTATAGGTAGAAGATACTTGAGTATTTTGCTATTTCCTTCTCCAGCTCATTTTACAGATGGGGAAACTGAGGCAAACAGGGTTAAGTGACTTGCCCAGGGTCACACAGCTAGTAAATGTCTGAGACTGGATTTGAAGTCAAGGCTTCCTGACTCCAAGCCTGGTGTTCTATCTATCCACTGCATGGTCTAGCTGCTTGCCTCTAGCTGACTAAAGATCAGCAATTTGCTAGAGTGGGTCCAGCCAGGGTCAGATACTACTCAATTTTGTCTTGACAAAAGACAAAGGCCAATGTCACCATCAGGGAAAAGCAGCTAATACATTTAGATCATAGTGCTCTGTTCATATTTTTATTGTCAAAATTAATCATATGTATAAATTGATCTATCATGATTAAGGTTTGTTTATGGTCATGAAAAGTAAAAATGAACCTTTCTTCTTGCCAACCTTGTGAATATGTATCTGTGTATAGGAGATGGGTAAATTGAGGCTTATAGAAGTTAAGTGATTTGCCCATGGTCATACAGCTAGGAAGTGGCATATCTGAGATCTGAACTCAAGTCTTTGACGCTATTCTCTTTGGTCTAGAATTTCATGTGTTTTTATTTCAAAGCAATAAATTCAGTTCAACCAACACTTCCATGTTCTGACACCTTTAACCAAGACATGGAGGCTCAATTAAAGCAAGTGATTTTTCTTAATAACACACATCAACAGATCTTTTATTCAAGTTTGTACTCATTGCCCTTTCCTGCTGGAGACATTAACCACGATTAAGTCTTTAGCTGTGACACATCCTCTCCACAATACCCTAGAGGTAGCTTGGCCTTTGGTGAGATTATAATTAGAGTAGACTTTAAAGGAGTAAACGAAATGGAAATAAACAAAAATCTCAAACTACAAAATACATGGAATAACTCCAGAATCATCAAAATCCAAAATTAATATCAAAAGTAGACAGAATTCAGCCAAAGCTTATACCTGGGCTATGGTGATTTAGAGTATCAGTATCACATCATATTAGAATGTATCAAGTGAAATGATGTTCGATTGGCAGATATGTCTTGCCACATTTTAGGAACATCAATGATTTGGAACATGTTTAGCCAATGGTAACCAAGATGGCAAGAGGATTGGAACATGCCATATAAGAAATGGTGGAATGAATAAGGGATGTTTACCTTGAAGAAGAGAAAACTTAATAGAGATATAATAACTATCTTCAAGTCTTTAAAAGGTTATCACAGAAACAGTAACCAGGGCAATGAATAGAGGCTGCAGGGTAGAGGATTAAGTCATTGTAGCATTATGAAAAAAACTGCCTCTGGAATCTGAAGACCTGGATTCTAATTCTGACTACTCATTTGACCTTGAAAAAGTTACTGACCTGCTTGATTCCTGAATTTCCTTGGCTGTAAAATTAGAGGGTTGCACTAGATTACTTCTGAGCTCCTTTTCAGCTCCGGATCTATGATTTCCTGTGATTCTGCCACAGTTAAGAAATATTTTCTAATTAGTACAGTTCATCAAGTAGAACCTGAACCTGTTGAGGCTGTTACTGAGTATCAATGACCCTTGAGGCCCTTCCAAGTCGGTAATCTTATGTTTCTGTGATGGGAAGGGGCAGTTGATGGGAGAGGGAGAGATTTTCAGGCTATGGAATCAAAGGCAGGGAGAAATCACGTGATCAGCAAGGTCTCAGTCATGGGTTCTGATTTGGAACCTTAGCCACTAGATGAGGTAAGAAAGTCAAAATACCAAAAGCTAAAATGGAAACACAAATGTAGATGGTCAAAATATGCCAGAAAGAGAGAGAAAAAACAAAGTAGGGTTTAGTATAGATATCAAAATCCAAGAAAATGTGGATTGTGGCAGGAGTTCAAATTTATTATTATTGGAAATTTGGCATGCTTGGGGAGTACTCCATTGAATACCTCATTGTGGTGAATGTTTACATAAGGAAATATAGATTTCTCATGACATGGTGGCAAATCTAGGTTCTTGAAGGTCAAAACAATGATGAGCAAAATCTGAGAGCTCCTAACAAGCAAAAAATGTTTTGAGTACAATACTACTTAGGGACAGACTATTATCCAAGAACCTTCTTAAGGACGCATCTCCAAAAAGTTGGCCACTAGGTAATGAATTGTTTGCTTGATGATGTCATCGGTTCCCATATATTCAATTGTCACCTTTGTATTGAAGATTCTTAAATCTATTTATCTAATTCTAACCACTCTGCTGGCCCCTCAGACTCCAATCTCCAGCCACACATTAGACATCTTGTATTAGATGCACTATAAAAATTTTAAACTCTACATATCCAAAGCAGAACTCATTTTCTTCCCTCTCTGGTTCTAAATTTCCCATTGCAGTCAGTGGTACCATCATCATCTCAGTCCTCCTAGGTGTCATTCTCCACTCCTCACTCTCTATCAACACCCTCCCCCAAATCCAGTCTGTTGCCAAGGCTTCTCAATTTTGCCTTTGCAATATTGCTTGAATAATCTCCTCTCCTCTGATACTTCTGCCACTCTGGCGGGTCCTCATCATCTCACACCTGGCTCCACCTAAGACTGGTCTGCCTGTCATAAGTCTCTCCCTACTCTAGATCATGCTCCACACAGCTGTTAACGTGATCTTCCTAAACTGGAGGTGTAACTATGTCACTTAGTAAACTCCAGTGATTCCCTGTGACTTTCATGACCAAATATCAAATAATTGGTTTGGCCTTCAAAATCCTTCATAATCTGTTCCTACCTTGTTCCCACCACTGCCTTTCCAATTTTCTCACACTTTACACCCCTCCCTCCAAGTTGATTCCGTCACACTGAACCTAGTTGCTCTTCCTTGCAGAAGACACTCTTTCATATTCTGGGCATTTAAACTGACTATTTCCTATGCCTGGAATACACTCCCTCCTTATCTCTGCCTTCTGCCTTCGCTGACTTCAAGTTCCAGGTAAAAGCCCTCCTTTTAGCTTTTAGCTTAGAAGCCTTTCTAATCTCTTTTAATTCTAGTGCCTTCTCTTTGTTCTTTATAATTTGGCCTGTGTATATCTTATTTGTATATAGTTGTTTTCACATTGTTTCTACCATGAGACTATGAGTTGCTTGGAGAGCATATCTTTTGCCTTTTGTTCTATCTCTACAGCTTAGCACAGTGCCTGGCACATGGTGTCAAATAAATGATTATTGACTGATTGTCAAACTGACAGCTTATCAACTGTTTGGCAGTGCCCCATGAAACAGATAAAAATTCAAAAAGGTCTTCAAGCCTAAGCAGACCCCATCTGCTCCTACAGAAACAGTGGCAGAATGATGGTAAAGATTACAAAGAGGATCAAGAATCACACAGTTCTCAGGCCATCCACAAACATTCATATAATTGTTGGAACTCAATGTGCAATCTTTGTCCGATGGCCAACAAAGTGATACCTCCTGGAGGAATTAAACTATATCCATATTGACATTCCAACCAGAAATTAAGCCACAAAACAAAGAAATTGAAGCTAATTTGCAGAAAAGATGGCTTAAAGGTTTTCAGAGTTGTTTTTTATTATGGATCCATGGGCAATAAGGATCATCTTTTCAGGGAATGTTAAGTCCTCTTGCCTTGCAGTTCTTTTAAAATTTTTTAAAATTTATTTTACTTTTAACTTATGAAACAAAACAATCATTTTCATAACAATTAGAATAAAAAAGATGATTGTACATAGAACTATAAATTTATTATTTACAACTTGCTATTCCTTTTAAACATACAATCAAGCTACCATGTAACTTCATTTTTTTCTTTTTTCTTCCTTCCCCCTCTCACTCTAGAGATGATTATCATCAGACACAAATATTTGTATATACATAAAATCATTGTATGCATACTTCTATCTATCAGTTCTTTCTCTGGATGCAGATAGCATTTGCCTTCATAGTCCCTTTGTTGTTAATTGTGGTGTTTATAACAGTATAAATTACTTAGTGCTCAAAGCTATTCTTAAAATAACATTACTGTTATTGTATTACAACAATCTCTTGTTTCTGTTCATTTTACTCTTCAGTATTTCGTGCAAGTCTATCCATGTTTTCCAAAATCAATGAGCTCATAATTTCTCAGTATAGTAGTATTCTATCAATTATGGGCATCCCCACAATTTTTACCACCACAAAGAGAGCTGCTATAAATATTTTAGAATATATAGGTTCTTTTCCTTTTCCCCTAATAGTCTTTGGAAATAGACCTAGTAATGGTATTGTTGTGTTAAAGGGAATAGGCAGCTTAATAACTCTTTGGGCATAATTTCAGATTATTTTCCAAAATGGTGGGATCAGTTTACAGTTCCACAAACAGTGAATAAGTGTCCCAACTTTTCCCTCCAGCATTTGTCACTTTCCACGTCTATCATTTTAGCCAATTTGGTAGGTGTAAAATGGAACCTCCAGGTTGTTTTAATTTTCATTTCTCTAATAAATAATGATTTAGAGCATTTTTATATGACTATAAATTATTTTGATATCTTCATCAGGAAACTGCCTGCTCATATTCTCTGTCCATTTATCAATAGTGAAATGACTCACATTCTTATAGATTTGACAAAGTTCTTTATATATTTGAAAAATGAGATCTTTGTCTGAAAATTTGTCTATAACATCCCCCATCCCCAACTTTTGATCTTGGTTACATTTGTTTCTTTGTACAAAATGTTTTTAATTTAATGTAATTGAAATTATCCATTTTATGCCATCAATTTTACACTCCTCTCTATCTCTTGTTTATTCATAAATTATTTGCTTTTCCATAAGTTTGATAGGTAATATGTTCCATGTTCTTCAACTTTTCTTACAACCTCTTTCTTTGTATCTAGGTCATTTAAGCATTTTGACATTATCTTGGTAAATGGTGTAATGCTCAATTTTTTCCAGACTGATTTCCAGTTTCCTCAATATTTTTTTTAACCAAATAAAGAATTTTTATATAAAAATCTTGTCTTTATCCTTGTTAAATGCAAGGTTGTTATATTTATTTGCTGCAGTAAATTGTATGTCTACTATGATCCACTGATCTACCTTCCTATTTCTTAGCCAGTATCAGATAGTTTTGATAATTACTGCCATATAATATAGTTTAAAATCTGATATTGCTAAGTCACCTTCCTCTACATTTTAAAAATTAGTTCCTTTGATATTCTTGACTTTTTGTTCTTCAAATTAAATTTTGCAATCTTTTACTAGTTCGGTAAATTCTTTTTGGTAATTTAATTGGGATGACATTGAATATTTCAATTAGTTTAGATAAAATTGTCATTTTCATTATATTGGCTCTGCCTACCTATGAATAATAAATATTTCTCCATTATTTAAATTTGGTTTTATTTGTATAAAAAGTTTTTAAACAATTTTTGCATATAGTTCCTGGGTTTGTTTTGGCAGGTGTATTTTCAGTATTTTATACTATCTAGAGTTATTTTAAATGGGGTATCTCTTATGATCTCTTCTTGCAAGGTTATGTTTGTGATATATAGGAATTGTAGTTCTTATGGTGAGTATAAACAAGCAGACCATCATGAATGTAATTTCAGCCTATAAACCAACATTTGTTGCAGGGATTGAAAATCTCTGAAGAGCATGACAAAGTTCTGCAAAGTCAGAGTATACTTGTATACTTAGTGACTTCAATGTAAAAATAGGTACAGGGGAAATAATGAAAACGGGCATGATAGCTCTTTCTGACAACATTAGCATAATAATTATTAGCAACTGCATTGGGTTCACATTCAGATAATAGCCATTGATTAAAACTGTTTGAGAGAAGCTCTCCAGTATGTCTTCCATATAGATAGCAGCCACTTGTGACCAAATCTGTCAAAGGTATAGAATATTTGCCAGGCTGAGCTATTCAGAAGACCTGTTATGAGTTTATAAAGACTGTCCATGAACTGAACTGTATCTTTGTCACTCAGCACTCCTAGGACATTTGAAGAAAGATTAAGATGAAACTTTGCTAATAAATGATGTCAGAACGAAGGCTTTTTCTTTATTTAAATATGAGAACAATTCAGACTAACATTGCCCTCTGCTGGAGATAGACTGCTGCCTAAGGACACTATTATTGATTCATTGATGCCTGTCACCTATAGACTTGGAAGATATCAACCATAAAAAAAATCATCCACTGTCTGAGAAAAACAATAAAGGGACTTACATTCCAGCATCCTTTTGAATCAACTTGTTCACATCCTTCAATTTGTTGTTGTTGGTCAGTAGTTTCAGTTGTGCCCAACTCTTCATGACCCCATTTAGGGTTTTCTTAGCAATCATACTGAAGTGGTTTGTCATTTCCTTCTGCAGCGCATTTGACAGATGAGGAAAATGAAGCAAACAGGATTAAGTGACTTGCCCAGGGTCACAGAACTAGTGTCTCAGGCCAGATTTGAACTCATGAAGTTAAGTCTTCCTGACTCTAGGTCTGGTGTTGTATCCACTGTGATATTTACCTACCCCCATGTATTCTTCAACAACCCCCCTTTTATTTGGCAAGTTATTCATTGGTTTCTGCTTTCACTTTTTAGTGTGGTGGTAACACCACATGATCATCTGTCAAGAGAACATTTGTGATGATGATGATGATGATGATGATGATGATGGTGATAATGGTGATAATGATGGGGATGGTGATAATGATGATGATGAAGTTGAAGGCAGTTAGGTAGTGCAGTGGATAGGATACTGGGCCTAGATTCAGAAATACTCATCTTTGTGAGCTCAAATCTGGCCTCGAACACTTATTAGCTGTGGACCCTGGCCAAGCCATTTAAATCCCATCTGTCTCAGCTGAGGATCAAAGGAGATAGTACTTATGAAATGCTTAGCATTGTTTCTGGCACATACTAGGTGCTTAATAAGTACTTGATTCCCTCCTTCTTTTGCTTTATTAAGATTGGGAGATATCACATTTGAGGATAGGTCTTTAGGATATGTTTTTGCTGAGTCAAATGCTTTTTTGGAATAAACAAAAATGCATACAATATGATCTTATATTCTGTATTTCTGTGTTGTGAGACTGTCTCAGCTGTGTAACTGAGTGATATGATCCTCTGCTGAATATTTTCATTTTTAATCAGTTACCCTCAGTCTAGGGCAGGTATGGGGAACCTGTGGTGGCCTTCCCTCCTTGGGTATGGCCTTTTGACTGAGTCCAAGTTTTACAGGACAAATCCTTTTATTAAGGGTATTTGTCCTGTAAAGTTTGGATTCAAAGGGCCACACTTGAGGACCTAGAGGGTCACATATGGCCTCGAAGCTGCAGGTTCCTCTCCTCTCCCAGGTGGAGCTATATTGCCAGTTCTTACGAGAGAGAGTGTTAAATTTTCAGTGTGAGCATAGATAACTCTGAAATCAGGGAATGCTACAAATTCGAGCATGATTTTTCTTTTTGTTGATTGTCTGGACTTAGGAAATGAATGGAGAAAATGTTAATAACGCACATTAAATTTATAAGTTTGTAATGTTTATATCCCCCCATTTACAGAACTGGTTGTTAAACATTTACCAGCATATCCCTGACTTCAATTCATGCATAACTAATTCTCATCAAGATTTTGTAAAGATAACAAAGTACCCTTGTAAGTCAGTCAGTCAATTAGCATGTATTGAATTCCTATTAGGTGCCAAGCATATAGGTCAACTTTTGTCTTCTATGCAATGAGTATGTCAGTATGAAGAACTATACTGGATTTTGTACCTAACCTTTCTTGTGGCAGGCTACTTTTACTCTAGACATTCTTTTCCTCCTCCTTGACAACCTTGTCCTGCCATTTTCTGAAAACTGCCATGTCTAATGCTTGGATCATTGGCCCTCCTATAGCTAATCCCTGACATATAGGGAACAAATGAAGTACACCTACGGGAGAAACTTCTCCCTTTTCTGCCAACTTTAAACTCAGCTATTGCCTATGTCATCAAGACACGCTCTTTGTGTTACTTAAAAGGTTCAGATTTGAGGGGTTTCCATAAGACAACCTGGTTGCATCTGGTTTTTGTTGCCCCTACCTCTATGTCCCCCCCCTTCCATTATTTCCTTAAGATTCCTCTTGGGTTAGGTGAAATGCACCATAATAATGTCCTGTTGCTTTAAGAATTAGCTTCTCTACCTGATGCTTTTGTGAAGTTTCCTTTAAGTCTCAAAATTGCTACAATGGGATTGGGACAGAAATTTGTACCAAGAATGGGATAAAGTTCACAGAATATCAGGTACATTCTACTATGTTTTCCCCCCTGTCATAGCCATTATGATACAGACATCTCTTGTTTTTCCCTCTCTTCTTCAATCTCTCTCTCTCTCTCTCTCTCTCTCTCTCTCTCTCTCTCTCTCTCTCTTTCTCTCTCTCTCTTTTTCTTTTCACATTTATGTGATGGTTCACCAAGATAAAGAAGAATGTGGTATAGGGGTTTTGCATGAGGCAAGGACCCTTTTTATGATTCCTTAGTTGACGTGGGACTCCAGAAATTGATCATATTGACAATAGTCCAGGATGAATTCCACAATGGTTATAAAGATTATGGATTAATGAATTATGGATTAAGCTGATACTTATTGCCAATTTTTAGAAAATCTGAGGACACTGGTGCAGCTAGATGGTGCAGTGAATAGAGCATGGGCCCTGGAGTCAAGAGGACCTGAGTTCAAATCTGGTCTCAGATACTTAACACTTACTAGCTTTGTGACCTTGGGCAAGTCACTTAACCCCAATTGCCCTGCCTTCTCCCCTCCAAAAAGAAAAAGCAAAGGAAAATCTGAGGACACAGAATAAGGCCTCCAGATCAGTAGCATAGATGTGGAGGGTTATTTGAGACCCTGACTTTTGACCTTCTTCACATTCATTGTGAAGTCTTCACAGTATTTTCCAATTCCTTCAGAAACTTCTTTCTGAAATACCTTGAAAGAAATCCCTGAGTGTATTTTAAATTATTTAGTATCTAGCTTGGATTTCTTCTATATATCTATATCACCTATATCTATTTATGTCTATATTGACAACAATATCAATATCTATCTAGACATCTACAGTCATGTCTAATCACTATTTTTGACTTTGATTGGCATTGTAACCTTCTCACATAGTACCTAGAGTACTGAGGTGGTAGAATTCAAATGTGGTTGTTCCTCTTTGTCCCTGGTAAAGAATGCAAAACTTTGAATAGATCCATGGATTGGGCACAAGGAATATTTGAATAGAAGGTGTATTGATCAATCCCACACCCTCAAATTTTGCTCCACTCACAAATCCCAAGGGTTTTTTTTTTTGTTTGTTTCTGCTTTCTCATTTTGGACTGCCTCAGATAAGTCTGAAGCCTTTATCTCTGGGGCAGGAAAGTTTATTTACCTTTCTTTGTTTTAAATCTTTACTTAAAAAAAAACAAACAGTATTAATAATTAGTGACTCTGAATCTCTGGAAAGAGACAGCACTCTGACAAAACATTTCAGGGGCTAATTTTTCTGTTTCTCTCTGTTTCCTCCTCAATTGCTTCCTCTTAACTGCATTCCCAAGAAGTACACCTAGACTACTATTCACAAGTAAGTTGTGATTCACACTGGCCCTCCTTGTTCCTTGCATAAGACATTCAATTTCTATACTTTTCCATATTCTGTACCGTTTCCTGGCTATTGACACCTCACATCTGGAATTTTCTTCCTCATCCCTCCCTCCTGACATTCATGACTTCTTTCAAGTCTCAGCTAAAAGTACACCTTCTAGGGGCGGAGCCAAGATGGCGGAGTAGAAACAGCTCATCCAAGCCACTCTGCCCCCAGATTCCCCCCAAACTATGTAAAAGGGGACTCTGAACACCTTCTGAAGCCCCAGCACCCACAGAATGACACAGAGAAGCAAACCTCCTGCTGAGGACAGCCCAGCAGCCCTGCAGGAAGGACCAGCACAGCCGTCTGGGAGCCAGCAGCACGCAGCATGCAGAGCCCAGCAGCCGAGCCGAGCCCAGGTCCCAGTGAGCCGAGGTTTTAGCCCCAGGGCAGCAGGGCCAGCAGCCAGCTGGAGGAACCCCAGAACACCAGCAGCTGTGCAATTCCAGAATTATCAACATAGACATGCCTAGGACAAAGTAAGAGGTGAGTGTCCTATGGACTTTGGGACCAGTATTTGGGGAATGCGTCGGCTCCCTCCCCTGGGGGCTAGAAGCCACTGAGGAGACACGCCATTTTGTAGTTTTCAGAGAAAGCTCCAGCTCCTGGCCTGCGAATCGTAGGGAGATCCAGTGATCAGTCTTGGGGGGTAATCGCTCTTGCTTTAACCTCCCTGGTTCTGGATTGTGATCTAGGGTGGAAGTCGTGGGTGGGTTTACAACTTGCCAGAAACGGAAGTTGCCCCCCACACGTTCGGGACGAAAATTCCTCTATCTGGCCTTAAAGCCATAGTGTGGCAACAAGCCCAAAAGTCAAGTAATTAAGTGGCAACATGCCAAGGCAAAGGAAACAGAAAAATGCAACCCTAGACTCCTATTTTGGGGGCATAGAGCAGGAAAAGGACTGTGAGGTCAGAAGTCCTGCTCCAAAAGCCCCAGGGGAAAACATGAGTGGGTTGCAGGCCATAGAGGACCTTAAGAAGGACTTTAAAAATCAAATAAGAGAAGTGGAGGAAAAATTGGAAAGAGAAATGAGAAGGATGCAGGAAAAGTATGAAATAAGAGTCAACAGCCTGACTGAGGAAAACAACACCTTAAAAAATAGACTAACTCAAATGGCAAAGGAGGCCCAAAAGGGCAATGAGGAGAAGAACACCTTAAAAAGTCGAATTTGCCAGATGGAAAAAGAATCTCAAAAGTTCACTGAGGAGATTCATTCCTTCAGAGTTAGACTGGAGCAAATGGAAGCTAATGACTTTATGAGAAATCAAGATGCTGTTAAGGAGATCCAAACAAACGAAAGATTAGAAGGCAATGTAAAATTTCTCATGGGAAAAACCACTGACCTGGAAAATAGATCCAGGAGAGACAATTTAAAAATTATTGGACTACCTGAAAGCCATGATCAAAGAAAACCTAGAAGCCACCCTTCAAGAAATTCTCAAGGAAAACTGCCCTGATGTTTTAGATCCAGAGGGCAAAATAGGGGTTGAAAGAATCCAGAGATTACCTCCTGAAAAAGATCCCAAAAAGAAAACTCCCAGGAATATTATAGCCAGGTTCCAGAATCCCCAGATTAAGGAGAAAATACTACAAGCGGCCAGGAAGAAACAATTTCAATATTGTGGAAACACAATCAGAATAGCCCAGGACCTGGCAGCTTCTACACTGAGGGATCAAAGGGCATGGAATATGATATTCCAGAAGACAAAAGAACTGGGAATGGACCCAAGGGTCACCTACCCAGCAAAACTGAGTATTTTGTTTCAGGGGAAAATATGGTCATTCAGTGGAATAGAGGACTTTCAAGCATTCTTGAGGAAAAAACCAGAATTGAATAGAAAATTTGACATCCAGACACAAGAAGGAAGAGATACCTGAGAAGGTAATCAGAGAAAAGAAATCAAAAGGAACTTATCAAAGTTGAACTATTTACATTCCTATATGGAAAAGCAATAACTGTGACTGATGATATCTTTCTCAGTATGAAAATAATGGAAGAAGGGTGTGTGGTCATATGAATACATATGTGAATGTGAATGTGTGTGTATATGGTTACAGTTATATATGGATAGAGGGCATAGGTTGAATTTGTTGGGAAGGGAGAATACTCAAGGGATGAAATTATGAGGTGAGAGAGGAAAGTGGCAAGAGGAGATGGGGAGAGACAGGGTAGGGTAAACTATCTCATGTAGAAGAAGCAAGGGGAAGTGGTTGCAAGGGAGGGGGAGAATAGGAAGGCAAAAAAGGCAAAACCACATTCTCATTGAACTTGGCTCAGGGAGAGAATGACATACATACTAAATGGGATATCTCAACCTGCAGCAGAATAGGGGGAAGGGGGATGAGAGGAGGGATGATGGATGGGAGGGCATCCTTGGGGGGAGGGGAGGTTGGAAGTACCCACTATAGAAGAGGGACAGGATCATGTAGGGAATGGACCAGGTCGGGGGTGGGATGAGTGGGAGGGAATTATAAGCAGCCTTGTACAATATATCTACTATGATAATGTTTTGCATAGCTAGACATGTACAACATATATTGAATTACTTATCTCCTCAGACGGAATGGGTGACAAGGGAGGAAGGAAATGGATCTGAAATTCGAGGTCTTAAGATTAAATGTTTCAAATATATATAAATACTATTATTAATACTCTTTTGCTTATAATTGGGAGATAAGATGTGTAGGCATTGGGGCACAAAGATTCACCTTCCTCTAATGGAAAAGTTGAAGGAGGTATGGGAGAAGGTATGGGAGAGAGCAGATTGGAGGAAGCGATATCTTGTGGGACTGCTATTCTGGGAGGTTGGGTAGGGGAATAACAGGGGCGAAAATGATTGTAACTCAAAATCTGGCAGAAATGAATGATGTAAAACAGAAGTCAATAAAGCGTTTGTTTAAAAAAAAAGTCCACCTTCTATCGCAATCCTTTTTGATCCTCCTTAATTTTAATGTCACTCTTCTACTGATTAGCCTAATTTATCCTGTATGTATCTTATTTGTATATATTTGTTAGCACATTTTCCCCATTAAATTGTGAGATTTCTTTGAAAGCAAGATTGTCTTTTGCCTTTTATTGTATTCCTACTACTTAACAGAGCTCCCATCGTGTAGTAGTAGATGCTTATACATGTTTATTTTGCCTTTGCCTACTGGTCTGAGGAAGAAACATCACCACAAAAGGCAAAGAGAGAGACAAAGATAAAGAGAAGCAGAGGCAGAGTGGGAAAGAGAGAAAGAGAGAGAGACAGACAGACAGACAGAGACACAAAGAGAGAGGGGGGAGGAGGAGGAAGAGAAGAAGAAGAAGAAGAAGAAGAAGAAGAAGAAGAAGAAGAAGAAGAAGAAGAAGAAGAAGAAGAAGAAGAAGAAGAAGAAGAAGAAGAAGAAGAAGAGGAGGAGGAGGAGGAAAAAGAGGAGGAGGAGAAGGAGAGGAGAGGAGAGGAGATAGGAGAGATCTGTCTACCACTGAGGTGATCTTCCTCTCAACAGATGCTCAAGGCTTAAGAGAAAACAAAAAGAGAGAGAACTAGAATTACAGATCATTTGATACAACAGAGTAGAGGAGTATTTTCTTTTTTATTGGAAAAACCCATCTAGGTAATAAACTAGTTCTGGGGTAGGGGGAGCAGAGCAGGAAGTACAAGTAGCCAAATTACTCTTTTCATCATCTGTCATCATCATGCCTACATTAATCTTCCAATCCAATTAAAAATACATTTATTAAGTTTCTATTATATGCAAGGTACTGTGCTAGACCCTTAGAGTACAAAGACAAAATGAAAAACAGTTCTTAGCCTCAAGAAGCTTACATTCTACTGGGAGAATAGAACATGTATGCAGATAAATATATTGATGATAATTTGAGGAGGATGAGGAGGTGTAAGAAGAGGAGGAAGGGAACACTAATAACTAAGGAAATCAGGCAAGAATTCCCATAGAAGATGGCTCATAAATTGACCATTGAAGGAAGCTACTGATTTCAAGAGATAGAAGAGAGGAGGAAGTTATTTCCAGTCATGGCATGTGAAAGATGAAACTAGTGAGGAAACGAAGGTTCATTTGCATGGGAAAACTGATAAAAAGACCTCAAGGGCTTTGTATGTCCAGAAAAAAAGAGATAAATTGCTTATACAGTATATATGTATTTGAAATAATAGAATTACTTTTCTGATTGTGGCACCAGTGCCCAGAAAAATTAACTTCCAAGCACATTAATTTATTAAATGATGCATGCCAATTGCCCAAAAACTTGGGACCAAGCTTTCTCAGCTTTGGCACTATACCCTGAATATAGAGTGAGACAAATTTTTATAAATTAAAAGCAATTAATCAAGTAAAACCAATTAATCAAAAGAAAACAATTAACTAGGATGCAAAATTAGGTAATCTGATTTCTATAAGGAGGAAAGATTAGGGACTTTCTTGGGGGTTGGGGAAGAGAATGAATAGGTACAAATTCCTGAATTCAGAAAAAATAAGTTTCCCCACTTCCCTCTCCAAGTGTCTGTATTCAATCAAAGGTGCATGGAAATAATAACTGATTTATCAGGTTTCTTAAGATATACAAATGTGAGAAAATTCTTTGCATCAATTTTCAGATCTGCTTGGGTTTCTGGTCAACATAACCTAGGTCCTTACTTAAAAATCTCTAAGCAATAGGTAGAGGTGGTCTAGCTTCTCAGTCATGCAAGGCTAGATAAAAATAATGCAACTAAGTTCTCTCAAATTTCCACAATTGAATAAAATTTCTTCACAGGACAGAAGTTGAATATTTCTATTGACCATTCTATAGAATATTCTATAACTGAATAGAAAGGGAAACTGAGCTAGTTCTAGAATTGATTCACAAGATGAAGTCAGTGTGCTTCACCCAATTCGCATTACCACTTGCTGTTCTAATTCCTTTAATTCCCTTAGTAATGAGGACCTAAACTAGACTGGTGGCCATGTGAGTAGGAAAATAGAAATGTTGTGGGGGTAGGTTTTATGAGACTTGGCAAACAACTAGATATGGTGGAGGTTGGTCAGGGAGGTTGAAAGAGAGGAAAGAATCAAGGATGTTCCTGAGCTTGCAAACCCACTGATGCTATATGGCAATGATGAAGCACTGTAATTAGAACTATCAGAATTGTAATTAATCCCAACGATAATGGTGAGATGTATGGTGGCTGTGAGTAAGCATGTTACCAATTATTATTTGCACTGGAAAACTGATAACAAGACCTGAATGGCTTTGTACACCCAGAAAAAAGAGGTGAATTGCTTGTACAGTATATAAGTGAAATAATAGAATTACTTGTCTGATTGTGGCACCAGTGCCCAGAAAAACTAAACAATGGATGAGCTCGAGTATATTAGGTGAGTCCTTCAAAGAATTTATGGAAAGATAAAGATAAAACGCCTCATAGGATGAAATAGATTGTCATCTATACTGATGGAAATTTTGCCCACATTGGTGAAATCATTAATCCATTAAAGTATACTTTGAATATAAACATGACAGCTGCCTTCCCTTTATCTTCTTAAAGGGACAACATTGTCAGATGCTGGGCATCCTGTATATGAGTAGAAGCTAATAAGTAAATAAATAACAGCAGTAAGGAGCAGTAAGAAGTAGCTTGATCTCCCAGACCATGGTTTTAACAATTGAGATAAAGTGGATGAGGTTGATCCACCTTCCTTATCCCTTAAAAGCCATCCTTGACTTTCACCTGTATAGAAATATCTGAGTGAGGGGAATGGTGATAGAACTCTGTGGTGACAGAACTGAATATATTTGTTCTTTCTCTGATAGGGTAAACATTAGAAGATGAACTATTGAGGTTTAGGAGGAAGGGACCAAAGAAGCTCAGAAAGTAATGTACTCATAATGAGTGAAGACATGTGGATTAGAGAAGGCAGGCAAGATGCTCCACTTTGGGCAGTATTCCAAGTTTTTGTGGCGTATGTTTAATATATAAGATTAAGGTCATTCTTAATTGCTTCTAGAATAAAGACTAGTGTTTATTTGCTGAGTGTCTTCTTTTCTGACTAATTAACTTAAAAAAGCTGTATAGCCAGTAGTTTCTGACCCTCCAAAGGCAATTAGACTGAAATATTTTTATACCCCTAGCTTCTCCTGCCAAAGGAATGGCTATAAAGAGTGATTGGTGTGTAAATAGCTTTCTGCCTCTAGCTAATCGTTTTGGCTTCAGTCGTTTCTAGTTGTGATTGTGACAGCTTACATTACACCATTCACAATCCCTATGTCTTGCAGGAATAATAGTTGGCAAAGTGTAAAACCCTGGAGTCTTTGAGAAGTGAGAGAACAAAGCATGTTTAAAGCACCTACTATGTGCCAGACACTGTGCTAAGTAGGCACTTTACAAATATTATCTCCTTTGAGATAACCCTGGGAGGTAGGTATTGTTACTACCCCCATTTTATAGTTAAGGAAAGTGAGGCAAACAGAGTCAATTGACTTGCCCAGGGTTACACAGCCAGCAAGTGCCTAAGGCTGGTTTAAATTCTAGTTTTTTTTCATGATTCCAGGCCCAATTCTCTGTGCTCTGTTTGTTGTTCATCCTTCATTCTCAAAGGGGACCAATGACATCAGGAGGGGGATATCTGGACATGCAAGTGAATTGAATTTAAGTGAGGCAGGGCTGTGCAGAGTCACCAGCCTCACTCTCTCCTCCAGAGTCATCTGATTCCAGTGGCAAGACATAGGTCAAGACAACAGGAGATGACCCCAGATGTAGTGGGAGACCTTGGCCTTTTTAAGTTAATGTCTTTCCTAGGTCTCCTCTGTCCCCTCTAACACCTTGATGGACATTATTTTTATACTAATTTAGCTTAGGATCATACAAGTCTTTTGGCTGTTATGTCACAGTACTGGCTCATGTTGAATCTACTAGACTCTTAGATCTTTTTCACATGAACTGCTTTGTAGACATATCACACACATTTTTATGCATATATGCACATACATGCACTAACATACACACATAGAATCAGAGCTAGAATGGACCTTAAGAGTCATCTAGTCTGATACCCTGACCCCTTCATTTTATAGATGAAGAAACTGAGTCCTAAAGAGGTTAAATGACTTGCCCAAGGTCACACAGGTAACCAGGACCAGAGGCAGGTGAACTCATGTCTTTTGACTCTAACCTGTGCTTTGTCTACTGTACCACAATTTTTCCCACCCTGTCCTCCTGGAGTTTATTATCTTTTGAACTAAAGGTCATGATTTCATGTTTATCCCTATTAAATTATATCTTGCTAACTTCATCCCCTGGTTCATCCCTAAATACCCCCAAACGATTAGTAAGATTGTCTTCTGAACTATATTTCTTGGGGGAATTTTTTTCACATATATGAGATGTTCCTTGGTCAAGTCTCATTCTGCTGGGCAAGATGATGACCAGCTACATTGTGGGAATGGTGAACTGATGGCTGGCTTGGAGCTTAGATATGGATTGAGGAGAAAAGCAAAAGCTCAATCATGACACAAAGAAACAACAAAATGGAAGGCCAGGGAATAAGGGACAGAATGAAGGGAGAAAGAAGAGGAGCAAAAGAGAAGTCGACTGAAATCTTTCAAAAGGAAAATTAGATGATTTCTAATAAACTTAAGCTGACAAGAATTAGTGCAAGGGTTAATTCTTATAATGGATGTTTATACAGGAAGACTTCATGATCTAGAGCCCATGGGTCAAGATTAAAAGTAGGATATGGGTTAATTATGACCAATATTTATATAGTGTTTTAAAACTTGCAAAGCATTTTATGTGTATTATCTGATTTGATTCACAACACCACCTGTAAGGTAAGCATTGTAGGCAGCACTGACCCCATTTTACAGATGAGGAAGCTAAGGCTTTGAGAGAGGAAAAGTGACTTGAGCACAGGGCTGCTGAATAAATCTAGTGTTCCAGAATTTATCAAGGAAGTGTTTTTTCCAAGAATGGGAGATAAAAGGTTAGAACCAACCTTAGAAATATAAGCTGTGGCCCAGTATACCATGCTTACTCTAATAAGCATCAGAGATGGAATGACAAGTCTTCCTGACTGCAACTAAATATATATTATATATGCCATATACACTATAGCTATGGGTCTCAAAATGTGATCTGAAAACTCTTGCAGGTTTTTCAGACCCTTTCAGAGAGTTTGTAAGGTCAAGAGCATTTAAAATGACAATAAGCCATTTTAATTTTTAATACTATAAGTATTTTTTTTTTTGGCAAGACAATTGGGGTTAAGTGTCTTGCCCAGGCTCACACAGTGAGCAAGTGTCAAATGCCTGAGGCTGAATTTGAACTCAGGTCCTCCTAACTCCAGGACCAGTGCTCTATACACTGTGCCACCTAGATTCCCCTAATACTATAAGTGTTGATAGAGATAACTTACACAAACAAAACCTCTTTGGGGGATCCTCATTTTTGAAGAGTGTAAAGGGGTCCTGAAGGGCACAGTGGATAAAACTCTGGGAAGTTTTGAATTTGGAAGCCCTGAATTCAAATCTGGCCTCAGACATTTACTATGTGACCCTAGGCAAGTCACTTAACCCTGTTTTCCTCACTTTCCTGATCTGTAAAAGGATCTGGAAAACCACTCCAGTATCTTTGCCAAGAAAATCCCAAATGGGGTCACAAAGAGTCAGATACAACTGAAATGATTGAACAACAACAATAGTAAAAAGGGGTCCCAAGACCAAAAAGGGAAATGCTGCACTAAACTATGCTGTTTCTAAGTCACTATGTGACATTAAGTAAAAAATAATCACTCTGTGGATCAGTTTCCTCATCTGTAAAATAGAGGTGATCCTTTTTGCTCTACCTAACTTCAGTTTTGCTGGGAAAATCAAATGAAATGATGTTTGTGTAAGGGTCTCAAAAAATTAGATAGCCCTAGGCAAATTCAATCCAAGTAGTGTCCAGCTGGGCCTGCTCCTATTCAATCATTTAAATGAAAGATGTGGAGATAGTGAAGGAAAATGGAGGACTGACTCAACAAGGTTTAAGGAAAAGAGGAGGGTTGTGTGGTCTAGATGCTTTCCCATCCGTGCCTAGATGGCTCATGTTTGTAACCATTTTCTCTGTTAACAAAGGACTGGGGGCGGCTAGGTGGCTCAGTGAATAGAGCGCCTGCCCTGGAATCAGAAGGACGTGAGTTCGGAGCCGGCCTCCGACATCTAATTCGCACAAACAAAAACCTAGCCGTGTAACCTTGGGAAAGTTACTTAACCCCAATTGCCCTAAAGGGGTGGCTAGGTGGCACAGTGAGTAAGAGCGTCGGCCTCGGAGTTGGGATGACCCGAGATCAGATCCGGCCTCAGAAAATGAGCACCCACGCATAAATCAAATGACTAGCCATGTAACCTTGAGCAAGTTACTTAACCCCAATTGCTTTAAAAAAAAAAAAAACAAACAAAGGACTGTATTCCTTTGATAGAGAATGTTTCCCCAAATGATCCATTGCCTTCCCAAGTTCTTCCCCTGAGTTTCTGAGATATGGCTTACTGGCTTCTTTGCATCTGAGGGAATGCTAATCATTAACAACACTCATAAATATAAGGTGCTCTTAGGTGCTCTTGAGATTTAGGTCTATGACAGCCAGAACTCTTAATTACATAATCTTAATGAGAACACCAACTACCAAGTACCTGGCAGGATACTAGAAGATTATCATTAATAAGCGCTCTGTTGGAGCCATAAAGAATAATGGGTTTTATATGACTTTAACAACTGCAAATCACAAGGCTTTTGCTGTCTAGAGATCTATGAGCACCAGAGAATCAGAACAAGATTTCTAGAGTATAGAAAGTAAAAAGGCTGAGGTGAGTTAAAAAAAATAATTTCCAGAGATCTAAGAGGGCCTTGAAGTCTCATAAAGCCCAACTCCCACTGATATAATTTTAAAGAAAAGGAAACTGAAGCCCAGATAGGGGAAGTGACTTTTGTATGGTCACACAGTTGATTAGTGTCAGAATTAAGACTGGAGGACAGGAGCAGAGCCAAGATGGCAGTGTAGAAATAGCACTTCTGAGTAGCTCCAGATCCCACCACTTCCAATCTATGTAAAAGGAGACTCTGAACAAACTCTGGAGCTACAGAACCCACAAAATGACACAGAGCAGCTGACCTCCCACTGAGGACAGCCCAGAAGTTCAACAGGGAATGGCCAGCACAGCACTCTGGTAGCTAAGACCAGGCCACCATGAGTGGGAGGATTTAGCCCCAGGGTGGCCTGGCAAGCAGCCAGCTGGAAGGTGTCCACAACACCAACAGTTATGGTGTTTCCAGAATTACCAACACATAGATGCCAAAAACAAAGTGAGAGGTCAGTGTCCTATGGACTTTGGGACTGGTGGGGAGAGCATGTCAGCCTCTTTCCCAGGTGGTGAGAATCCACTGAGACACGTCAGCAAAGCCTCGACATTGCAGCTTCACTTCCTGGCCTGCAGACTGTAGGGAGATCTGGCAGTCTGTCTTGGGGGGTAAATGCTCTTTCTTTAACCTTCTTGGATCTGGATTGCAGTCTGGGGTAGAGGTCTTGGGGTGTGTGACCAGCTTGCCCGAGCATGGGGAGGCTTCAGAGACAGCACCCAACTAATATCTCCAGCAGCTGAGAAAACCCCAGCATTTGTGACGAAGGCTTCCCTGGCTTGTGGCAGAGTCCTATTGTGGCAACAAGCCCAAAAGTCAAATAATTAAGTGGCAACATGTCTAGGAAAAGGAAACAAAATAAACAAAAAAAAATTCAGCATTAGACTCCTATTTTGGGGGCAAAGAGGATCAAAACATAGAATAGGAGGAGGACTGTGAGGTCAGAACTCCTGCACTAAAATCCCCAAATGAAAATACGAGCTGGCTACAGGCCATAGAGGACATTAAGAAGCAGATAAGAGAAGTGGGGGGAAATTGGGAGGAGAAATGAGAAAGATTCAAGAAAAGTATGAAATGACAGTCAACAGCCTGACTGAGGAAAATAACACCCTAAAAAGGCAATGAGGAGAAGATTGCCTTAAAAAGCCAAATTTAACAGATGGAAAAAAGAATCTCAAAAGTTCACTGAGGAGAATTGTTCCTTCAGAATTAGACTGGAGCAAATGGAAGCTAGTTATGAGAAATCAAGATGCTGTTAAGCAGATCCAAACAAATGACATAATAGAAGGCAATATAAAATATCTTGTGGGAAAAAACCACTCACCTGGAAAATAGATGCAGGAGAGAAAATCTAAAAATTTTGGACTATCTGAAAACCATGACCAAAGAAAGAATCTAGAAATCATCCTTCAAGAAATTCTCAAGGAAAATTGCCCTGATGTTTTAGAACCAGAGAGCTAAATAGAGGTTGAAAGAATCCACCAATCACCTCCTTAAAAAGATCCCCAAAAGAAAATTCCTAGGAATATTATAGCGAGGTTCCAGAATTCCCAGATCAAGGAGAGAGTATTACGAGCAGCCAGGAAGAAACAATTTCAATATTGTGGAAACACAATCAGGATAAAACAGGATCTGGCAGCTTCTACACTGAGGGATTGAAGGGCATGAAATATGATATTTCAGAGGGCAAAGGAGCTGGGATTAAAACCAAGAACCACCTACCCAGCAAAACTTAGCATCATGTTTCAGGGGAAAATATGGTCATTCAGTGGAATAGAGGACTTTCCAGCATTCTTGAGGAAAAAACCATAGTTGAATAGAAAATTTGATATTCAGACACAAGAAGCGAGAGATGCTTGAGAAGGTAAACAGGGAAGAGAAATCATAAGGAACTTATCAAAATTTAACTATTTACATTCCTACATGGAAAAATGAGAACCATAACTGATGAAACCTTTCTCAGTATGAAAATAGTTGAAGAAGGGTATATGGGTATATGAATACATATGTCAACGTGTGTATATATGTTTACAGGTATGTAGCAGCAAGCACCCCAACATCCCCAGTGTGACTGCCAACACAGGTTCTTAGATCTGCTTTTCCAAAGGAAAGCAACTCAAAATGGATTAATAAGCTTACTTTAATCAACTGAACATATATTACCTAGTTCAGGGGGAAAAGGTCAGCACCCTGAACTTTAGAATATATAGCCACAAGTTTCAAAACAGACAGACAGATCTAGCAGACAGGCTTCCAAACTGTCCCAACATTACATCATTACCATATCACAGTCACTAGAGAGGGAAGCATTAACATCTGGGTTTTTCAAAGCTAGGGGGCTCTCAGAGTCTCGTCTGGTCAAATCACACAACACTTCTCAAAGTGAGCCCCAAAGCAAAGCCTCCCATCAGGGTTTATATAGCCTTCTCCTGGCTCAGAGAATGTAACAACCTTCTTGACCCACTGCCCAATCAGAAAGTATCAAGGTGTGGGCTTTCCTGAAAAACAAACCTCCCACCACAGGCTCCAGGTGCATTTAACCAAGGGGCAGGGAAGATCTTTAAATTTGCATTTCCATTACAAGGTATACTTAGATAGAGTACATAGGTCGAATTTAATAGGAAGGGATGATACTTAAAAGGTGAAATTAAGAGGTGAGAGAGGAATATAATGAGAGGAGATGGAGAGAGACAGAATTGGGTAAATTATCTCATACAGAAGAGGCAAGGGCAAATGGTTACAAGGGAGGGGAATAACAGGAAGGCAAAAAGGCAAAACCTTATTCTCATTGAATTTTGCTCAGGGGGAGAATGACATACATACTAAATAGGATTTCTCACCCTACAGTAGAGTAGAGGGGAAGGGGATTAGAAGGGGGATTATGGAAGGGAGGGCAGGCTGGGGGGAAGGGAAGTTGGAAGGACCCACTTTTGAAAAGGGGCAGGATCAAAGTAGGGAATAGACCACATGGGAGGTGGGATAGGAGGGAGGGAAATATAGTCAGTCTTTTACAACATATCTACGATGGTAATGTTTTGCATAGCTATACATGTACAACATATACTGAATTGCTTATCTTCCCAGCAAGAATGGGTGACAAGGGAAGAAGGGAATGAATCTGGAAATTGAAGTTTTAAAATCAAATGTTTTAAAAAAATATAAATACTATTATTAATACAATTTTACATATAATTGGGAAATAAGATGTACAGGCATTGGGGCACAGAGATTCACTTTGCCCTACTGGAAACATCGAAGGGTGTATGGGAGAAGACATGGGAGGGAGCAGATTGGATGAGGGGATATCCCATGGGACTGCTATTCTGGGGTGGTGGGTAGGGGAAAATGGGGAAAAATTATAACTCAAAATCTGGTGGAAATGAATGATGTAAACCAGATGTTAATAAAGCATTTGGAAAAAAAAAAAGATATTAAAAAAAAAGACTGGAGCACAGGCTGTGCACTCTGTCCATTGTTCTAGGATTTATTAAGAGCTCTTTCCCCAAGGATAACAAGAAATTTACCTTAGAGACATATCCAGTAATTCAGCAGCCCAAGTTTTGCATTTATATGGAATAGATTCAACTTAGGGCTGTCCCTTAAATCCTAACTATTTTTGCTATCATATAGATTTCTCTTTAGGTATCTTGAAATATAGCTCATATTTTGTTTTCTTATGTTAGGGGTATGAGGACCTCTGACTTCTGTGTTGATACCTTTATTTCACTGCACAGAAAAAAGCAGAAAACACAATGGTGTCATAGTAGCCTATGAACAAAGACACAATTCTCCTCCTCATGTGGTGAATCCATCCTTCTACCCAAGGACCTATACATACAGTTCAGATTCATAGAGCTATCCTTTGGTTTGGACTTTCCTCAAAAGGGAAACATACTTGGGATTGTCAGATAACCAGTCCCCCCAACATCTCCCTGAGGTCTGCCTATACTGCAGAGATATATACAGTCTCCAAACTGATGCTATCACCCTTAGGACTTGGATTCTTCCAGATGAAAATGAAATTGGGTTTATTAGAAATACAAATTCCTTTCCAAGACTTGCATGGTAGTAGAGGATAGCAAAGTCAATTTCTTTCTCCGTATTTTGGCTTATTCCTTTGCTACTCAGGAAGTCATCTTTCTTTTTCTTGTGGACTAGACCCCTTGAGTTCTCTAGGAATGAACTTGATATTATCCAGGAGTCTTAAGAACCGGGATTCAGGAATTTTCATTATTTGGTCACATGGTTCTCTTCTCCTGGGGCCACATGCAACTGTCCTGGGTCTCTGCCATTTCCATGGTTTGGTCAAGGACCTCTTACACCACCACCACTACTCCTGGATACTGACATCATTTGGGACAAGGGACTCCAGCACTGCCTCTCCATGACTTGGTCTGGGTACTCAGAATATGGGAACTTAACCCACCTCTTGGGACACAGGGGTAAATACGTGGTCCAGTCTGCCATGGTCTCATCCAATCAATTAATCTTCAATCTCTGAGTTTTAAGGTGTAGCACCAGTGTAATATTCACAGTGCCCATGATCACTATAAATATACCTGCATGATGCTTAATCACAAAATATAACAGACTCTCCATAAAGAAGACAGAAACAAAACATTCATTCAGACATCAGAAAACCAAATCCCAAAACCAGTAAGCTGATTCCATTATAGTAGCAAAGAAGTTAATAAGCCACAACAGCACAGACATCCAAACCATCCTTTGGCCTTCCCACAAACTTAATATTTACTCAAAAGCCTGACTGACTCCCTGGGACAACTCTTCCCCCCATTCTAGCTAGTTCTGACTCCCAGATTCCTTCTCTACCCTTCAGCAAACTGCTCCCACCACAGGATCCATGTGATTACATTCAGCCTATTAGGAGGCAGAGTATATTTTCAAAGCAGGGAAGGCCTTCAAATTCCCATTCCCATTACATAAGGAAATCCACTTAAACTCTTTGAGACATCATATAAGGCCATCACCTTGATCAGATAACTCTCTGGATCAATTACCTCCACACAGGAAATGTGTAGACTCAGGAAGTTGTTCTATTTTTATCATTATTATTGACATAAGAAAGAAGATACAGACAAAGGTCTTGTGTAGCTTTTGGAAAGCAACAGACAATTAAATCTGGAGAAGATGTATTAGAAGACTAGCTCTAGGGGCAGCTAGGTGGCACAGTGAATAGAGCACTGGGCCTGGAGTCAGGAGGACCTGAGTTCAAATCCAGACTCAGACACTTAACACATCACCTTTGTGACCTTGGATATGTTGTTCATGTTGGCAACCTGATTCATCTCTCTTTTTTGTATCTCTCTCTTTTAGGGCTCTAAAGTGTCAAGGAAAAAACTTCCACTTTGGGAATGGATTCTAGAAAAAGAAGAATGGGAAACATTAGAAGAGAAGTTAAGTGATTTTCAACCATTTGAATGTGAATGTGCTTTAGAATATACCCCAGGGGTAGATTATATGAGGAAATCTGACATATTTCTTTTGTAACTTTGAATGGAGGAGGCCTGTTAGAAAAGGGACAGAGAGGGGCGGAGCCAAGATGGCGGAGTAGAAACAGCTAGTCCAAGCCTCTCTGCCCCCAGATTTTCCTCAAACTATGTAAAAAAGGACTCTGAAAATCTTCTGGAGCCCCAGCACCCACAGAACGACACAGAGAAGCTAACCTCCCGCTGAGGACAGCCCAGCACCCTGCAGGAAGGCCCAGCGCAGTGGTCTGGGAGCCGGCAGCGCGCAGAGCTCAGGAGCCGAGCCGAGCCCAGGTCCACGTGAGCCGAGGTTTTAGCCCCAGGGCGGCAGGGCCAGCAGCCGGCTGGAGGAACCCCAGAACACCAGGAACTGTGGAGACGCCAGAATTATCAACATAGACTTGCCTAGGACAAAGTAAGAGGTTAGTGTCCTATGGACTTTGGGACCTGTATTTGGGGAATGCGTCAGCTCCCTCCCCTGGGGGCTAGAAGCTGCTGAGGAGACACGCCACTGTGTAGTTTTCAGAGGCATTTCCGGCTCCCAGCCTACAAATCGTGGGGAGATCCAGCGATCAGTCTTGGGGGGTAATCGCTCTTGCTTTAACCTCCCTGGATCTGGATTGTGATCTAGGGTGGAAGTTGTGGGTGGGTTTACAGCTTGCCAGAAACGGAAGTTGCCCCCCACACGTTCGGGACGAAAATTCCTCTAGCTGGCCTTAAAGCCATAGTGTGGCAACAAGCCCAAAAGTCAAGCAATTAAGTGGCAACATGCCAAGGCAAAGGAAACAGAAAAATGCAACCCTAGACTCCTATTTTGGGGGCATAGAGCGGGAAAAGGACTGTGAGGTCAGAAGTCCTGCTCCAAAAGCCCCAGGGAAAACATGAGCGGGTTGCAGGCCATAGAGGACCTTAAGAAGGACTTTAAAAATCAAATAAGAGAAATGGAGGAAAAATTAGAAAGAGAAATGAGAAGGATGCAGGAAAAGTATGAAATGAGGGTCAACAGCCTGACTGAGGAAAACAACACCTTAAAAAATAGACTAACTCAAATGGCTAAGGAGGCCCAAAAGGGCAACGAGGAGAAGAATGCCTTAAAAAGTCGAATTTGCCAGATGGAAAAAGAATCTCAAAAGTTCACTGAGGAGATTCATTCCTTCAGAGTTAGACTGGAGCAAATGGAAGCTAGTGACTTTATGAGAAATCAAGATGCTGTTAAGCAGATCCAAACAAATGAAAGATTAGAAGGCAATGTGAAATATCTCATGGGAAAAACCACTGACCTGGAAAATAGATCCAGGAGAGACAATTTAAAAATTATTGGACTACCTGAAAGCCATGATCAAAGAAAGAACCTAGAAATCACCCTTCAAGAAATTCTCAAGGAAAACTGCCCTGATGTTTTAGATCCAGAGGGCAAAATAGAGGTTGAAAGAATCCACCGATCACCTCCTGAAAAAGATCCCAAAAGAAAACTCCCAGGAATATTATAGCCAGGTTCCAGAATCCCCAGATCAAGGAGAAAATACTACAAGCAGCCAGGAAGAAACAATTTCAATATTGTGGAAACACAATCAGAATAGCCAGGACCTGGCAGCTTCTACACTGAGGGATCGAAGGGCATGGAATATGATATTCCAGAGGGCAAAAGACCTGGGAATGAACCCAAGGGTTACCTACCCAGCAAAACTGAGTATTTTGTTTCAGGGGAAAATATGGTCATTCAGTGGAATAGAGGACTTTCAAGCATTCTTGAGGAAAAAACCAGAGTTGAATAGAAAATTTGACATCCAGACACAAGAAGGAAGAGATGCCTGAGAAGGTAATCAGGAAAAGAAATCAAAAGGAACTTATCAAAGTTGAACTATTTACATTCCTATATGGAAAAGCAATATCTGTGACTGATGATATCTTTCCCACTATGAAAATAATGGAAGAAGGGGTGTGGTCATACGAATACATATGTGAATGTGTGTGTATATGGTTACAGTTATATATGGATAGAGGGCATAGGTTGATTTTGTTGGGAAGGGAGAGTACTCAAGGGATGAAATTATGAGGTGAGAGAGGAAAGTGGCAAGAGGAGATGGGGAGAGACATGGTAGGGTAAACTATCTCATGTAGGGAAGTGGGTGCAAAGGAGGGGGAGAATAAGGAAGGCTAAAAAGGCAAAACCACATTCACATTGAATTTGGTTCAGGGAGAAAATGACATACATACTAAATGGGATATCTCAACCTGCAGCAGGATAGGGGGAAGGGGGATGAGAGGAGGGATGATGGATGGGAGGGCATCCTTGGGGTGAGGGGAGGTTGGAAGTACCCACTATAGAAGAGGGACAGGATCATGTAGGGAATGGACCAGGTGGGGGGTGGGATGAGTGGGAGGGAATTATAAGCAGCCTTGTACAATATATCTACTATGATAATGTTTTGCATAGCTAGACATGTACAACATATACTGAATTACTTATCTCCCCAGAGGGAATGGGTGACAAGGGAGGAAGAAATGGATCTGAAATTCGAGGTCTTAACATTAAATGTTTCAAATATATATAAATACTATTATTAATACTCTTTTGCTTGTAATTGGGAGATAAGTTGTGCAGGCATTGGGACACAAAGATTCACCTTCCTCTAATGGAAAAGTCGAAGGGGGTATGGGAGAAGGTATGGGAGAGAGCAGATTGGAGGAAGCGATATCTTGTGGTACTGCTATTCTGGGAGGTTGGGTAGGGGAATAATGGGGGGAAAATGATTGTAACTCAAAATCTGGCGGAAATGAATGATGTAAAACAGAAGTTAATAAAGTATTTGTTTAAAAAAAAGAAAAGGGACAGAGAGAATTTCTGATGGGGAAAAATTCACTTGGGTCTTTCTCTCCACTACCTTCCCAAATTAGAAATGGTTGAATAATGAAATGAAAATACAGACAAGTTTAATAAACCAAAAAGGGAGAAAATAAAAGGAGAAATATTCTTTCAGAAAAACTACATTGAATTCTTGAGACATCTTTAAGAGAAATTGACTTTTTATAAGATTTATAAGACTTTGATAAGATTGGAAATAAAGGAAAACTAGGAAAATAGGGAAGATCTACAAGGGACCTATTCCTCCATCTTTCTTGACCAGGAAAATTCCCTTTACTCTTAGATGTGACTTTAGAGATTATTGTAGACTTTAAACAACCGAGGGATTTATTCTCAAGATATCTGAAAGAGGAGAGAATACCAAATGCTTGGAAACATCACAGAACTTATTACTACCAAAAAAGATGACCAAGAAAATATTAATAATTATAGATACATATAGTTACTTTCTCATATCTAAAAATGTTTTTAGAATAATTTACCTATGCTTGGAAGGCATCTTAGATGAAGACATGAGAAGGGAACTGGAAAGTTTTTATAAATTATGTTCTACAACAGACCATATATTTGTAGTTACACAATTACTAAAAAGTGTAGAAAATACAAGATCCAAATTATTTAGTGTTTTTTGACTACAAAAAGCACTTGTTTCTGTAAAATGAGTCTTTAAATGATCTCCATCAAGGTGTCTCCCATTCATATGTCAAAATTGTACAAGCTTGAATCTTGTTAAAAGAGAAATAAGCTTCTAATTATTAATATGAAATGAAGTACCAAAGTTAATTTACACTTATTGCTAAACCAATCCAATTATCATAGGGACACTTTATAGCCTGATAAAATTATAACAAAATTCATTTGGAAAAACAAAAGATATAGACTATCAAGGGAAATGATGAAAAGAGAATGGGATAAGGAAAAATAACACTTCCAGATCTCAAATTATCTCAAATAGTGTTATAAAGTAACCTTCATAAAAACCATCTAGTATTGGTTAAAAAAAGAGGTAGATCAATGGAATAAACTAGACAGGGAAAATCAGAAACAATAGAACTCAATAAGTCAGTCTTCATTAAAGCAGAAAACATAAATTACCTAAGAAAGAACTCCCTATTTGATAAGCACTAGTGAGAAAAGTGGAAGGTATCCTGACAGAAAGTAGGCTCAGACCAATACATTATACCATATTCCATAAATGGCAACATGACCTTAATATTAAAGATCATACTGTACAAAAATTACAAGAGAAACAAATTATATACCTATCACAGATATGAATAGGAGATATATCCCTAACCAAACAAGGTAAAGAGGTGATTATAAAGGATAAAATATGTGACTTTGATTACATAAAACTGAAAAGCTGCTGCACAGACAAAATTAATGCCCCTAGGATTAGGTAAGTGGTAGAATGGGGGAAATTTCTTTGTATCAAATTTCTCTGATAAGGGTTTGGTATCATAGAAGCAATTAACATTATCTATCTATCTATCTATCTATCATCTGTGTATCCCTCTATCTACCACAAGTAGCTATTTTCTCATAGATAAATAATTAAAGGATATGAATAGACTTCTGAAAAGAATTGCAAAGTATTAAAACCACATTAAAAAAACAATTCCAAATAACTCGAAATAAGAGAAGTATACATCAAAACAATCCCAAAGCTTCATCTCATACTCTTCAATTGGCAAAGATGACAAAAAATGATAACAGTCAATATTGGAAAGGTTGTGGGCAGATAGAGATTATTGATAGAGCTATGGAACCATCTTGGAAAACAATTTGAAATTAGGCAATTAAAGTAATTAAAATCTCTTTACCCTTTGAACCAGATATCCCTTTACTAAGCTTATACCACAAAGAAGCCTTTTGTATGAAGAAAGTTTTCTTGTGGACCAAACTATTTTAAACAGCCCTTTTTGAGATAGCAAAGAATTGGAAACAAAGTAGAAGCCATAATTTGGGGTACATGGTGGTACACGAATGTAATGGAATGTTTCTGCTCTATTAGATATTATGAATGTGATGAATACAGAGAGTTGTGCGCTATATGTAGAGTGATAAAGGGTGAAATAAGTATAACAAAGAAAATAATGTACGTTTTGACTACAACAGTGTAAATGAAAAGAACAGCTCCCCCCCAAAAAAAAACTCTTAAAAGTGAATGTTGCAAAATTGCAAAGAATGAGCATGACTTAAAAGAGATATTAGAGTACATTTCTAATACCCCTTCATAGATTTGGGAGTGTCACAGCTGTTGCACATTGAAAAGATTTTTTTTTTAATTTTTTCAATATATTGATCATTTGTTCCATTTTTTTCTTTTTTTGTCTTTAAAAAAATAGTACTTGTTGTATGTAATGGAGCCACAGGTGAGAGTCGAGTTCCAGGCAGACACCAAAGGTGGATGAACAACCCTGAAAAGGGCTCAGCAAACCCTTACACCAGAGGTGCTAGTCTTTCTTGAACAACCCTTGAACCTTGGTATGTCTTAGAAGAAAAGGTTGTTGGAATTCGATATATATATATACATTGAAAAAAGATAATTTGGTGGAAGAGAAAGATTAAAAGGTCTCTTCATGGATTTCAAGTATTTCATGTTCTTATCATCTGAGAGATGAATTAGTCTTGTTTTGTCTCATCCTGGAGAAAGCTCTTAGAGCTAGAAGCTAAGTATAAATGATACAGCG
Source organism: Gymnobelideus leadbeateri (assembly GCA_011680675.1). Classification (NCBI taxonomy): domain Eukaryota; kingdom Metazoa; phylum Chordata; class Mammalia; order Diprotodontia; family Petauridae; genus Gymnobelideus; species Gymnobelideus leadbeateri. The sequence goes on along the minus strand of WOXC01010032.1, from coordinate 304,913 downwards.
AGATAGATTTTTAGCTCAATGAATGTAAAAGCTTTCTAACAATTAGCATTCCTCAAAAGTGAAATTGGTTTCTTTTTTTTTTTTAACAAATGCTTTATTAACTTCTGGTTTACATCATTCATTTCCACCAGATTTTGAGTTACAATTTTGCCCCATTTTTCCCTACCCACTACCCCAGAATAGCAGTCCCACTAGATATCCCCTCATCCAATCTGCTCTCTCCCATATCTTCTCCCATACCCCCTTAGACTTTGCCATTAAGGCAAGGTGAATCTCTGAGCACCAATGCCTGGACATCTTATGAAACATTTAATTTTAAAACTTCAATTTTCAGATCCATTCCCTTCCTCCCTTGTTACCCACTGCCTCTGAGAAGATAAGCAATTCAATATGTGTTGTACATGTATAGCTATGCAAAACATTACCATAGTAGATATATCGCAAAAGACTACTTATATTTCTCTCCCACCCATCTCACCTCCCACCTGGTCCATTCCCTGCTTTGATCCTGTCCCTCTTCGAAAGTCGGTACTTCCAACCTCCCCTCCCGCTAGAATGGCCTCTCCTCCATCATTCTCTCTCTCATCCACCTTTCCCCTACTCCCCTGCAGGGTGAGATATCCCATTTACTATGTATGTGATTCTCTCCTTGAACCAACTTCAATGAGAATATGGTTTTGCCTTTTTGCCTTCCTGTTCCTCCCCTCTTGCCTCTTCTACATGAGATAGTGTACCCGACCCTGTCTCTCTCCATCTCCTCTTGCCACTTTCCTCTCTCACCTCTCAACTTCGCCCCTTAAGTATCATCCCTTCCCATCAAATTCAACCTGTGCCCTCTATCCTGTATACCTGTAAACATATGCCCATATACCCTTCTTCAATTATTTTCATAATGAGAAAGGTTTCATCAGACATAGATATTGTTTTTCCATGTAGGAATATAAATAGTTCAACTTTGATAAGTTCCTTTTGATTTTGTTTCCTTGATTACCTTCTCAAGCATCTCTTGCTTCTTGTGTCTGAATGTCAAATTTTCTATTCAACTCTGGTTTTTTCCTCAAGAATGCTTGAAAGTCCTCTATTCCACTGAATGACCATATTTTCCCCTGAAACAAAATACTAAGTTTTGCTGGGTAGGTGACCCTTGGGTTCAATCGCAGCTCTTTTGCCCTCTGGAATATCATATTCCATGCCCTTCGATCCCTCAGTGTCAAAGCTGCCAGGTCCTGGGCTATTCTGATTGGGTTTCCACAATATTGAAATTGTTTCTTCCTAGCTGCTTGTAGGATTTTCTTCTTGATCTGGGAGTTCTGGAACCTGGCTATAATATTCCTAGGAGTTTTCTTTTTGGGATCTTTTTCAGGAGGTGATCTGTGGATTCTTTCAACCTCTATTTTGCCCTCTGGGTCTAAAACATCAGGGCAATTTTCCTTGAGAATTTCTTTAAGGATGATTTCTAGGTTCTTTCTTTGATCATGGCTTTCAGGTAGTCCAATAATTTTTAAATTATCTCTCCTGGATCTATTTCCCAGGTCAGTGGTTTTTCCCATGAGATATTTCACATTGCCTTCTATTCTTTCATTTGTTTGGATCTGTTTAACAGCATCTTGATTTCTCATAAAGTCACTAGCTTCCATTTGCTCCAGTCTTACTCTGAAGGAATGAATCTCCTCAGTGAGCTTTTGAGATTATTTTTCCATATGGCAAATTTGGCTTTTTAAGGCATTCTTCTCCTCATTGCCTTTCTGAGCCTCTTTTGCCATTTGAGTTAGTCTATTTTTTAAGATGTTATTTTCCTCAGTCAGGCTGTTGACTGTCATTTCATACTTTTCTAGCATCTTTATCATTTCTCTTCCCAATTTTTCCCCCACTTCTCTTATCTGCTTCTTAAGGTCCTCTATGGCCTGTAGCCAGCTCGTATTTTCATTTGGGGCTTTTGGTGCAGGAGTTCTGACCTCACAGTCCTCCTCCATGCTTTGATCCTCTTTGCCCCTAAAATAGGAGTCCAATGTTGAATTTTACTTTTTATTTTATTTTATTTTATTTTATTTTATTTTATTTTATTTTATTTTATTTTTTTGCCTAGGCATGTTGCCACTTAATTACTTGATTTTTGGGCTTGTTGCCACAGTAGAACTCTGCCACCAGAAAGGAGAGCTTCTGTCCCAAACGTGGGGTCTTCACAGCTTCCGCAGGTTGGGTGGCCTCTGTAAAGCCTCCACATGCTTTGGCAAGCTGGATACCCACCCCAAACCTCCACCCCAGACCACAATCCAGATCCAGGCAGTTTAAAGCAAGAGTGATTAACCCCCAGACTGATTGCTGGATCTCCCTACAATTCACAGACCAGGAGTTAGAGCTGCCAGTGACTCTGCAAAATGGCTTCTGTGCCTCATTTCTTCAGCAGCTTTTCGCCCCTAGGGGAAGAAGCCAACACATTCCCCAAATACTGGTCCCAAAGTCCATAGGGCACTAACCTCTCACTTTGTCCTAGGCATATCTGTGCTGATAATTCTGGAATTGTCACAGCTGCTCGTGTTCTGGGTCCCTACAAGCCGGCTGCTGGCCCAGCTGCCCTAGGGCTAAAACCGAGGCTCACGAGGGCCTGGGCTCAGTTCCCAGAGTGCTGCACTGTTGGTTCCCAGTGTGCTGTGCTGCCTGCTCTCAGAGCGCTGTGCTGGCCACTCCCTGAAGGGCTGCTGGGCTGTCCTCAGCAGGAGGTTAGCTTCTCTGTGTAGTTCTGTGAGTGCTGGGGCTCCAGAAGTTGTTCAGAGTGCCCTTTTACATGGTTTGGAGGTAATCTGGGGGCAGAGCACCTTGGAAGTGCTGTTTCTACTCCGCCATCTTGGCTCTGCCCCTCCGTGAAATTGGTTTCTTTGGGACTCTTACTGGAGATCTTTACACAGAGTTTTTGTTTTGTTTTGTTTTGTTTTGCCTGCTTTCTGGGGGGCAATTGGGGTTAAGTAACTTGCTCAAGGTCACACAGCTAGTTTTTGTGTGTGTGTGTGTGTGTGTGTGTGTGTGTGTGTGTGTGTGTGTGTGTGTTAAGTGTCTGAGGCTGGATCTGAATTCAGATCCCTCTGCCTCTGGGGCCAGGGTTTTACTCACTGTGCCACCTAGCCACCCCTTTAAACAGAGTTTTAATGACCACTTGTTGGAGATGATGTTGAGGGAATTTATGTTTGGAATTTATTACAAATTATTAATTCTGTGAATCCAGGCTAAATTACTGAGTTGCTATGAAGGTCAACTAAGAGAATGTATTTGACCTGTAGTTACATGACATTACACTGTCCTCTCTTCTCAAATTCTTTGACTGCTTCTATTATCATTTCTCTTGCATGACAGACCCTAATGCTGGATTACTACTACTATCTGTTTCCTTTGCTTCTACTCATGTGCTGCTGAATCATGCTGGAGGAGTCTCCAAATAGTGCCAACTAGGTCCATAGTAAATTTATGCTATCTAATCTCTCCTGGATGCTGATTGTAGTATAGTGCTTTCCCCCAGAGACATTGGAATGGAGAATTGGTGTGTGGAAGGGAATTTTTGTGTATAGGTGTTTATATTTACTTTATATTTCCCAATTTTCTAGGGGATCTCTAATAGCATGAAGAATTCTCTTCCAGGAGAGAAGACACATAGTTAGGATATCAAGAAGACATATAGGGAAATAGATGAGGTGGACTAGGAGCTGTTTTGCCTCTTCCTTTTTGTTTTCCTGAGTCAAGAGGGAATGATAAGAAGTAAGGAAAATAAGTATACATGAGACTTTGAGGTGTAGTGAAGCATGCATTATGGTGGAGAAAGATATGATTGGGTAGACCAAAAGGAGAAGACTGGAGCAGAGAAGTTTGGGGAAAAGTATCAAACTGGGGATGGTGAAATTGCTTTTCACTACACTACTTCCAAGAAACAATTCCTAGAGAAGCTATTTTCCATTTATTTGTCTATCCACTTTCTTTTCATTTTCTCCTCTGACTACTATTGAGAAAAAGTAATGAAGATGGGGGGGGAGGGAGGAAGAGATTCACATCTACCTTCCCAAGCCGCAAGTTATAACTCGACATAATTTACTTTGTTCAATGCTTATTTATTTTGTTATGCTATTTTAAATTTCTATTAAGGAAATGACATTGACTATGATTTGTGTACATGCCAATAAGTATGCAGTTTAAGATTGATGGAGGGGAAGCTAACATATAAAGCAGAGAAGATTTTCACTAGCTCAGACTGACATGTGGGCAATCCATTTAGAGAGAGATTGTCTGCAACTTTAGTCACTTTTGAGTGATTTATATCTCAGATTGCTTTTGAACCCAGAGAGAGACTTAATGAAGGAAATGAGCCAGTAGTAGTTAGAGAAGGAAGTTGGACCTATATCCTCTGACAGAATGACTCCACAAACATCTCTCTTTTCTCTCTAATCTTTAAACTTTCTTCTCCTTCCTTCCTTCCCTCCTCCCTCCCTCCCTCCCTTCCTTCCTTCCTTCCTTCCTTCCTTCCTTCCTTCCTTCCTTCCTTCCTTCCTTCCTTCCTCCCTCCCTCCCTTCCTTCCTTCCTCTTTCAAAATCACCAATGCCAAATTGCCTAGTTACCAAAGTTAATGGACTTTTCTCCAAATTCCAAATTTCTTGTCCTCTCTTGACTTTCTTGGAGCTATGGACGCAGTAGTGGAATTTCTGGGGGCAAATCACAGTTATACAACTTTCTTTTGATAATTACAAATTGAAATTCAGAATGGTTTGACCATTTCACAGATCCACCAGCAAAGTGCATTAGAGTGTCTTTTTTTTTCTTCCCACAACTACCTTAATATTTGACTGTTCCCATTCTTTTTTTAAAAAAAAAATTTTGCCAACTTGAATGATGTAAGGTGAAACCTGGGATCTTTCACTTTGGATTTTCCTTACTTGAGACAATCAGGTGCTGCAGTAGATGGAGTGCTGGAATTACAGTCAGGAAGACCTGGGCTCAAATTTGGTCTCAGATGAGCTGTGTAACCTTAAGTAAGTCACTTAACTTTTGTCTGCCTCAGTTTCTTCATCTATAAAATGGGAATAGTTATAGCACCTACTTCCCAGGTTTTGAAGGATGATAAAATGAGATAATATTTGTAATATTTTTTTTGAAAATCTTAAAGTATTATATAAATACTACTACTACTATTAATTTTTCTGACCATTTGTAGTTTGGGATGCTTGTTTGGAAAACTCTTTGCTCATATCCTTTGATCACTTATTTATTGAAGAATAAGTCTTGGTGTTATATAGTTTTGTCAATTTCTTATTTCTTTTGGATATCAGATAGTATTTTTCTTGCTTTACTTTTTCTTTTTTAATTCTATCTTCATTAATTTTATTCTTGCAAATGCTTTGTTAACTTTATGTAGTCTAAATTGTTTCTCTTCTATTAACCCTTTTATCCCCAGTTATATTAATAATTCTTCTATTCATAATTATAAAAAGTAGCAATCTTAGTCTCTTTAAAAAAAAAAGGTGTAACCTTTTACATTCAGGAAACATTATAACCATTTTGAACTAATTGTGGCGTATTGTATAAGATATTCTTCTAAATTAAATTCATGCCAACCTACTTTCTAGTTTTGTTAGCAATTGTTGTGGAAAAAATGAGTCCTTCCCCCAAGCAATTTATATTCTAGGATTTATCAAACACAAGACTAGCATTTCTTGCTTACCTACTCTGTTGAAATGATCTTTTTTCTTTTTTAACCAGTACCAGTTTTGATAACTACTGGTAAATAATATAGTTTTAGTTTATGCCCCTTTTTTTTGTACTTTTTCTCATTATTTCCCTTTAGATTCCAGATCTTTTGTTCTTTCAAATGAATTTTATTGTTTTTATGTCTAGTTCCAAAAAGCATAATCTTTGTAACTTGACTGGCAGAGCAATAAATCTATAGCACAAAGGCAACACTGGGTTAGTATACAAACTCATTTGTAAAATCTCATGAAGAAGTATGATGGATTATTATGAGCAATATTGTCTCATACAGCAGAGAGATGTAGAAAAGGCTAAAGACAGCATAAAGAAAAGTTGCCAAGATATCAAAAAGAGCAAGATCATTATATTGAGGAATAAACATTTGTTAAGTACCTGCTACTGTGCTAAGTATTCTATAAATATTACCTTATTCCATCATATACATATACACATAACCAATATATACATACATATTTGTAGCAGCAAGCACCCCAATATCCCCAGGGTGACTGCCAACACAGGTTCTTAGATCTGCTTTTGTAAAGGAAAGCAACTCAAAATGGGTTAACAAGCTTACTTTAATCAAACAAATATATATTACCTAGTTCAGGGGAAAAAGGTCAGCACCCCGAACTTCAGAGTTACAGAACTTACAGATCAAACAGACAGGCTTCCAAACTGTCCAACCATTATATCAATACCAAATCACAGTTACTAGAGAGGGAAGCATCAACATCTGGGTTTTCAAAGCCGGGGTGGCTCTCATCAACGGTTTCACCGAGTCTCATCTGGTCAAATCACACAAAACTTCTCAAAGTGAGCCCCAAAGCAAAGCCTCAAATCAGGGATTATATAGTCTCCTGGCTCAGAGAATGTAACCACCCTCTTGACCCAATCACACAGCATCAAGGTGTGGTCATTCCTGAAAACCAAGCTTCCTACCACAGGCCCCATGTGACCACATTTACCCTATTAGGAGGCAGAGTACATTTTCAATGTACTCTGGAAGGAAGGTTTTCAGAGTCTCTTAAAGCCAATCAAAGTCTTTTAAGCCAATCAAAGGCGCTAGGGGCAGGGAAGATCTTCAAATCTGCATTTCCATTACAATATTGCATATGTATATGTATATTTGCACATATACAACAATGAGAGAATATATAATATACACATAAATGTATGCATATGTTGGCTTTAAGTATATTGTGTAGATATATATGATTAAATGAGGTGCTATTTATAAAATAGCACAGTGTACACATCTCTAAACACATACCTATATATAACCAAGGAAAGACTGAAAACCAGGAGTGTAAGTTATCATACAGGAATTAATGAAAAGAAAAGATGGATTGATGATGTGACAAAGATAGTTGATGACAAGTGGACAACTAGAGTGCTCCATTGTAATACATGTGATATAGAGAGAAAGCAATTAAGTCCTCTAATCTGTTAGATGATCTCCTATGACAAACTCAAGGAGGGTATAAAGAAAGGTACCTCAGGATGGGCAGGCATGGATGGTTTATGATCTATAACTTTGGAAGGAACAAAGTTGTAGTATTTGGTGAATCTATTTGAGTATTATTGAGTACCAAATCTACACATTAATTTAGGTTGCATTCTTATTTTTCTTATATTCTCATTATTGAACCAGAAAAATTTCTGACTTTAATTCTAAGGAGTATTTGGTAGTTGTATTCTTGTGTGTGTCTTTGCTCCTGGAAATTTTACACATTTTGTAGGTATTTTAATTGGGATTTTTTCAACCCCACCCTTGTGTTCTGTTAGTAATCTATAGAAATGCTGCTGATGAGTGCTGTTGTGTTTTGCTTCATACCTGAAGTGATTATTAGTTTTCATTAGTTCTTTTTTGTGGATTCTTTGTAGTTTTATTCTTTCCTTCCTTCCTTCCTTCCTTCCTTCCTTCCTTCCTTCCTTCCTTCCTTCCTTCCTTCCTTCCTTTCTTCCTTCCTTTCTTCCTTCCCCTCCTCCCTTCTCTTGAGATTGGGTATATATGTATATGTATGTATGTGTATGTATGTGTATTTCTTATTTTGTTGGTTTGGTTATTTTACGTTTTTGTACATACTCGAATTTCACTTGGAGTCTCAATCCCCCCACCCCAGCACATAATTGTATATAGAAATATCTGATAATTCTTTTTATTTCCTCTTTGCTTATTTTTAATTCACCTTGTTCATTTTTATTTTGGTGATTTTATTTTCCTCTGTTATTAATTAGATGGACTATCATTTTGTTGTACTTTTTTGCCTTTAAAAATTGGTTTTTAGTTTTGTTTAAGAATTCTATACTCTTCATATTTGGTTTGTTTATTTCTCTAATTTTCAATTCCTCATTTTATTCTTGATTCCATACTGCTGGCCTTCCTGTTTTCCATATTTAATTTTTTTTTTATTTTCAGTTTATTGACCTCTTTTCTAAGATTCCTTCCCACTCTAAATCTATGATCCTATGGTCCTTTTGTTTTATTGATATTAATTTTTAAAGCCCATTTCCAAGAAGAGCTATTTTCTTTATACCCCCTTTCTTACTCTTTGTCACTTCTAGGAATCTCTAAAATCTATTTCCAGGAATACAAATTCTTCACAGAAGCAGTAGGGTACAGAGGGAATAATTCCTTTTTATTCTTATCTTTTCCTTCATTGCTTATCTATTTAATGTCATACCACTTTGCCTTTGAACCTAAGAACTATCCTTTCTGCAAATGACTTTCTGCAGTCCACAGGCTAGCCCTACAAACTGGAGCTGAAAAAGGTTTCCCCAGGACATACCTGACAAGAGTCCTTCTAGAAGCCTTTACAGTTTGTTCTCTTCTCTAAGCCTCTCTGACTCCTACTGGCTTGCCTGTTTCCTTCTCTACTCTGTTAATTTAAAGCAATGCTGCATTTCTTTCCTTGTCCACTTTCTTGTCCTCTATATTAGATACTCTTCCCCAATTTTTTTTCCTTTTTCAAAAAAATCTCTTTGCAATACAGATTTTTTTTTCTTTTTTTCTGTCCTCAAGGCTGACCAGTTTGATTGGTAAACCTTAATTTGCCCTGGCAAGTGGGCTATCCACTGGGCAAATGCAAAGGGGTTAAATGCAAAAAGTCACTTACCTAAAAATTATAACAGCCACGAAGATCAGGGGCTATTCTTGGTTGACAAAAGCTGGAGGAATTAAAGTTGCTTTGTGACAAAGTTTCCACTCACACTAGGGGAAAAGGCTCCTTCCTTCAAAATGTTATTGGGGTTAACTCCAAAATTGGGATATCTAAAATTATAAGAGACACAGTAGCCCCAGGGAGGACCTAGTGCCAGTGGTGTTTAACTCAAATAGAAATGGGGCCACTAAACCCCATATGAGGGTCTCTGTGGGCTACATATTGACCTAGAAAACCACATATTAACATTGTCTTTTGTTTTATTGTCTTCTTATTTATTTTGTTAATTATTTCCCAATTACATTTTAATTTGGTTCTGACCAAATTCAAGAGTGTTGCCAGTTGCCAAATGAAGCTTGCTGGTGTTGTGTTTGACACTTTTGGTGTAAGGTATGAGAACAGGGATGGGAGAGGGATTCGAATGACAGGGATGCCCAACGGACGAGGCTGGTGATAATAACTTATATTTATATGGCATCTACTATGTGCTAGGCACTGTGCTTAAGAATATTATCTCATTTGATCCTCACAACAACTCTGAAGGTTGTTGCTACTCCTATCTCTATTTTACAGATTAGGAAACTGAAGTAAAAAGAAGTTAAGGGATTTGCCCAGGCTTACATAGCTAGTATGTGTTTGAGAACAGATTTGTGACTTCAAGTCCATGGCTCTATATACTCTGTGTCACCTAACAGCTGCTGATTTGGTCTTTAGTTATTTTACACTGTATGGTCAGTTACGTGGTGCAGTGGACAGAACACTGGGCCTAGAGAGTCAGGAAGACTCATCTTCCTGGATTCAAATTCAACCTCAGACACTTACTAGTTATGTGACCCTGGGCAAGTCACTTAACCCAGTTTGTCTCAGTTTCCTCATCTGTAAAATGAAATGAAGAAGGAAATGACAAAGAATTCTTTGCCAAGAAAACTCCAAATGGGGTCATGAAGAGCTGGACACAACTCAACCACACATGTTTTACACTGTAATGATTACATGATGGAGATTTCTTTCATTTATACTCTCAGTGGCAAAGTGGAAAAATTGCTGGATCTGCAGTCAACAAGAAACCTGAGTTAAATCCTCTATTAGATATTTATTCACTGTGTGACTCTGACTTAAGGCACTTGTACTCTTTAAGTCTTAAGCTCCTTCATCTGTAAAATGAGGATAATAATAGCATATACATTATATGTATATACATTATAGGGTGGTTTTATAAGGAAAAATGAAATTACAGATATATATATATGTGGGGGGGGGAGAGAGAGAGAGCACTTTGCAAACCTTAAAGTTTTGTGTAAATTAGAAAATTGTTGTTGTCATAATTATTAATGAGTTTTCTAAATTTGAGGGCTTATTTTTTATGAGTATTATTGTTGTTATGGAGGAGAGTGGTCCAGAGCACCTCTCACTCTACCATTCTTCCAGAGATTTAGGTTTTAGGCACAAATCCCCCAATAGATTTTTATTTTTCCAAATTTTATCATACCAGAAAAAGAAGCCTACACAAGGACCACTCTGAAAGAAATGTTTACTGTTGAGTATCAACCACAAAGAGTGTCTGGCAACTCCAGAGACAGAGTTAGGTGACATGATATTCCCCAAAAGGCTTCTGGGAGTTTCTGAGAGAGATTGGTACCATGTGCTCTACAGCTGAAAAGAGCAAACATTTTTTCCTCTTTAATTATTGCGCTGGATCGTGAAATTAAACACAGCAGGTAGGAAGATCCTGCACAGATTTCTAAAGCTATCGCATGCTCTGGTTAATTGTGTCAGCCTGGAGAGGCCGATTAGCATAATTAATCTAACCCTGTGATTACCCTGAGGACAGAGATGTTCCTGGATGCACAGGTGGGATGTGGTGAATGAGTCCCTGAGTGGCAAATATGAATAGGAGAGTATGATAGAAGTACTACTGGAGACTTTAGGGTGAGAGAGAGCTACAGAGAGTCTGAAAAGGGAGGCATGTGGGAAAGAGGCTGGAAAATTTGCAAATATAATCTACCAAGGACAGGACAAACAAATTAGCACCAAATTATTTATAACCGACTTTGGCTCAATTTTGGACAAACTGTAAGAGGTGGGTTGGGAGAATTACTGGGCAGGCTCTTATTTGGAACCAAAGAACTGAGTATATAGCTATAAACCAACTATGAAGAGCTTAGATTTTTCTGTGAATTATCATTTCTAGACCAAAGAATAATATGATTGCTTATAAATAATAAAATATGTTGATCAGTTGGTTTATAGTTTCCTTGAGGAAAATGAGATAGTAACAATGGTCCACTCTTCCCTCTTTTCCCCTTTTGCTATTTGTGAGTCATAGTCTAGGGACCAGTGAGGCCTTTTCTCATTTTCCCTTCTAAGTCTATCACCAGGCTTATGTCTCATCCCCTACCTCTTGCCTGCATTGACTGGTTGGAAATGGGCAACTTTAGTTAAAGAAGTAGGGAATAACTATATTTAAATTTATCAAACTATAATGTTCTGGAGCCAGCTTGAACTGGTTCTCTAGAGCCAATGGGTAAAATTTTCAGTATGAACATTTACACCTTGGAAATCTATTAATGTTACAAATCAGGGCTTGATTCATTGTTTTGCTGATTGTCTATATTTAAGAAAGTTATAGAGAATATGTTAACAACCCAGATTAATTTTCAAAGTGTGTCCTCTACATTTTTTTTAAAAGACAGCACATTGTTAAACATTTACCAGTATGCTATGGTCCAATTCCCCTCTTTCCCCTCAAATACAAAATGAGGGGATTGAAATATCAGATGGTCTTTGAAGGTCCTTCTAGTTTTAAAATTCTATGACCCCCACAGCACTGGGCTAGATTTTAGGAATACAATGACAAAAATGAAACAATCCCTGCCCTTAAGGAATTTCACATTCTACTAGAAAAGTACTTGAGGAAATAAACACAAAACATATACAAAATAACGCAAACCAATTTCAGGAAGGAGGAAGTGCTAACAACTGAGGAGATCAGGAAAAGTCTACTGGAGTGACATCTGTGGAAGCATATTGAAGCCCACCTTTTGCTTCTTTTAGAAAGACATACACACACACAAACACATGTAAACATATATGTATATACACATATATACCCATAATATTCTAAAATGTTATATTACTATAATAATAGGTTGCATTCATTATATATTATGTGTACTATAATCATATTATAGTATTATAATGCATTTGAAGTTACTTTAATCTAAAATCTAATCACTTTCTTTTTGGAATATGTGTAAAAGATTAAGAATAAGAGTGAAGATTGGTGAAAATGAATTAATTTTGGTAAATGAAATTTATTGAATATGGTAATCAGATTATCAATTGGTCCTGTTCTAAATGCTTATCCCTATATCTTGAAGGGATAAGAGAATGACTAAGAGGAAGAAGCCTCTTGGATTGCTTCACTTAATGGAAATAACCCTTGAGTTCACTTTTTAACCAGCTGGAAAACTGAACAGGAGTGGTTAAAAGATGACTGAACGATTTTAGGAATTTTTTTCTCCAAAGGTGTGCCAAAATTTAAGTGACTATTGTTCTGTTTGATGGAGTAAAATGTTAACTGAACTCTTACCTGGGTGGCATGATGAATAGATCAGTAGACTTGAGTTTGAACCCTGTTTCAGAAGCTTACTAGCTTTGTTATTGTGGGCACCTCACTTAATCTCTGTCTGCTTGAATTTCCTCATCTGTAGAGTGGGAATAATAGTAATATCTTCCTACGAGAGCTATTGTGAGTAATGAAATGAGGTAATACTAGCAAGTGTTTTATAAACTTCTGAGTGTTATATAACTTCTTGTTATTATTATTGTCACTTAACCTTTGTCTATCTCAGTTTCCTTATCTGTAAAATGGAGGTAATTGCACCAACTGCTGGGATTGATGTAAATATCAAATTACATATATATATATATATATATATACACACACATATATACATATGTATATGTGTATATATACACATATACATATGTATATATTATGTACACATATATACACATACATACTTATATGTATATATACACATGTGTATATATATCACTTTGCAAAACTTACAGTGTTAGAAAAACTTTTGTTGTTATTGTTATAATTATTATTACTCTGTGTTCCATAACTATCTTTTATCAGGCTGTGAAGTTCCTTGCTCAGCAACAGTATAAATTACAACCTCCAAAATAGCTTGTTACATTTTCAGAGTCATGGAGTGGTTCTTTCCATTTTGGGTCCTCTCTTTCTTGAAGCAGAAATGTTTAGATTGCAATAATCTGAATTGATAAAAAATTTTTTTCTGGAAGATTTGTATCTAAAACACAGAATAAAGAAATTTCCTCCACGTGCCTGAGCTATGCTTTGAAGACAGCTAGGAATTCTTTGAAATGGAGTAAAAGAGGGAGTGCATTTTACACTTGGGGGACAACTCCTTCAAAGACACAGAGGTAAAAGGTTGTATGTTTTATATGGGGAAACCTGTCCAGTTTATCTGGAATAGAGTGTATATGAAGAGAAGTAATTAATCAAAATTTTTATTAATCACATGCAGTGTGCCAGATACAGTGCTAGGCACTAGGGATACAAATACAAAAGTGAAATCTGCTCTTAAGACTATTACTTTCTATTGGGTAAGACAACATGTAGATAGATGGGTATATACAAAAAGGCTTCACCTCGAAAGAGGAACATGAACTGAATCTTGAAGGAAGCACAGGATTCTAAGAGGTAGAGAGAAGGAAGTGCAATTCTAGAACAATGCAAAAGCATAGAGATAAGTGGAGTGGGTTTTTTCATCATTGTGTGATGAAAAAGTCAATAAGCATTTAATAAATTCCTACTGTGCTCCATATATTATCCATCTCTGCTCTCAGCAAATATTCTAATGAAAGAGGCAACATCCAAGCAACTGTATACAAACAAGATGCATACAGGATAAATTGGAGATAATCTTGGGGGAAAACCTGGCATTAATAGGCATCAATAAGGGCTTCATGGGGCGGCTAGATGGCGCAGTGAGTAAGAGCGCTGGCCTCGGAGTTGGGATGACCCGAGATCAAATCCGGCCTCAGAAAATGAGCACCCACACATAAATAATGACTAGCCGTGTAACCTTGAGCAAGTTACTTAACCCCAATTGCTTTAAAAAAAAAAAAAGAAGGGCTTCATGCAGACCATGAGATTTTAGTTGAGACTTGAAAAGAAGTGCAGGAAACCAAGAGGAAGAGAAGAGAAGGGCAAGAATTATAGGCATGAGACAAACAGGGAAAACAAACAGGTAGAAGAGGTGATGTCTTGATTGAGCACCAGCAAGGATTCTTTTTTCTCCTAATATTTTATTTTTTGAATTCCATGTAGAAACAAATTTTACATTCATTTAAAAAATTTTTGAGTTCGAAATTCTCTCCCTCCCTTTCTGCCACCCTTGAGAAGACAAGAAAATTGACATAGGTTATTATTGTGCTGTCATGCAAAACATATTTCCATATCAGCCATTTTATGAAAGAAAACATAGACAAAAAATAAAATAAAGTTTAAAAAACTGTATTTCAATCTGCATTCAGATGCCATCAGTTCTTCTCTGGAAGAGGATAGAATTTTCATCATAAGTTCTTTAGAAATGTCTTAGATAATTGTGTTTTTAAGAATGGCTGTCATACACAGTTGATAATCATGCCATATTAATGTTAGTTTAAAATGTTCTCCAGGATTTACTCATTTCCCCTTGCATCAGTTTATGTAAATTTCTTCCAGTTTTTCTAAAATCATCCTGCTCATCATTTCTTATAGCATAATATCATTCCATGACAAACATATCCCGAAACTTTTCCAGTCATTCTCTAATTTATGGGCATCCCCTCAGTTTCCAGTTCTTTGTTATTACAAGAAAAGCTGCTATAAAATTTATTGTACATATAGGTCTTTTTTTTCCTTTTTCAAAAAAATCTCTTTGCAATACAGACCTAGCAGTAGTATTGCTGGGTCAAAGGGTATATGCACAGTTTTATAACATTTTGTTAATAATTCCAAATTGCAATCGAGATGATTGGATCTGTTGACAACTCCACCAACAGTGCATTAGTGTTCCAATTTTCTCATATCCTCTCTAATATTTGTCATTGTTCTTTTCTGTCATAATTGGACAACATGATAGGTGTGAGGTGATACCTCAGAGTTGTTTTAATTTGCATTTCTACAGTCAATAGCTTATTTAGAACATTTTTCATATAACTATATAATTGCTTTGCTTTGAGATTGATTGCTTCATCTGAAAACTGCCTGTTCATATGATTTGACCATTTGTCAATTGAGGAATGATTGATATTCTTTAAAAAAATGACTCAGTTCTTTATATATTAGACAAATGGGACCTTTATCAGAGAAACTTTTGTAAATTCCTCCCTCCTCCACTGCTTTTAAAAAATTTTTGGCCAGGGGGTGGGGTGGAGTCAAGACAGCAGAATAGAAACAGGACTTCTGTGCAGCTCCAGCTTCTACCTTCTCCAATTCATGCAAAACATGACTCTAAACAAACTTTGGAGCTACAGAACCCACAAAATGACAGAGAGAAGCTAACCTCTGACTGAAGTCAGAAATCCTGCTCCAAAAGCCCCAAAAGAAAATATGAGTGGGTCACAGGCCATAGAGGACCTTAAGAAGGACTTTAAAAATCAAACAAGAGAAGTGGAGGAAAATTTGTTGTAAAGGGATGATACTTAAGGGGTGAAATTATGAGGTGAAAGAGGAAAGTGGCAAAAGGAGATAGGTAGAGACATGGTAGGGTAAACTATCTCATACAGAAGAAGCAAGGGGAAGTGGCTACAGGGCAGGGGAAGAATAGGAAGGCAAAAAAGCAAAACCACATTCTCATTGAATTTAGTTCAGGGAGAGAATGACATACATACTAAATGGGATATCTCAACCTGCAGCAGAATGGGGGAAGGGGGATGAGAGGAGGGATGATGGATGGGAGGGCATTCTTGGGGAGAGAGGAGGTTGGAAGTACCCAATAAGAAGCAGGACAGGATCAAGTAGGGAATGAACCAGGTTGGGGGGGTGGGATGGGTGGGAGGGAATTATAAGCAGCCTTGTACAATATATCTACTATGGTAATGTTTTGCATAGCTAGACATGTACAACATATACTGAATTACTTGTCTTCCCAGAGGGAATGGGTGACAAGGGAGGAAGGGAATGGATCTGAAATTCGAGGTCTTAAAATTAAATGTGTCAAATATATATAAATACTATTATTAATACTATTTTGCATGTAATTGGGAGATAAGATGTTCAGGCATTGGGGCACAGAGATTCACCTCGCCTCAATGGTAAAGTCAAAGGGGGTATGGGAGAAGATATGGGAGAGAGCAGATTGGATGAGGGGATATCTTGTGGGACTGCTATTCTGGGGTGGTGGGTAGGGGAAAAATGGGGCAAAAATTGTAACTCAAAATCTGGTGGAAATGAATGGTGTAAACCAGAAGTTAATAAAGCATTTGTTTAAAAAAAAAAAAGAAAACTCCCAGGAATATTATAGCCAGGTTCCAGAGTTCCCAAATCAAGGAGAAAATATTCCAAGCAGCCAGGAAGAAACAATTTTAATATTGTGGAAACGCAATCAGGATAAAACAGGATCTGGCAGCTTCTACACTGAGGGATCAAAGGGCTTGGAATGTGATATTCCAGAGGCAAAGGAGCTGGCATTAAAACCAAAAATCTCCTACCCAGCAAAACTGAGTATAATGTTTCAGGGGAAAATATGGTCATTCAATGGAATAGAGGACTTTCAAGCATTCTTGATGGAGGAACCAGAGTTGAACAGAAAATTTGACGTTCAGATACAAGAAGCAAGAGAAGCATGAGAAGGTAAACAGGGAAAATAAGTCATAAGGAAATTATCAATATTAAACTAGTTACATTCCTACATGGAAAAATAATCACTGTAACTTATGAAACTTTTCTCAGTATTAGAATAGTTGAAGGGAATAGAAATATATATGTGTGTGTGTGTGTGTGTGTGTGTGTGTGTGTGTGTGTGTGTCTATATAGGCGGTATATGGGTATACATATGTGAGTGTGTCTATACATGTGCACAGCTGTACATAGAGAGCACAGGACAAATTTAATAGGAAGGGATGATACTTAAAAGGTGAAATTAAGAGGTGAGAGAGGAATATAATGAGAAGAGATGGGGAGAGACAGAATGGGATAAATTATCTCATGTAGAAGGGAAAACTGTTACAATGGAGGGGAAGAACAGGAAGGCAAAATGGAATGAGTCTACTTTATTCTCATTGAATTCGGCTTAGGGAGGGAATGACATACACACTAAATAGGGTATCTCACCTTACAGTGTTGTACCTTAATAAAAGCGAGACAGAAGATCCCCAAGATTAAATTTAGAAAGTGGATTTTATTACCACAGAACACCGCGGGACTGTCGGGGTACATGGTCACCCAAATCAGACAGCACTTTGGCACAGACAGTGTACAGGTTTTATAGAGGTTCCATAGCCAGGTTATGTAAGCTGAAATTACAGTGATGTAAGCTGAAACTCCAATGATTGGTCGGTATACATTTGAATCTCCCTAGGCTGGGACTCCCACCCACAGATTAATCAAGGTTAAGCAAGGGGTGGGGGTTCTGCCTGTTTACAGATTAAGCAAGGTGGAGTTCTCTGTTTTACAAATAAATGAAGGAAAGGTTGGGCTGCCTGTTTTACAACTCAAGGAAAGGGTGAGTGGATTTGTGTCCAACTCAGGAAGGGCAAAGTGACAAATCAAAGAGGGAAGGGCAGAGTGGAACTGGGTCCAACAACAGGACAGTAGGGGGGAAGGGGATGAGAGGTGGGAGGATGGAAGGGATGGCAGGCTGGTAGGAAGGGAAGTTGGAAGCACCCACTTTTGAAAACAGACAAGATCAAAGTAGAGAATAGAACAAGTGGGGGGGTGGGTGGGATAGGATGGAGGGAAATATAGTCAGTCTTTCACAATATATCCACTATGGAAATGTTTTGCATAGCTACACATGTACAACCTATATTTTGATTTGCTTATCTTCCCAATGAGGTGTGGTGATGAGGGAGGAAGGGAAAGAATCTGGAAATCAAAGTTTCAAAATCAAATGTTTATATATATAATTATTTTATATGTAATTGGGAAATGAGATATATAGGCACTGGGGCATAGAGCTCCACCATGCCCTGCTGGAAAGTTGGAGGGGATGTGGGGAAGGTATGGGAGAGTGCAGATTGGGGAAGGGATATTCAGTGGGATCTCTATTTTGGGGTGGTCAGTAGAGGAAAAATAGGGAGACAATTTCTAAGTCAAATTTTTGTGGAAATGAATGATGTAAAAAATTTTTTTAAAAAGACAGAAATTTGTTTCTTACCTGCATTGGTTTTATTTGTGCAAAACTTTTTAAATTTAACATCATCAAAATTATACATTTTGTAAAGTTCTCTCTCTCTTGTTTGGTAGTAATTCTTCCTTCCTTCATAGATCTAACAGGTAAATTATTCTGTTTTCCTAATTTGCTTATGGTATCACCTTTTATGTCTAAATCTTGTAATCCATTCTGTTTTCTGTTTGTGTTTTGGGGTGAGTTAATCCCATTTTTATTCAGAGTTATGATTATTATCTGTGTATTTCCCCCATCCAATCCCCCCATTTATCCTCCCCTTTTATTGCCCTGTTCATCCTCAAAAGCATTTTGCTTCTGACTGTTGCCTTCCCCAATCCTCCTTACCTTCTATCAGAAATTATTATTTCTTTCCCTTCCTTTTCTGTAGGGCAAGATGAATTCTATACCCAGCTAAGCATGTATGTTAGTCCCTCTTTGATCTACTTCCAATGAGAATAAAGTTAAACTATTCCCCCACTCCCATCTACCCCTTCACTGTAAAAGTTCTTTCATGCCTCTTTTATATGAGATGATTCACCCCATTCTACTTTTCCCTTTACCCTTCTCCCAATTCTTTCCACGTTCTCACACTTTAATTCTATTTTAAAAATATCATCCCATCATATTCAACTCACACTTATGCCCCAGGTCTCTGTATACTCCTTTTAAGTGCCCTAATAATAAAATTCTTAGAAGTTAGAAGTGTCATGTTCCCATGAAGGAATGTAAACAGTTTAACCTTACTAAATCCCCTATGGTTTCAGTTTCCTGTTTACCTTTTTATGCTTCTCTTGAGTCTTATATTTGAAAGTTAAATTTTCTTTTGAGCTCTGGCCTTTTCATCAGGAATGCTTGAAAGTCCTCTATTTCTTCAGGCATTCCTGATGTAAAAACCAGAGTTGAATAGAAAATTTGACTTTCAAATACAAGACTCAAGAGAAGCATAAAAATGTAAACAGAAAAGAGAAATAGTAAAGGATTCAATAAGTTTAAACTGTTTTCATTTACTAGGGAGAATGATACCTGTAAGGCTTAAGAATTTTATCATTATAAATGAGGCAGTTAAAAGGAGTGTACATAGATAGAGGACATGGGTATGAGTTGATTTTGGTGGGTTAATAGTGAAAAAATAAAATTAAGGGCTGAGAAAGAGGAATGCATTGGGATAAGGGTAAAGGGAGAAGTAGAATGGGGTAAAATATTTCACATAAAAGGACCTGAAAGAGCTTTTATAGTGGAGGGGAAGAGGAGAAAAGTGGGGGTTAGTGCCTAAACCTTACTCTTATCAGAACTGACTCAAAGAGAGAATACATGCATACTCAGGTATAAAAATCTCTTACCCTACAAGACAGTAGGAGGGGAGGGGATTAGAGAATGAGGGGGTGATAGAAGGGAGGGAAGATTGGAGGAGTTGATAGAAGCAAAATACTCGTGAGAATGCACAAGGTAAAAGGACAGAGAGTAGAATAAATGGGGGAAATAGGATGACAGAAATCATAACTGTGAAAAAATGTACGGCAAGTTTCTCTGATAAAGGCTTCATTTCTCACATAGAGAACAGAGTTAAATTTATAAAGTAAGAGCCATTCTTCAATTGACAAATGGTCAAAGGATATGAATAGGTAATTTTCAGATGAAATAATTAAAGCTATCTATAATCATGTGAAAAATTGCTCCAAATCACTATTGATTAGAGAAATACACATTAAAACAATTCTGAGGTACCACCACACCCCTAAAAGATTGGCTAAAATGACAGGTGTTGAAGAAAATATGGGCAAATTGAGACACATGCATTATCGGTGCAGTTGTGAACAGATTCAAACATTCTAGAGAGTAATTTGAAATTATGCCTTATCTAGCAATACCACTACTGGGTCTGTATCCCAAAGAGATCAAAAACAAAAAGGAAAAGGACTTATGTGTACAAACATACTTATAGTGGTGGCAAAGAATTGGAAATTAAGGGGATGCCCATCAATTTTGGAATTTCTGAATAAGTTGTCATATATGATTGTGATGGAACATTATTATGCCATAAAAAATGACAAGCAGGGGTGGCTAAGTGGCGCAGTGAGTAAGAGCGCTGGCCTCGGAGTTGGGATGACCCAAGATCAGATCCGGCCTCAGAAAATGAGCACCCACGCATAAATAATGACTAACCATGTAACCTTGAGCAAGTTACTTAACCCCAATTGCTTTAAAACAAACAAACAAACAAACAAAACCTAAAAAATGACAAGCAAGATTCTCTCAGAAAAAAGATGGGGAAGACTTACATGAACTGATACAAAGTGAAGTAAACAGAACCAGAAGATACAGAGTAAAAGTGTATAATATACTGATTAACTGTGAAAAACTTAAATATTCTAAGCAACACAAAGATTCAAGACAATTCTGAAGGACTTATGATGAAAAATGCTATCCATCTCCAGAGAAAGAACTTAAAGAGTCTGAATGCAGATTGAAATATACTTTTAAAATTTATTTTCCTTATTTTTGTCTGTATTTTCTTCTACCGCATGTTAGCACCTGTATAACATCAAATTGCTTGTCTTCTCAGTGAAGAGGGAAAGGAGGGAGGAAATGAGAGAATTTGATATTTAGAATTTTGGAAAACAAATCTTAAAGATTGTTTTTGTGTATAATTGGTAAAAATAAAATAAAATAAATTTTAAAGTCCTCTATTTCATTGAATATGCACTTTTCCCTCTGAAGAATTATACTCAGTTTTGATGGATAGTTGATTTTTAGTAGTAATCCTAGCTCCTTAGCTCTCCAAAATATCATCTTCTAATCCTTTAATGTAGAAGCTTCTAAATCTTTTGTTATCCTGAATATGGCTCTACAATATTTGATTTATTTCTTTCTGACTGCTTATAATACTTTCTTCTTGACCTGGGAGCTTTGGAATATTGCTATAATATTCCTTGGAGTTTTCATTTTGGAATCTCTTTCAGGAGGTGACACTGATTTTTTCAATTTCTATTTTACCTTCTGTTTCTAGAATATCAGGAGAATTTTCTTTGATAATTTATTGAAATCTAGTGCTAAGTTTTTTTAAAGCTTCCCCTTGCCCTATAATACTTTTTAAGGAATTCATTTCTTCATTAAAATTTTATGTCTCTCAGGGTAGGGTAAACTTTCTCATGTAGAAGAAGCAAGGGGAAGTAGTTGCAGGGAAGGGGAAGAACAGGAAGGCAAAAAGGCAAAACCATATTCTCATTGAATTTGGCTCAAGGAGAGAATGACATACATACTAAATGTGATCTCTCACCCTGCTGGAGAGTAGGGGGAAGGGGGATGAGAGGGGGGATGATTGAGGGGAGGGCATTCTGGGGGAGGGGAGGTTGGAAGTACCCGCTATTGAATAGGGACAGGATCAAAGTAGGGAATGGACCAGGTGGGGGGTGGGATGGGTGGAGAGAATTATAAGCAGCCTTTTACAATATATCTACTATGGTAATGTTTTGCATAGCTATACATGTACAACACATACTGAATTACTTATCTTCCCAGAGGGAATGGGTGACAAGGGAGGAAAGGAATGGATCTGAATTTCGAAGTTTTAAAAGTAAATGTTTCAAATATGTATAAATACTATTATTAATACTATTTTGCATGTAATTGGGAGATAAGATGTTCAGGCATTGGGGCACAGAGATTCACCTCGCTTCAATGGTAAAGTCAAAGGGGTATGGGAGAAGATATGGGAGAGAGCAGATTGGATGAGGGGATATCTTGTGGGACTGCTATTCTGGGGTGGTGGGTAGGGGAAAAATGGGGGAAAATTGTAACTCAAAATCTGGTGGAAATGAATGATGTAAACCAGAAGTTAATAAAGCATTTGATAAAAAAAAAATTATGTCTCTTTTACCATTTTGGTCTATTCTGTTTTTTTTTAAGTATTATATTATTTTAGTATTTTTGTGCCTTTTTAAAAACAATTTGTTTAATTTTTTATGACTTTGTCTTATTCTCATTTCTTTTCCCAATTTTTCATCTACCTTTCTGATTTGATTTTTAAAATTCTTTTTGAGCTCTTCCAGGAATTCTTTTTTTGGGCTTGACACCAATTCAGATTTTTATTTTTGACTTTGCATGTATCTGTTTTGATATTTTTGTCTTCTTCTGAGTTTGTTTTGTTCTTCCTTGCCACCACAGTAATTTTCTATGGTTAGATTCTTTTTTATTGTTGTGGATCTAAGAAGAATTGTGACAAAGAAGAAGTTGCTCTCTTGGC
The DNA here is from genome assembly GCA_011680675.1 of Gymnobelideus leadbeateri. Lineage (NCBI taxonomy): Eukaryota > Metazoa > Chordata > Mammalia > Diprotodontia > Petauridae > Gymnobelideus > Gymnobelideus leadbeateri. The sequence continues at coordinate 282,371 of WOXC01010032.1, read as the reverse complement.
ATTTTTTCCACCCTAGAACTATGACCAGAGTTCTTGCTTCTGCTAGTGTTCTTCCTCACCCTGAGACCTAGAACCATAGGCAATGTGACACAGTCCTCTTTCCAGTGCCAGCAAAGTGTCCCCTTAACCTCTTTTTGACCAGTTATTTGACCCGCTTGCCTTCAGTGGGCTGAGAGCTCCATAAGTTGCTAGTGCTGATTCAGTCACCTACAAGACCTGCTTCTGGCTTGCTGGGGTGTGGCTATACTGGCTTCACTCTACTCTTACCCTAGTGAGATGGATCTTGCCTGCCAATCTTCTAAGTTGCCTTTCCTGGAAAAGTATTTCATCCCACACTTTTGTTGATACTACACTCCAGAATTCATTTTGAGACATTATTTTAATGTTCTTTGGAGAGGAATTTAGTAGAGCTCAGTCAAGTTGTTGTTTTTACTCTTCCATCTTGCTTCTGCCCTCTTCTGATCAAGGACTCTTATGTCACTAGATCATGGAAAGGTTGAGAGGCAAGTTATAAAGGACTTTAAAAGACAAAGCAGAGGATATTATATTTGTTCTTGGAGGTTACAGGGAGCCCCTGGAGTTTATTGAATAGGAGGATGACATAGCCAGACCTATACTTTTAGAAGATCACTTTAGCTGCTGAGTGGAAGATGTACCACAATATGAGGAGACTTGAGACATGGAAGTCAACCAGAAAGCTATTCCAATAGTCCACATTTGAGATGACAAGGACTTGCATCAGAGTTTTGGCAATGTCAGAGGAGAGAAGATGGTTTATATACAAAAGAGGTTGTGAAGATAGAATGAGCAAGACTGATCACTTGATTGGATAGGGGAAGTAATAGTAAGGAGTTAAGGATGACACCTAGGATGGGAGCCTGGATGACTAGCAGAATGTTGGCAGTGAAATAAAGAAAAAGAGGATTTGGCAGAAAGATAATGTAGATACCTCAGATTTGATGTGTCTACATAAAATCTAGGTTTAGATATTTAATAGGCAGTTGGAGATACACAACTGGAGGTCAGGAAAGATGTTAGAAATATATCTTAGAGTCATCTGCATAGTGATAATAATTTAATACATGGGAACTAATGAGATCACCAAGTGAAAAAGTATAAAGGGAGAAGAGAAAAAAGTCCAGGATAGAGACTTGGAGGAGACACAGTTAGTGGAAACAACTTGAATGAAATACAAGAAAGAAGACTGAGGAGTAGTTGGATAGGTCAGAAGAGAACTGGGAGATAACACGGTCATGGAAATCTAGTAAGAAAGTATCTATAAAATCAATAATGAACAGCTCTCCTGAGGACTGCTGCTATGAATAACTTTAAGAATCTAATCCCATAGTATAGTGAACTCTATTTATTCAGCAATAAACTAAAACATAACATTCAAGAAACTAAAGCACAACATTCACAACAATACAACATAGCAACTTATTACTAAGGTGGCCACAGTCTTAAAGAAAACATATCATTCAGTAAGTCACAATTTCCTGAGTCAATAAGTAAAATCTTCTTTCATCTTGACTTGAGACTGACTTCCAATAATCCTTAAGTCAATCATCCTTAAGGGGTAGCAGAAAGTACAAACACCATCCACCCCCAGGTAACAGTAAGTCAAAATCTCATCAGTCAATACAGAGTACCCAAGTAAAGTCCTCTTTCATCTTACCTCAAGGCTGACTTCCAGACCCCATGGCTCCTCTTCCATGGGCTGATAGCTCTTAGCTTTTGCCCGGATTCATCCAACTCTTACTTGGCCTTACAGGTAGACAGCTCTCCCAGCTCTGATCTGGATTCACACAACTCTTACTAGGACTCACAGGACTCTTACCTGGACTCACAGGTAGGCAGCTCTCCTGTTTCATACCTCAGCTTATGGGGACTGCTCCACTCCAAGCTCTTCAAAGTTTCTCTTTCTAGGAAGACAAAGCTTAACAGAGCTACAACAATATTTACACACATTGCCGGCACTATCATCTCAATTTACTTTCTGTCTGACAAAATAACACAAATCAACATACAAGGCTTCTGTCTGAGAAATCAAATGCAAATCAACAGTAAAGTCCCAGGATTTATATGATAGCAGTAAAGCCCTCTTTCAGGACTTCTGCCTAATAACAACAGACAGGGTGCTTTTGTCTAACAGAACAATAGGCAGTGTGCTACAGAGTGTCAACATCACAAACATTCTTCCTCTCAGTTCTGCTTGGTCCCAGCTCTGCCTGAGCTTTTCTCTGTTCTGCTCTTTCTTGTTCTACCCTTCCTGTTCTACCCTTCCTGTTCTGCTTTTTCAGCAAGCTCCTCCGGCCTTGGGCTCCATGTGATGACATTAGGCCTATTAAGAGCAGGGAAGATCTCCAAACTCTTTTTGGCCAATTAAGGGCAACACAATGTATACTGTTCCCAACAAAGACTTGATACAATCAAAGGCAAGACTCAAAGGCACTTGAATAGTTGAAATGAAAAGTACTACTTTGCTTGCCATTACAGTATGATGGAGAAGACAATGATCAACAGTGTCATCTAACTTTTCACCATTGAAGATTATGGGGCTTCCTCACCTTGGAAATTCACTTCACCCCTGTATTTCTCACCCTTGAGATACACTCTGATTCTTCTCAAATCTTCCATTTTAAGGAAAGTACCCAATATCTTCATTCCTCTTCAGGTTCTACTCCTGACTCTGTACTTTGTCTTTGCCCCACCTGAATGTCCTTTTCCCATGCTTTTCAACTTCCTTTTAATATATTGTTCCCCCAAACTCCTTGAGACCAGGAACTGTCTTTCTGAGTGTATTTGTATACCTAACTCAGAGCGCCCACCACATAATAAGCACTTAATAAATGCTTGGTGACTCATCTTATTGACTTATCAATCAGTTAATGAACATTTATTCATCACCTACTGTGTTCTAGTCAATTTGTCTTCTATTTGCAAAGTCTTGTATTAGGCACTAAGCAATACACAAAATTTAAAGGACATGATCTCTACCTTCATGGGACTTAAAATCTAGTAGTAATGTTAAGATCAAAATAGATAAATATAATACACAACATTACATGTTAAGTATCTTAGAAAGCTACAAGATGAAATGCTATATAAGGTTCCAGGCAGATAATCATTATTGATAGGAAGAATGAAGGAAGGCTTCATGGATATGACATTTAAGATGAAGGAAGAATAGGATTTCAAGTGATAGGTCTGCTGAGGGACGGCATTCTAGGTAGGAGAATGAGCAATGACTCAGAGGTAGGAAAGCTGTAGGTTGTTTAGGAAAGAGTGAGCAATGTATTTGGTTTGAGCATAGGGAGGAGTTGGAACCAGAGCCTGGAGGGTAATAAATGCTAAGTAATGGCTTAATGGGAGTATTTATCCATTTGCAAACTACCCATGGTTGGCATCCTGATGTTTTGATGTTCAATTTCCACTCACTGAATTTTATAATGGTCTATGGGACTGCGGCTCAGCAGCTTTTCCTTGAATTTTGACTTCCTCAGAGAGGTGGCTGGATATGGATTGATTTGGTCTCCAGCCTTCAACTGTATAATAATGGTACTACTTTTTTTTCAATTTTAAAAGTCCTCTTGGAATACAAGAACATCTTTTACAAATGAGATCTCATTTCAAGATTGATATGTTGCAATATTAGATGAGAAGGGGAATAAAACCTCATCCATTTAAAATCTCATGTGGGGCTGAGGAGAATAAAACTCCCACTGGTTAACAGAGGACGTAATACTGATTTTGCTCTTATATTAGACACTGTTAAGATTTCCCAGTCTTTGGAAAGAAGATGAAATGCTTTTATCTGAAGAAGAGCATAGAGTGAAATGGATAAATTTCAAAAGCATTTGCATATTTCATTTATGGACAACTCTCCCTGACTTATTTTTATTTTTTTATTTTCAGTGAATTCTCTTGAAGTCAATAGCAACCTGATATTAGGATGCAGATTAGATAAAATGCATGGGTGTGGTGAGAAAATAGCAGATACTGGGAGGTTCTAGTTAGAAGTGACAGAAATGAACCCAAATCTCTGTATCTCTTTCCCATTTAAGGTTAATGGGAACTCAGTTCCCTTATAATTAGAATCATGAATTTCAGAGTTGGAAAAGACCCAAGAGGTCATTGAATCTGGCCCCTTCATTTTACAGATGTGAAAACTGAGGCACAGATTGATTAAGTGAACTAGAAATACATAGCTAATGAGTTTCTGAAGCAATATTTGAACTCAGGTCTTCCTGGCTTTAAAACTGGCCCTCTGTTCGCTATGCTACCTCAGTTGAAGTGTTCACCTTCCAGTTCAATTCAATTCAATTCATCATTTATTAAACACCAACTGTATACAAAACAATGTGCTACGTTTTAGGGTAGATAAAAAGACAATAAATTAAGGGGTCTGTGCCCTGGAAAAAACTTAAAATACTTTACTACACACAACAGGTCAAAACTATGAGAAAATGTCTTTTTTATTTATATCTTTTCATACTCTCTTCCAGAAGGACTCCTTTTGTGGGATCCATGGATCCACTGAAGCTATAAGGTCAGAGACAAGACAGGATGTCAGGGGCCATCTGGTCTAGCTTCTTCATTTTGGAAATGAGGAAATTAAGACCCAGAGAAGTATAGTGAGTCATCCAATATCATGATGATGGCAAGTGGCAGAGCTAGGATTCAAACTCAGGTCCTCTGACTTCAGATCTACTTGGCCGTACTACAATGCTGTGTGTGTGTGTGTGTGTGTGTGTGTGTGTGTGTGTGTGTGTGTATGTCTTAAATGGTTCTTTCTGCACTATCAAAACTTATCTACCCCTGACTTATCTTATAATGTATTTTCATTAATTAACATGATATTTATATAGACCTTTATGAGAGAGAGCACAATGAGTAGAAAGCTAACCTTGGACTCTTGGTCAAGATGTCCTTGGTTAAAATTTTGCCTCTGACATATACTCACCGTATGGCCCCATGCAAACTATTTAACCTTTCAGTGCCATAGGGAACCTTCTAAATATGGAGCAAGAATCCCTATGAGGAACAGGACATTTCCAGATAAAATTCAACCCTTGAAAACCACTACAGGAAGTCTTTAGGATCTCTTCTTGCCTTTCTAGTTACCCTTTATATGTTGTCATCCCCCATTAGAATGTAAGCTTCTTGAAGGCAAGAACTATTCTGGTTGCTTGCATTTGTATCCTCAGTATTTATCAAAATACCTATCTCATATTAAGGACTAACAAAATGCCTTTTCATCCCTTCATTTGTGGAGGAAAAGTCTTCATGGAAAGTTCCCTACAAAATGGTATGAAAGATCTCTAATATGTAGATTAGCTGAATGACCTTGGGAAAGGCCCTTAACCTCTCTGAGACTCAATTTCTTGTTTCTGAAATAAAAATAATTGAAAAATATAGTGTTTACTTCATAAGATTGTTGTATGGATTAAATAAGATTAATGTATGGACAGTGTTTATAGGCATATACGTAAATATAGGTGTATAATAATAAAAATACCTAGCATTTAAATAGTATTCTAAGGTTTACAAATTGCTTTATAAATATCTCATTTGATCTCCGCAACAACTCTCGGAGGTAGGTGCTATTATTATCCACATTTTACAGATTAAGAAACTGAGGCAAACAGAGTTTGAATGACTTTCCCAGGATCAGAGAGCTATTAAATAACAGAGAGCAGATTTGAACTCAAGTCTTTTTAACCCCAGCACTATATCCATTGTGCCTAGCTGCTTTATACACATATGTATAAAAATATATATTATATATGTATATCTAGTTGTATATGTGACTAGACTACATCTCTCTCTCTCTCTCTCTCTCTCTCTCTCTCTCTCTTTCTCTCTCTCTCTCTCCCTCTCTCTCTCTCTCTCTCTCTTTTCTCTCTCTCTCTCCCTTCCTCCCTCTCTCTTTCTCTCTCTATTCCCCTATACATACACACACACACACACACACACACACACACACACACACACACACACGTATACCTCAGAGATATTGTGGGTTTGTTTACATCCCACCACAATAAAGTGAGTATCACAATAAAGCAAATCACGTGGATTTTTTTGTTTCCTAATACACACAAAAGTTATGTCTACATTATACTGTAGTCTATAAGCTATGCAAAAATATGTCTAAAATGTGCATACTTTAATTACAGAATACTGTATTGCTACAAAATGCTAAGTATTAGCTGAATTTTCAATGAGTCATAATCTTTTTGCTGGTGGAAGGTCTTGCCTTAATGTTGATAGCTGCTAACTGATCAGGGTGGTGGTTTGTGAAGGCTGAGTTAGCTGTGGCATTAAAAAAAAATAAGACAGCAATGGAATTTGCCACATAAATTTCCTCTTCTTTTTACTTGAACACTTAGAGACCATTGTGGGGCTGTTAACTGGCTAAATTTTAATATTCAGGGACAGCTAGGTAGCATAGTGGATAAAATATTGGGCCCAGAATCAGGAAGACCTGAGTTCAAATCTGACTTCAGACACTTAGTAGCTGTGTGACTCTTGGTAGGACAAGTCACTTAACCCTGTTTGCCTTAGTTTTTTCATCTGTAAAATAAGCTGGAGATAGAAATGGCAAACCACTCCAGTATCTTTGCCAAGAAAACCCCAAATGGGGTCATGAAGAGTCAGACACAACTGAAAGATCTGAACAACAATTTCAATTTGTCCTTGGGGAATAGGGAGGTCCAAGGAGAGGGAGAGAGAAGGGAGAATAGCTGGTCTTTAGAGCAGTCCAAGCATGTACAACGTTTATTGATTACATTTAAAGTTTTAAATGGGCAAGATTCTTGCAGACCCCAAAGAATTACTATACTAATATTAAAGATCACTGATCACAGATCACCATAATAGATATAATAATAATGAAAAAGGTTAAAATATTGTATTATCAAAATGTGACAAAGAAATATGATATGGGCACTGCTAAATTTATTTGACACAAGGTTGCCACAGAAGTTCAATTTGTAAAAAATGCAATACCTGTAAAACATAATAAAGTGGAGTACAATCAAATTAGGTATATCGATAGATAGATAGTGATAGATAGAGACAGATAGATAGATAGGTAGATAGATAGATCAATTTTGATATTATTTATACAGGAAACTTCCCATGAAGATGTTTCTTCTATCAGTAAATGAATGATAAAACATTGATTTAAGTGCTTACTATGTAATAGATACTGTGCTAAGTACTAGGGATACAACACAGATATACATACACACATATAGGCATGCACATTTACAGGTATGTAATATATAATACACACATATACACTTTCAGAAAGAACTTTAAAGTTTGCAGAATACTCTATATATTATATCATGTATGTTTTACAGCTCTATGAAGTAGGTACAATATATTATTATTATTATTATTATTATTATTATTATTAGTGCCATTTTGTAGATGAAGAAACTTGGTCTCAAAGAGGTTAAGTGATTTGACCATGTTCACCCAAGGGATAAATCTCTCAATAAGAACTGTTAGTATTACAAGTATAGTGGCTGGTCACTGGGAGAAATACCATCTTCTAAGACTACATATCCTGCTTATGAGTAAGGCCAGCCCTACTGAAGAGAATACATCCTTCAACAAGTTATCCCTTATGACTCATAGAGGGGAACTGGAGAGAAATCTAAAATGAAGCAGTGGAGTAATTAGATCAAAGTCAATATTAATAAAATTCAGACTGATTTTGATAGACTCAGACCTTCTCAGAAATACAAGGACCTAAAACAATTCCAAAGAACCCATGATGGTAAGTGCCATCCACATCCAGAGAAAGAATTATGGAGTCAGAATGCAGAGCAAAGCGGACTATTTTCTTTTTTTGTTTTGTTTTGTTTTTCTTTCTCATGGTCTCTCCCATTCGTCATAATTCTTCTATGTACTATGACTAATGTGAAAATATGTTTAATATGAATGCATGTGCAGAACCAAATCATATTGCATGCCATCTTGGGGAGGGAAGGGGGAAAGAGGGGGAGAAATTTTAAAATTTATGGAAGTGAATGTTGAAAATGAAAAATAAATAAATTAATAAATTAAAAAAATAACAAGATCCAGTAATTCCTGGGAACCCAGGGCACAGATTCAGGAGCATTTTCAGCTTAACAGCTTTATTGAGACTCATCTTGGGGACATGTCACACCAATTGATTTTTACCAGTTGATTAGTCACTGACCATTTCCTTACCTATCAACAGTCCTGTCCACAAGAGTATGAAAAAAAAAATCCACCTAACTGGTATCCAGTTCCTTGAAGAATGCATTTCTTCTAAGGCTATTGACAAATCAATGAATAACCCCTTCAGTAATTTGCAAAGTCAATTTTGTTAAAAAAAAAATTATTGACGGGGAGGGGTAGTGGGACCACACCAGGGATTTCTGCCTTAACTTTGGCTGACAAATTGATTTTCCTGTTTTTCCAATGTCCTAATTGAAATCATTGCTCCTGAATGTAGTCATTTTCTATCTCAAAGATAGAAAATGATATATCATCTGGAAAGGGAAATTGATAGCACCTATAGACAATTTATTAAACCTAGGAAATAATAATAACCAATATATAGTACTTTAATGTTTTTGAAATGCTTTCCATATGTAGGGTCATAGACATTAGGGTTCATTGAGTCCAACCCACTCATTTTATAGGTGAGGAAACTGAGGCACAAAGAAGTAAATAGTCCAAGGTAATATAGATTGACCAATAGCAGAGAAAGGGTTAGAACTCAGGTCTCCCAAAAACAAATCCAACATTCTTTCCATTGCACCACACTATTTCTCTACTATTTATCATTTGAGTCATACCACAACTTTGTGCTGTAGGTCATACAGATAGTATTGAGAGCTCACAGATGAAGAAGCTGTGTCTCAGAGAGTTTAAGGATCTGTCTATAGCCAAACAGCTAAGTGTTGCAGGGGGTTTTTGTAACTAGGCTCTACTGACCTCCAATCCTACCTCCCATCCTCCACATTCTCCGTCTCATAATCTCTATCAATTGAACAATCTCAGAGGATGTCAGCAAGACTGAGAAGAATCTGATGATTTTCTGAGAAGACTGAAAATGGAAAATCATTCTGAAAATAGCATTTGGAACCTCAAAAATGCAAGCCCCATAAGTGACAAATACGATTATTAACACATCCTCACTCAAGGGGTAGCTTTCACTCACAAAGCATCTTAAATTCAAACTGGTACTGGTTTCTGTGTATTCTATTGGATGAATAGCAGGTTAGAAAATAGATATGGCATAGATACTACAAGAAGCAGAAGCATAGAGAGTAATTTGAACAAGAGTAATAATAACAATAATATAAAGATGTATTTGCAAATGACATGCTGGTCTAACTTTAGAAATAATAGTCCTCAAGTTGTCCCCCAGAGTCTAGACATCCTTGCTTTTAAGCAAAATCTAATTCACTTATTATATCTTAGCATAATCCTTTATTTTTATGTTAAGCCCTACATTGGTGCTCTGTCTTGCTCTGATTACAGCAACACAAAATGAGATTTCTCTATCCATAACTTTGGTTCTCTAAGGAAGTGGGGCCAAGACAAAATATAAGACCTTTTGAAAGGTTTTCCTGATTGGTCCTACTCCATTCTGAATACTCTTGCATAGTCTTCCTTCAGCACTTAAGGGAGTCACAAGAGATGGAAGGGAAAGCCAAGTCCCTGGTTCTATCTCAGAAGGTATGCAAGGAATCCTAGCCTCCAGCTGGTTTCTTGTTACCTGGCCTTTCACACACCACTGGATGGAAATGTCAAGGCCTTATGATGGAGCTCTGAAGCCCAAGCATCCTAATTAATCTTTAAGCCTCTACTGCTCCATGGCTACAAAACTCTCACCACCTATAACTCTCTTTCCCTGTGTTTTATAATTGAGGGATGCCTAGGAGTAAATGGTCCCTAACCTCTGCCTCCAATTCTCTCATCTTTATCCTTTTCAACTCTTCTTCTATGTTGCACTCTAATTCTTCCCACCTCTCCACTGTGCCCTTTAGAATTCCTATTCCACAATGATTAAATTTCCAATTGTTCAATAAACACATTTCCTTTCATTCTTGACCTTTTCCTTTCACTTTTCTTCCATCTATGCACTCACAGAAATTTGGCATATGATACTACAATCATCCTGTCTGATATTGACTATACATTCTCCCATTTACCTGGTCACAATGGTGTTGGAAGGGGTGTTGGATTATCTCTCGCTACGAATTGTCAGTTCCAGACTCTGTCTTTGTTACCTTTACTCATCAACTTCTCCTCTTTTAAGGATCAGTCTATTACAATTTTTCCCTTCAGAATTCAGATAATGCTGACTTTGGTCTATTGATCTGCAGTTGATTCTCCTTATTTCCACAGAAGTTAAATATCTAGCTCATCATTTTCCTTACCTACCCAACTCTTGCCTTTACAATACAGGACTTCAAAATTCATGTAAATGTTCCTACAGACACTCTAAAATTCCATTTCTTCAGTTTCCCCAAATCTCTGAGCAAATCCTTCATTCTACATCAGTCAGGCATGGGGATGGCCACATTTTGGGTCTTACCATTACCTGCAAACATTATACTTTCATAATAAAAAACACTGCCAATATTCTATCTGACTTTAACCCACCTGTGCCTCACCCCTTCTAAAACTATTCTCCATCTGCATTGTAATCTTATCCTTATACTGTTCAACACTTCCTCAGGGCTTTATCCCTGCCATGATTAGCTTTCATGTCTTTCCAATTTTTTTCTTTTGCAAATGCTTTATTAACTTCTGGTTTACATCATCCATTTCTGTCAGATTTTGAGTTACAATTTTTCCCCATTTTTCCCCTACCCACCATGCCAGAATAGCAGTCCTACAGGATATCCCCTCATCCAATCTGCTCTCTCCCATATCTTCTTCCATACCCCCTTCAACTTTTCCAACAGGGCAAGGTGAATCCTTGTGCCCCAATGCCTGCACATCTTATCTCCAAATTATATGCACAATAGTATTAATCATAGTATTTATGCATTTTTTTAAAAAATTGGTTTTAAAAGGAAGATAAGCAACTCAGTATATACTGTACCTGTATAGCTATGCTAAACATTACCATAGTAGATATATTGTAAAAGACTGACTATATTTCCCTCCCTCCCATCCCACCTCCCACCTGGTCCACTCCCCACTTTGATCCCATCCCTTTTCAAAAGTGGGTGCTTCCAACTCCCCCCCTCCAAGCCTGGCCTCCCTTCCATTGACACCCCTCACTTCCCCTTCTCCCCTACTCTCCTGTAGGGTGAGAAACCCTATTTAGTATGTATATCATTCTTTCCCTGATCCAAATTCAATGAGGATAAAGTTTTGCATTTTTGCCTTCCTGTTCTTCCCCTCCCTTGTAACCATTTTCCCTTGCTTCTTCAATATGAGATAGTACACCCCATTCTGTCTCCCCCATCTAGTATCAATATATTCCTCTCTCACCTCTTTTTTTTAAACAAATGCTTTATTAACTTCTGTTTTACATCACTCATTTCCACCAGATTTTGAGTTACAATCATTTTCCCCCCGCTATTCCCCTACCCACCCTCCCAGAATAGCAGTCCCACAAGATATCGATTCCTCCAATCTGCTCTCTCCCATACCTTCTCCTATACCCCCTTCGGCTTTTCCATTGGAGGAAGATGAATCTTGTGTCCCAATGCCTGCACATCTTCTCTCCCTATTATAAGCAAAAGAGTATTAATAATAGTATTTATATATATTTGAAACATTTAATGTTAAGACCTCAAATTTCAGATCCATTTCCTTCCTCCCTTGTCACCCATTCCCTCTTGGGAGATAAGTAATTCAGTATATGTTGTACATGTCTAGCTATGCAAAACATTATCATAGTAGATATATTGTACAAGGCTGCTTATAATTCCCTCCCACTCATCCCACCCCCCACCTGGTCCATTCCCTACATGATCCTGTCCCTCTTCTATAGTGGGTACTTCCAACCTCCCCTCACCCCAAGGATGCCCTCCCATCCATCATCCCTCCTCTCATCCCCCTTCCCCCTATCCTGCTGCAGGTTGAGATATCCCATTTAGTATGTATGTCATTCTCTCCCTGAACCAAATTCAATGTGAATGTGGTTTTGCCTTTTTAGCCTTCCTATTCTCCCCCTCCCTTGCAACCACTTCCCCTTGCTTATTCTGCATGGGATAGTTTACCCTACCCTGTATCTCCCATCTCCTCATGCCACTTTCCTCTCTCACCTCATAATTTCATCCCTTGAGTATTCTCCTTTCCCAACAAATTCAACCTATGCCCTCTATCCAATATATAACTGTAACCATATACACACACATTCACATATGTATTCATATGACCACACACCCTTCTTCCATTATTTTCATAGTGAGAAAGATATCATCAGTCACATTTATTACTTTTCCATATAGGAATGTAAATAGTTCAACTTTGATAAGTTCCTTTTGATTTCTTTTCCCTGATTTCCTTCTCAGGCATCTATTCCTTCTTGTGTCTGGATGTCGAATTTTCTGTTCAATTCTGGTTTTTTCCTCAAGAATGCTTGAAAGTCCTCTATTCCACTGAATGACCATATTTTCCCCTGAAACAAAAGACTCAGTTTTGCTGGGTAGGTGACCCTTGGGTTCATTCCCAGTTCTTTTGCCCTCTGGAATATCATATTCCATGCCCTTCGATACCTCAGTGTAGAAGCTCCTAGGTCCTGGGCTATTCTGATTGTGTTTCCACAATATTGAAATTGCTTCTTCCTGGCTGCTTGTAGTATTTTCTCCTTGATCTGGGGATTCTGGAACCTGACTATAATATTCCGAGGAGTTTTCTTTTTGGGATCTTTTTCAGGAGGTGATCTCTGGATTCTTTCAACCTCTATTTTGCCCTCTGGATCTAAAACATCAGGGCAGTTTTCCTTGAGAATTTCTTGAAGGATCATTTCTAGGTTCTTTCTTTGATCATGGCTTTCAGGCAGTCCAATAATTTTTAAATTGTCTCTCCTGGATCTATTTTCCAGGTCAGTGGTTTTTCCCATGAGATATTTCACATTGCCTTCTAATCTTTCATTTGTTTGGATCTGCTTAACAGCATCTTGATTTCTCATAAAGTCATTAGCTTCCATTTGCTCCAGTCTAACTCTGAAGGAATGAATCTCCTCAGTGAACTTTTGAGATTCTTTTTCCATCTGGCAAATTCGACTTTTTAAGGCATTCTTCTCCTCATTGCCCTTTTGGGCCTCCTTTGCCATTTGAGTTAGTCTATTTTTTAAGGTGTTGTTTTCTCAGTCAGGCTGTTGACCCTCATTTCATACTTTTCCTGCATCCTTCTCATTTCTCTTTCCAATTTTTCCTCCACTTCTCTTATTTGATTTTTAAAGTCCTTCTTAAGGTCCTCTATGGCCTGCAACCCTCTCATGTTTTCCCCTGGGGCTTTTGGAGCAGGACTTCTGACCTCACAGTCCTTTTCCCACTCTATGCCCCCAAAATAGGAGTGTAGGGTTGCATTTTTCTGTTTCCTTTGCCTTGGCATGTTGCCACTTAATTACTTGACTTTTGGGCTTGTTGCCACACTATGGCTTTAAGGCCAGCTAGAGGAATTTTCGTCCCGAACTTGTGGGGGCAACTTCCATTTCTGCCAAGCTGTAAACCCACCCACTACTTCCACCCTAGATCACAATCCAGATCCAGGGAGGTTAAAGAAAGAACGATTACCCCCCAAGACTGATCGCTGGATCTCCCTACAATTAATTTGAAGGCCAGGAGCTGGAGCTGCCTCTGAAAACTACAAAATGGCGTGTCTCCTCAGGGGCTTCTAGCCCCCAGGGAAGGGAGCCGACGCATTCCCCAAATGGTCCCAAAGTCCATAGGACACTAACCTCTTATTTTGTCCTAGGCATGTCTATGTTGATAATTCTGGAGTCGCCACAGCTGCTGGTGTTCTGAGGTTCCTGCAGCTGGCTGTTGGCCCTGCCGCCCTGGGGCTAAAACCTCGGCTCACGCGGACCTGGGCTCTCCTCGGCTCCCCGCACTCTGTGAGCTGCCAGCTCCCGGACCACTGCGCTGGTCCTTCCTGCAGGGCTGCTGGGCTGTCCTCAGCGGGAGGTTAGCTTCTCTGTGTCGTTCTGTGGGTGCTGGGGCTCCAGAAGTTGTTCAGAGTCCCCTTTTACATATTTTGGGGGTAATCTGGGGGCAGAGTGGCTTGGATGAGCTGTTTCTACTCTGCCCCTCTCTCACCTCTTAATTTTACCTTTTAAGTATCATCCCTTCCTATTAAATTCGACCTGTGCCCTCTATCTATGTATACCTGAAAACATATATACACACCTTCACATATATATTCATATGCCAATATACCCTTCTTCAACTATTTTCATACAGAAAAGTTTCATCAGTTACAGTTATTGTTTTTCCCTGTAGGAATGTAAATAGTTCAACTTTGATAAGTTCATAATGATTTCTTTTCCCAGCTTACCTTCTCAAGCATCTCTTGCTTCTTGTATCTGAATGTCAAATTTTCTATTAAACTCTGTTTTTTTTTTCATCAAGAATGCTTGAAAGTCCTCTATTCCATTGGATGACCATTATTTTCCTCTGAAACATGATACTCAATTTTGCTGGGTAGGTGATTCTTGGTTTTAATTCCAGCTCCTTTGCCCTCCAGAATATCACATTCCAAGCCCTTTGATCCCTCAGTGTAGAAGCTGCCAGATCCTGGGTTATCCTGATTGTGTTTCCACAATATCCAAATTGTTTCTTCCTGGCTGCTTTTAAATTTTTCTCCTTAATCTGGGAACTCCAGAAGCTGGCTATAATATTCCTAGGAGTTTTCTTTTTGGGATCTTTTTCAGGAGGTGATCTCTAGATTCGTTCATCCTCTATTTTGCCCTCTGGGTCTAAAACATCAGGGCAATTTTCCTTAAGAATTTCTTAAAGGGTGATTTCTCGGTTCTTTCTTTGATCATGGCTTTCAGGTAGTCCAATAATTTTTAAATTGTCTACTACTCCTTTTACCATCTGCCTTCTCTGCTTTTACTGGTGCTACTGAGTGGAGCTAGAGAAAGTCACAAAACCAAACTGACTGGGTACTTTACAAATTTATGTTGTCTAACTACAACTGAACACTCACTGCCACAAGGCAATCCTTTTATTCTTAATTTGTTCCTTATGTCATTTCCTACAGAAGTTATTTCAAACATCCTCTTTTCCCCTCAAATGTTTCATACTTCTTCTCCCATCCTCTCACCTAATGATCATTCTTTTTTACTTTGCTGGGAAAACTAAAACCATTGGACATGAGTTCCCTTTTCTACCTTTTTTTTAATCTTAAAATATCTTGATCGTTTGCCACTCTTTCCCTATTACCCCCAGCTTCTAATAATGAGTAGCCCTTCTCCTGGCCAATACCAATGCTTCTACATTGATCCCATTCCCTTCCATATTCTCCAGAACATTGTCCCAATAACCATTTCTTCTTTCTAATATTCAGTTGTCCTTTTTAACTGATTCCTTCCCTTCTTCTTTCATATGTATCCATCTTCTCCATACTTAAAAATTAATAGATTCTAACATTCCTGCTAAGCATTATTTTATATCTCTCCCTTTCTGTCAGACTCATTAAAAAAAGCAAAACTCTACATTCATTGCCTCTACTTTTTCTCCTCTCACTCACTTCTCAACCTTTTGTAACTTAATTTCCAATCTTATCAGTGATTTGGAACTGAAGGTTACAAACCACATTTTAATTGCCAAATCTCACGGTCTTTTCTCATTTCTCAACCTTCTTGACCCCTCTCCTTCATTTAGCCCTGTTAACCACATTCTCTTCTTGTTAGTCTCTCTTCTCTGCGTTTTCTTGACATTGCTCTCCTGGTTCTTCTAGTGCCTCTGTGACATGTCTCCTTCTGGGTCTCCTTTGCTGGTTGATGATTATATTATGCCTACTAGTTGGGTGTTCCTCAAGGCTCTGTCCAGGGACCTTTTCTCCCTTCATAATGTCTCACTTGGTTACTTCCATTAGCTTCTATGCGTTTAATTGTCATATCTGTGGAGATAATTTTTGTCTCACATCACCAATTACTTCCTGGCCATTCAAACTAGATGTTGCAAAGAGAATTTAAATCCAGCCTGTCTAAAAATAGAAATCATTATCATTCTTCCTAAACCCAATCTTTGACCAAACTTCCATATTTCTGTCAAAGATTCTGCTATTCTTCCAGTCTACCAGGCTTATAAACTTAGTTCTAACCTTGATTCCCCCCTTGCCGTCACCCCACATATCCAACTAATTACTTAATCTTTTTTTATTAATTTATTAGTTTAGTTTTAGTTAACAAGATTCAATTCCATAGTTCCTTGATTTTCAAATTTCCTTTACCTCCCTCCCCCCACTCCCCACAACAGCATATAGTCCAGTATAGGATCTGCAAATACATTCATATTAGACATTAGTCCAATTACAAAAGCATATTGTACTAGGTGGGATGGAAAATGATAAAGAAGAAATAAAACCAAACAATGAAAAGAAAAAGATCAATTAGTTTGCTTCCATTACGATTCAAGCTCTGCTCTTTCTAGTTATATCTCTGGATGTCACATTTCTCTCCTTCATGAGTCTTTTGGGATTGACTTATATCACTGCATTGCTAAAAAGAGTCCAGTCTGTCATAGTTGGTCATCACACATATGTTGTGTCTGTGATTGTATACAAATTTCTCCTGATTCTACTCTTCTCACTCAGCATCAGTTTGTATAAGCCTCTCCAGGTAAATATGAAAACTGTCTCCTCCTTGTTTCTTATAGCACAATAATATTCCATTACATTCATATAAAACAACTTGTTTAGCCATTCCCCAATTGATGGGCACCCCTTTAATTTCCAATTCTTGGTAACCACGAAAAGAGCTGCTATAAATA
Source organism: Gymnobelideus leadbeateri (assembly GCA_011680675.1). Lineage (NCBI taxonomy): Eukaryota > Metazoa > Chordata > Mammalia > Diprotodontia > Petauridae > Gymnobelideus > Gymnobelideus leadbeateri. Next base: position 265,416 of record WOXC01010032.1, on the reverse strand, counting down.
TTTTTGTACATATGGGTCTTCCTCCCTCTTCTATGATCTCTTTGGGATATAACCCTAGAAGTGGTATTGCTGGGTCAAAGGGTACTAATTGCTAAATCTTAATGTTTTTACCATCATTCCTCTCAAATGTGATCCCTCTATTTGCACTGCCACCATCTTGCCTTTCAACCTCATGACTTCTTGCCTAGACTATTGCAGTGGGCTCCAAATTGCATTAAAAAAATCAACTTTGTTCCCCAAATTTCCTCTATTGCTTTAATAATTAATAATTAGTATACTCTGGGGCGGCTAGGTGGCGCAGTGAGTAAGAGCGCCAGCCTCGGAGTTGGGATGACCCAGGATGGAAACCCCACCTCAGAAAATGAGCACCCACACATAAATAATGACTAGCCATGTAACCTTGAGCAAGTTACTTAACCCCAATTGCTTTAAAAAAAAAGAATTAGTTTACTCTCTGTATTTGTGATATATGCAATGTTCTACAAGTTGCAAATATTTTTTTCTGGTTTGTCCTTTTATATTTAACACATTGGTCCATTTGGAGTACACCATGGTATCTGATGTAAGATATAATCATTGACATTTATATGTTATTTTTAAGTTTGGAAATCTCTCCATATGAATTATCTTATTTAATCATCACAGCAAGTCCACAAAGTAAGTAATATAGCTTTCCTCATCTTTATTTTAAAAATGAGGACCTGAGGTTCAAAGAGGTTAAATGATTTACCCAGGGGTAAGCAGCTAATAGATATCAATCAAGACTCAAGATCAGATTTTCCTAATTACCTCCAATACTATAAACCCTTCTTTTACAATACATTTTGGCAGGTGTATACATTATTACCTTTTGTGTATTTAGATCTTTTTCTGGTATATCTATTCTTTTCTGGTAACCTGATTTTCTATTTCTTGTCCATTATCAGAAAGTTTTAATACTTGTTGTTTTAGACTATTTAAGTCTGCAAGAGCAAATCCCTATCATATGCTTTCCCTCCGAAATAATATTATGAGGCAGCAAGGTGGCCAAGCAGTTAAAATGCTGGTTCTGGAGTGAGTGACATTTTTGTTCAAATCCTGCCTTAGGCATTTATTAGCTCTGTGACCTTGGTCATTTACCATGTTTATCTCAGTTTCCTTAATTGTAAAATGGGTATAATAATAGCTTCTATTTCCCAGGGTTGTGGTAAAGATCTAATGAGGCAATATTTGTAAAGTGTTTAACATAGGTTATGGCACTATGTAAGTGGTAGCTGTGGTTATTATTATTATTATTATTATTAGTAGTAGTAGTAGTAGTAGTATTAATATTCTTTCTTCATCGCTTTTCCATACATCAGGTGGTTTCATTCTTTGTGTTTTAAGTACCAGCACCTAGCACAGTGCCTGGCTCAAAAATGTTTAATAAATGTACATTGATTGACACTAATAGATCATAGATTTACTACTAGAAGGGAACTTAAAGGGCATCTATTCCAGTTTTTTTTTTAATTCTTTATTAACTTCTGGTTTACATCATTCCTTTCCACCAGATTTTGAGTTACAATTTTTCCCCTACCCATCACCCCAGAATAACAGTACCACAGGATATTCCCTCCTCCAATCTGCTCTCTCCCATATTGTCTCCAATACCCACTTCGACTTTTCCAGTAGGGAAAGGTGAATTTCTGTGCCCCAATGCCTATATATCTTATTTCCCAATTATATAAAAATATTATTAATAACAGTATTTGTATATTTTAAACATTTTATTTTAAAACTTTGAATTCCAAATTCAGTCCCTTCCTCCCTTGTCACCCACTCTTACTGGGAAGATAAGCAATTCATTATATGATGTACATGTGTAGCTATGCAAAACATTACCATAGTAGATGTATTGTAAAAGAGAAACCATATTTCCCTCCCTCTCATCCCACCTCCTACTTGTTCTATTCCCTACTTTGATCCAGTGCCTTTTCAAAAGTGGGTGCTTCCAACTTCCCTCCCCCACAGCCTACCCTCCCTTCCATCATGCCCCCTCTCATCCCTTTCCCCCCTACTCTCCTGTAGGGTGAGATATCCTATTTAGTATGTATGTCATTTCCTCCCTGAACAAAATTCAATGAGAATGAGGTTTTCTCTTTTTGCTTTCCTGTTCTTCCCCTTCCTTGTAACCATTTTCCCTTGCATCTTCTATATGAGATATTTTATTCCATTCTATCTCTCCCCATCTCTTCTCATTATATTCCTCTCTTGCCTCTTAATTTCACCTTTTAAGTATCATCCCTTCCCATTAAATTTGACCTGTGCCCTCTATCTATGAATACCTATAAACACATATACACACATTGACATATGTATTCATATAGCCATATACCCTTCTTCAACTATTTTCATACTGAGAAAAGGTTCATCAGTTATAGGTATCATCTTTCCATGTAGGAATGTAAATAGTTCAACTTTGATAAGTTCCTTATGATTTCTTTTCCCTGCTTACCTTCTCAAGCATCTCTTGCTTCTTGTATCTGAATGTCAAATTTTCTATTCAACTGTGTTTTTTTCCTCAAGAATGCTTGAAAATTTGCTATTCCACTGAATGACCATATTTTCCCCTGAAAAAAGATACTCAGATTTTCTGGGTAGGTGATTCTTGGTCTTAATCCCAGCTCTTTTCACCTATGGAATATCATATTCCAGTCCCTTCGATCCCTCAGTGTAGAAGCTGCAAGATTCAGAGTTATCCTGATTAGCCTGTGCCACGGCTACTCAGCAGCTTCTTGCTCTGGGGGAAAAAGCTGACACACTCTCCCCACTAGTCTCTCACTAGTCCCAGAGTCCACAGGGCACTGAACTCTCACTTTCTCCTTGGCATCTATGTGTTTATAATTCTGGAAATGCCACAGCTGCTGGTGTTCTAGAGTCCTTCCAGTCAGCTGCTGGTTGGGCCACCCTGGGGCTAAAACCTCTGACTCACACTGGCCTGGTTTCAGCTCCCAAAGCTCTGTGCTGGCTGCTCCCTGTTGGGCTGCCGGGCTGTCCTCAGTGGGAGCTTAGCTTCTCTTTGTCATTTTGTGGTGTCTATAGCTCCAGAGTTTGTTCAGAGTCCTCTTTTACATAAATTGGAAGTGGAGTGGGCTGGAGCAATGTGGAAGTGCTGTTTCTACTCCACCATCTTGACTCCTCCCCCTCCTCCAGTTTTCTTATTTTACAGATGAGGAAACTGAGGCCCATAAAAGTCAATGGACTTACACAAAATCACACAGGCAGTGACAAAGCTAAGGTGTTTTCCATTTTAACCTATTATTTTTATACCTTAGTAGGAAGCAGTGCTCTATATCAGAGAAAATACTGGACTTGGGGTTGAGACCAAATTTGAATCCTGGTTCTGATACTAGTCTTATGAATGTGGGCAAATCACTTTGAGTTTCTGAGCCTCAGTTTCTTATCTGTAAAATCATTTTAATAATACTTGCATAAAGGGATTGGCCAATGAGCCTAGTCCTACAAGCACACCCAGAGTACTGCTGATACAATTCCTTATGTGGAAGAATCTGGAAACTCTGCTTTTGGGACAATAATTTATGACAAGTAATGTGTTTTGGAGAGACTTTGGAGCATGCATAGACATTCCATAAGTAGTCCCAATATGCTAGTCATGTGGTGCACAGTAGCTTCTTTTATTGGCTGTAGTGATAGAGAATAAACTGATGGGAGGCATTCAGAAAAGTCCTTTTCAAACTAGTCCTTTGTCTCTCTGGGATAAATCTCTTTCCATGGTTTGACTATGCCCCTGGAGAAGCAATGTAGCAGACTAGCTCTAGGATAAGGAGCCCAGAGAGCACTAACTACACTCTGTTACCTACTTCACAGTATTGTTGTGGAGAAAGAACTTTGAAAGGCTATTTTCATGAGAATGATTGATATTATTTTATCTAGTATTACAAAATCACAAATGGATAATTTGGCTGGTATTATATTGAACCTATAAATGAACTCTTCATACTTAATTTTGTAAGACACAGACAAGAAAGATAACTCTAGTTGTTTATGTCTTCTTTTATTTATGCCACTAAAGTTTTCTAGTTTTCCTGGTAAGGATCTCAGCTATTCCTCAGAAGGTTAGCCATATATTTATTTTTTTCCAGTCACTATTGTAAATAAGATCTCTTTTTTTCCATTAGTTCTTCTAGCTATTTATTGCTGTCAATACAATCTTGTTGGAACCAAATTGATTTGGGAGGGGGATAGGAGCAGTTTAATTGGAATCTTGCTACATTGCTGAATTATTTTTATAAATTTTGTATAGTTATTGAGCTCCTTTTAGCATGCACATACAACATCTTTTATTTGCAAATTGCTATATTTTAGAGGCAGGTAAGTGGTGCAAATAGATAGCATACCCATCCTAAAGACAGGAAGGCTTCTTGACTCTTCCTGAGTTAAAATCTGGCTTCAGACACTTACTACTTGTATGACCCTGGGGAATTCACTATTTGCTTTTGTTTCCTTATCTCTAAAATTAACTGGAAAAAGAAATGGCAAACCACTCTAGCATCTTTGACAAGAAAACCCCAAATGATATCATGGAGAGTTGAACATGAGTGAAATGATTAAACAACAAAAAATAACATAGTACTTAGCACACCATAAATGATTAATAAATTCTTGTTAATTATTTAAGTTGTTAGCATTTACAATATTATATCCAATAAAAGTTGTGATAACTGCCATCCTTGCTTTATTATTGATTTTAATAGAAAGTATCATGTCTCTTTTGAAAATAATATTGAGGCCTAGTTTTAAGTACACCCAGAGTACTGCTGATAAAATTTCTTTCTTTTTTTTTTTTAAAGCAATTGGGGTTAAGTAACTTGCTCAAGGTTACACAGCCAATCATTATTTGTGTGTGGGTGCTCATTTTCTGAGGGCAGATCAGATCTCGGGTCATCCCAACTCTGAGGCTGGCACTCTTACTCACTGTGCCACCTAGCCATCCCGATACAATTTCTTATGTGGAAGAGTCTGGGAACTCTGCTTTTGTGAGAATCATTTTTGTCTCTCTCTTTTTTATTTTTTTATTTTACATCATTCATTTCCACAAGATTTTGAGTTACAAATTTCCTCCCCATTTTTCCCTTAACCACCACCACAAAATAGTGCTCCCACTGAATATCCCCTCCCCCAATCTGCTCTCTCTTATATCTTCCCCACTCATCCCTCTGACTTTCCTTTTCAGTAGGGCACAATGGACACTATGCCCCAGTGCCTGTATATCTTATTACAGTTACATGTAAAATAATAATAATAATAATAATATATTTTTAAACATTTAATTTTAAAATGTTGAATTCCAAATTGTTTCCCTTCCTCCTTCATTCCCCACCCTTATTGGCAAGAGAAGCAATTCAATATAGGTTGTATATGTGTAGCTATGCAAAACATTTCCATAGTGGATATATTGTAAAAGAATGACTATATTTCCCTCAATTCTATCCCATCTGCCACTTATTCCATTCTCTACTTTGATCCTGTCCGTTTTCAAAAGTGGGTGCTTCCAACTTCCCTTCCTACCAGCCTGCCCTCCCTTCCATCCTCCCCCCTCTCATCCCCTTCCCCTCTACTCTCCTGTAGGGTGAGATACTCTATTTAGGTGTCTGTCATTCCCTCCACAAGCCAAATACAATGAGAATAAGGTACTTTTGCCTTCTTGTTGTTCCTCTCCATTGTAACAGTTTTCCCTTGCCTCTTCTATATGAGATAATTTACCCCATTCTGTCTCTCCTCATCTCCTTTCATTATATATCTTTCTCACCTCTCAGCTTTACCTTTTAAGTATCATACTTCCTATTCAATTTGTTCTGTGCCCTTTGTGTATGTATACATACATTCATACAGCCATATACCCTCCTACATAGACATACATATGCTTGAAAATGGGGTGGCTAGGTGGCACAGTGAGTAAGAGTGCTGGCCCCATGGGGTGGCTAGGTGGCGCAGTGAGTAAGAGCACCGGCCTCAGAGTTGGGATGATCCGGGATCGAAACCGGCCTCAGAAAATGAGCACCCACACATAAACAATGACTAGCCGTGTAACCTTGAGCAAGTTACTTAAACCCAATTGCTTTAAAAAAAAAAAAAAGAGTGCTGTCCCCTGAGGTGGGACGACCCCAGGATAGGATCCAGCCACAGAAAATGAGCTTCCACACGTAAATAATGACTGGCCATGTAACCTTAAGCAAGTTACTTAAACCCAATTGCTTAAAAAAAAAAGAATGCTTGAAAGTCCTCTATTCCATTGGATGACCATATTTTCCTCTGAAACATAATACTCAATTTTGCTGGGTAGGTGATTCTTGGTTTTAATCCCAGCTCCTTTGCCCTCCAGAATACCACATTCCAAGCCCTTTGATCCCTCAGTGTAGAAGCTGCCAGATCCTGGGTTATCCTGATTGTGTTTCCACAATATCCAAATTGTTTCTTCCTGGCTGCTTTTAAAATTTTCTCTTTAATCTAGGAACTCCAGAAACTGGCTATAATATTCCTGGGAGTTTTGTTTGTGGGATCTCTTTCAGGAGGTGATTGGTGGATTCGTTCATCCTCTATTTTGCCCTCTGGTTCTAAAACATCAGGGCAATTTTCCTTGAGAATTCCTTAAATTAAATCAAATTCCTTGATTTCTAGGTTCTTGTTTTGATCATGGCTTTCAGGTAATGCAATGGTTTTTAAATTATCTCTCCTGGATCTATTTTCCAGGTCAGTGGTTTTTCCAATGAGATATTTCACATTGCCTTCTATTTTTTTCATTTGTTTGGATCTGTTTAATAATATCTTGATTTCTCTAGCTTCCATTTGCTCCAATATATTTCTCTCTCTCTCTCTCTCTCTCTCTCTCTCTCTCTCTCTCTCTCTCTCTCTCTCTCTCTTCTTTTTTTTTTTTTTTTGCTTTTTTGGAAGGCAATCAGGGTTGACTTTCCAAAGGTCACATGACTAGTTTTTGTGTTATGTGTTGGAGGCCAGATTTGAACTCAGGTCCTCTTGACTCCAGTGCCAATGCTCTACTCCCTGCTCCACCCAGCCACCCCTCCAATCTAATTCTAAAGAATGATTCTCTTCAGTGAGCTTTTGAGATTCTTTTTCCATCTGTCAAATTTGGCTTTTTAAGGCATTCTTCTCCTCATTGCCTTTTTGAGCCTCTTTTGCCATCTGAGTTAGTCTATTTTTTAAGGTACTATTTTCTTCAGGCAGGTTTGTTGGCTCTCATTTCATAATTTTCTTGCATCATTCAAATTTCTCTTCCCATTTTTTCCTCCACTTCTCTTATTTGGTTTTCAAAATTTTTCTTAAGCTCCTCTATGGCCTGTAACCAAGTCATATTTTTCTTGGAAGCTTTTGTTACAGAAGTTCTAACTTCACTGTCTTCCTCATGTTCCATGCTTTGATTGTTTTTGTCCCCAATATAGGAGTGTAGAGTTGGATTGCTCTGTTTGCTTTTCTTCCTTTGCTTGCTCATGTTGCCACTCAATTATTTGACTTTTGAGGTTTTTTTTTCTTTTTTTTTGAAGGGCAATTGGGGTTAGGTGACTTGCCTAAGGTCACATGGCTAGTTGTGTGTGTGTGTGTGTGTGTGTGTGTGTGTGTGTGTGTGTGTGTGTGTGTTAAGTGTCTGAGGCCAGATCTGACCTCAGATCCTTCTGACTCCAGGGGCAGTGCTCTATTCACTGCACCACCTAGCTGTCCTTTGAGTTTTATTTTGCCACAATAGAACTCTGCTACCAGAGAGGGGAGCTTTGTCCCAAATCGCTGGGGTTTTCTCAGCTGCTAGACCTATTAGTTGGGTTCCCTCTCTGATGCCTCCACAAGCTCTGGCAAACTGTTGATGCACCCTAAGACCTCCACCCCAGACTGCAATCCACATGCAAGCAGGTTAAAGCAAGAGTGATTATGTCTCACACTGGTTGCCTTGTCCCCCTACAATCTACAAGCCAGGAGCTCTGAAGGAGTCACATGTCAGTTGCTGCACAGTCAGGGTGCCTCAGTGGCTTCTCTCTCCAAGGTGTAAAGGCCAGACCACACTCCCAAACTTCTGGTTCCTAAAGTCCACACTGCACTGTCCTCCCACTTTGTCCTTAGCATCTATGTATTGATTATTCTGGAAACAGCCCCAGCTGCTAGTGATCTGATGTCCCTCCAACTGGTGGCTGGTTGTCACCACCCTGAGGCTAAAAGCTCCAACTCATGTGTGGGTGGGCTTGGCTCCCAGAACTCTGTGTTGGCCCCTTCTTGCCACCCTACTGGACTATCCTCAGCAGGAAATTAGTGTCTCTCTGTCACTTTGTGGGTTCTGTAGCTCCATAGTTTGTTTAGAGTCATTTTTTACATGAATTGGAGGAGGTGGAAGCAGGAGCTGAGACGAAGTCCTGTTTCTACTACTCCATCTTGACTCCACCACCCAGGAGAATCATTTATGATAAGTAATGTGTTTCAGAGAGACTTTGGAGCCTGTATAGATATTCTATAAGTAATCCCAATATGCTAGTCATGTGTTGGACACTTTGAAAATGATTCTCTCTATTGCTGTTAATTTCTTGTTTTTAATTATGATCAGATATTGAATTTTATCAAACGATTCTCTATAATCTATTGGTGTATGATTTTTCATTATTTTTCCATTGATATGATGAATGATGTCAATTTTCTTTCTTCATATTAAATTATCTTTGTTTTCATAGGATCATAGACTCTTAGGAGTTGCAAGACACCTTATAGGTCCAACTCATATCTGATCAGGAATCTTCTCTTCAACATGCCTAAAAAGTTGTAGATCTTCAGTGATGAGAGACTGCTAGCTCTCAGCACAGCACAGTCTATTCTGAGGACAGTTCTAATTGCTAGAATGAGTCAAGACAAAATTTTTGCTCCCAACACCACCCCAAGTTCTACCTGATGATTCTAATTCCAGGACCTAGGATAACGAGTTTAATCCCACTTAACAAGCCTTCAAATACTTTAAGATATTTCCTCTCTTTTTATGACTAAATATCTGAAATTTCCTTTCTGGGTAAGAGTATTAAAGAAGAGTAATTCTTTTGAAACATTTTTGAAATATTCTATTTATCAAATTTTAAGATATTTTGAATCTACTTTTTGAATGTTGATGTCACATTTTGGAATGAAGACCATGTTTGTCTCATAAAAAGATATATGTAAAAGTGAGTAGAGTGCTGGCCCTGGAGTCAGAAGGACCTGAGTTTGGATCCAGCTTCAGATACTTAACACACACAAACAAAACCCTAGCTGTGTGACCTTGGGCAAGTTACTTAACCCCAATTGACCTCCAAAAAAAAGCACAAAAAAAAGATATAGGTAATACATTATCCTTTCTTCTATAATATGAGTGACAAGTGATAAATCCCTGGCTTACTGTCCTAGAGAAACTCCCATGGAACTGGATACATGTGCTTTGGCTAAACGATATCTATGTTCTGGCCTCTTATTAGAAGAAATATTTGTTCAATGGCTCTTGGTTGGTACCATAAATATCTGTGACTTAGTGGTTGTGCCAAAGAGGATTTGTTACTCAATCAGGAACAACTATTGCCCACTTTGTGGACTATTAGTAATGAGGAGATATTTCTATTCTCTTTTGATATTATATTTTTGTTGGGACTCAGGCAATACCAGCTGATTTTTAGACTTCAAGAAAAAGAAAAGGAGGGTATTTCTTGGATTTCCTCCACCCTCTCAACAATGGCAACAAGAAGAACATAGAATGAGAGGATGGCTAAAAAAGACCTTAAAGTTTCTGGTTGCCTCCCTTTGCTTTATTTTTCTTTCCCTGAGCACAGATCACTAAATAATAATCTCAAAAAGTCAACACTTCTGGTCTTGAGAACTGACTCATGAGTTTGACAGGTGAGTTTAGGTGCTGACTGCCCAGAAAGAGGTTCTTCCTATAACTACACCCTTATTTCAGGTGAAGAGAAGGAAGACAATTCAAGGATTCCGGGCTGGCTAGATGATGTGGGACTTATGTTGCTGCTCAGACAGTGAAGGTATTTATTGAATATGAAATACTTATTCTACAGCCCTACAAGTCTTCTGTCAATCTCTACAGCTCTATAGAGAATAATTAAAGTGATGTGTTACTGTTTCATATTTTAATTGTCATTGCATACTTATGTGAATTTTGGATTTCAATAATTTATTTTATGATAAAAGAAATAAATAGCTGTTTTATAACTGATATTTACTTCTTTGTACATTGATTATTTTTTCTCAAAGAGACATATTAATCCTTGTAATACTAGACACAAGTCATATCTAAAATTTGTAGATTTTCCCTATTGCAAACCACAGTATGTTATCAAGCCTGAACCTCCTCTCTTTAGGGAGTGATGTCCCTAGAACAGCACTTAGCCTGCTTGAGTACAGAGTGAAGCCCTGTATGAAAAGAGGCATTCTCTGGGTCATTAGTGACACCTATGTTCAACAACAATTTTTCTAGCTTGGAAATGATTTATTTTTAAGAGAAGTTCTTCTGTAAACCCATATAGCCCAGGTGCTTTTGAGGATTTGGAACAGAAAGATAATAAAAAAATGATATTTATTATTTTCCTTATTTCTTTTCCAAAGCTGGTTATCTGAATTACTTATTTCATATTGGCATACTTTGTATTTTTAAAATAATCATCTACTTCAGTTTAGATTCCCTAACTTGGGGTGGGTCAGAATCAAGGTGGCTGAATAGAAACAGGACTTTTGTGGGGCTCTGGCGCCCACCTCCTCCAATTCATGTAAAAGGTGACTATAAAGAAACTTTGGAGCTACACAACCCACAAAATGACATAGAGAAGGTAACCTCCCACTGAGGACAGCCTGGCAGGCCTGCAGCAAGCAGCCAGTGCAGCACTCTGTTAGCTGAGCCCAGCCCCATGGAAGCAGGAGGTCTTAGCCCCAGGGTGGCCTAACCAGCTGCCGGCTGGAGGGACTTCAGATCACCAGCACCTGTGGCATTTCCAGAAATATTAACACATAGATGCTAAGGATAAAGTGAGGGGTCAGTGCAGTGTGGACTCTGGGATCCAGGAGTTGGGAGTGTGGTCAGCATTTGCATCCAGGGTGAGAAGCAGCTGAGGTGCAGCTGCGACCGTGTTGGATGCTTCAGCTCCTGGACTGCAGATTGTAGAGCGACCAAGTGAACAGTATGAGGGGTAATTCTTCATGCTTTAACCTGCTTGGGTGTGGATTACAATCTAGGGTGTAGGTCCTGGGGTGTGTGAATAGCTTGCCAGTGTGTGTGGAGGCTTCAGAGAGGGTATCCTACTAATACCTCCAGCAGCTGAGAAAAACCCAGCATTTGATATGAAGCTCTCCTGTCTGGTAGTGGAGTCCTACTGTGGCAAAAAGCCCAAAAGTCAAGTAATTAAGTGGCAACATGAGCAGGCAAAGGTAGCAAAGCAAACAGAGCAATCCAACTTTACCCTCCTATTTTGGGGACATAAAGTATTAAAGCATGGAATAGGAGGAAGACAGTGAAGTCAGAACTCCTGCACTAAAAGTTTCCAAGAAAAATACAAGCTGGTTACAGGCCATAGGAGACCTTAAGAAGGATTTTGAAAATCAAATAAGAGAAGTGGAGGAAAAATTGGGAAGAGAAATGAGAATGATGTGAGAAAATTATGAAATGAGAGTCAACAACCTGAATGAAGAAAATAACACATTAAAAAGTAGACTAACTCAAATGGCCAAAGAGGTTCAAAAAGGCAATGAGGATAAGAATGCATTAGAAAGACAAATTTGACATATGGAAAAAGAATATGAAAACCTCACTGAAGAGAATCATTCTTTCAGAAATAGAGTGGAGCAAATGGAAGTTAGTGAGTTTACAAGTAATCAAGATACAATTAAACAGATCCAAACAAATGAAAAAGTAAAGGGCAATTTGAAATATCTCATGGGAAAAACCACTGACATGGAAAGTAGATTCAGGAGAGATAATTTAAAAATTATTGGACTACCTGAAAGCCATGATCAAAAAAGAAAAAGAATCTAGAAATCATCCTTCAAGAAATTCTCAAGGAAAACTGCCCTGATGTTTTAGAACCAAAGGGCAAAATAGAGGTTGAAATAATCCACCAATCACCTCCTGAAAAAGATCCCCCAAACAAAACTCCTAGGAATATTATAGCCAGGTTCTGGAGTTCCCAGATCAAGGAGAAAATATTACAAACAGCCAGGAAGAAACAATTTGAAACTGTGGAAACACAATCAGTATAACACAGGATCTGGCAGCTTCTACAATGAGGGATCAAAGGGCTTGGAATATGATAGGCTGGAAGTCAAAGGAGCTGGGATTGAAACCAAGAATTGCCTACCCACCACAACTGATTATCATATTTCAGGGGAAAATATGGTCATTCAGTGGAATAGAAGACTTTTAAGCATTCATGATGAAAAAAAAAAAAACCAGAGTTAAATAGAAAGTTTGACATTGAAATACAAGAAGCAAGTGAAGCATGAGAAGGTAAAAAGGGAAGAGAAATCATAAGGCACTAAGCAAAGTTGAACTATTTACATTCCTACATGGAAAAATGATAATTGTAACATATGAAACTCTTCTCAGTATGAATATATATATATATATATATATATATATATATGTGCACATACACACATACATATATGTCTATATAGGAGGGTATTATGGGTGTATGACTACATATGTGAATGTGTGTATATATGTATATAGGTATACATAGATAGAGGGCCCAGGACCAATTTAATAGGAAGGGATGAGTGGGGTAAATGATCTCATATAGAAGAGGCAAGGAAAAATTTTTACAACGGAGGGGAAGAACAGGAAGGGAAACCGGAATGGGTCAACCTTATTCTCATTGAATTTGGCTTAGGGAGGGAATGACATACACACTAAACAGGGTATCTCACCCTACAGGAGAGTAGTGGGGAAGGGAATGAAAGGGGGGAGGATGGAAGAGAGGGCTGGCTGGGGGGGAGGGAAGTTGGAAGCACCCACTTTTGAAAAGGGACAGGATCAAAGTAGAGAATAGAACAAGTGGAACATGGGATAGGACGGAGGGAAATATAGTCAGTCTTTTACAATATATCCACTATGGCAAAGTTTTGCATAGCTACACATGTACAACCTATATTGAATTGCTTATCTTCCCAGTAAGTGTGGGTGACAAGGGAGGAAGGAAATGAATCTGGAATTCAAAGATTAAAAATTAAATGTTTTATATATATATATATATATATATATATATATATATATATATATATGTGTGTGTGTGTGTGTGTGTGTATACATATATATGTATATATATATATATATATACTATTATTATTAATATTATTTTACTTGTAACTGGGAAATAAGATATACAGCAACTGTAACATAAAAATCCAATGTTCCCTACTGGAAAGTTGGAAGGGGTATGGGAGAAGATATGGGAGAAGGAAGATTGGAGAAGGGGATATCCTGTGGCACTGCTATTCTGGGGTGGTGGGTAGGGAGAAAAACGGGGAGAAAATTTGTAACTCAAAATCTTGTGGAAATGAATGATGTAAAATTTTAAGTTAATAAAGCATTTGATAAAAAATTAGATTCCGGGGGGTGGAGCCAAGATGGCAGAGTAGAAACAGCCCTTCCAAGGTGCTCTGCCCCCAGATTACCTCCAAACCATGCAAAAGGGGATTCTGAACAACTTCTGGAGCCCCAGCAGCCACAGAACTACACAGAGAAGCTAACCTCCTGCTGAGAACAGCCCAGCAGCCCTGCAGGGAGTGGCCAGTGCAGCACTCTGAGAGCAGGCAGCACAGCACACTGGGAACCAACAGCACAGCACCCTGGGAGCTGAGCCCAGGCCCTCTTGAGCCTCGGTTTTAGCCCTAGGGTGGCCGGACCTTCAGCCGGCTGGAGGGACCCCAGAACACCAGCAGCTATAACGATTCCAGAATTATCAGGACAGATATGCCTAGGACAAACTGGGAGGTTAGTGCCCTATGGACTTTGGGACCAGTATTTAGGGAACGTGTCAGCTTCCTCCCCTGGGGGCGAAAAGCTGCTGAAGAAACGCAACACAGAAGCCATTTTGCAGTGTCACTGGCAGCTCTAGCTCCTGGTCTACGAAGTGTAGGGAGATCCAGCAATCAGTCTGGGGGTTAATCACTCTTGCTTTAAACTGCCTGGATCTGGATTGTGGTCTAGGGTGGAGGTTTGGGGTTTGCCAGAGCATGTGGAGGCTTTACAGAGGCCACCCAACCTGTGGAAGCTGTGAAGACCCCACATTTGGGATGGAAGCTCTCCTGTCTGGTGGCAGAGTCCTACTGTGGCAACAAGCCCAAAAATCAAATAATTAAGTGACAACATGCCTAGGCAAAAGAAACAAAATAAACAGAAAAATTCAACATTGGACTCCTATTTTAGGGGCAAAGAGGCTCAAAGCATGGAGGAGTACTGTGAGGTCAGAACTCCTGCACCAAAAGCCCCAAGTGAAAATACAAGCTGGCTACAGGCCATGGAGGACCTTAAGAAGCAGATAAGAGAAGTGGGGGAAAAATTGGGAAGAGAAATGATAAAGATGCAAGAAAAGTATGAAATGACAGTCAACAGCCTGACTGAGGAAAATAACATCTTAAAAAATAGACTAACTCAAATGGCAAAAGAGGCTCAGAAAGGCAATGAGGAGAAGAATGCCTTAAAAAGTCGAATTTGCCAGATGGAAAAAGAATCTCAAAAGCTCACTGAGGAGATTCATTCCTTCAGAGTTAGACTGAAGCAAATGGAAGCTAGTGACTTTATGAGACATCAAGAATCATAAATTGAATAGATTTGAAACTGGGAGGGACCTTAGAGACCATTGAATTCAACCTTCTAATTTTACATATGAAGAAACAGAGACACAGAGACATCAGTGATAATAGCACTTTATATATTTATATAGCACTTTAAGGTTGCAAAGGTATTTTTTCCCCTCATGATCTCATTTAATTTTTACAATGACCCTGTTAGAGAGGGACCATTATCACCCCTATTTTACAACCAATAAAATTGATACTGAGAAAGGTTAGGATACTTGCCCAGAGTACTACAGCTGATAAGTACCTGAGGTGAGGTTTGAACTCGGGTCTTTCTGACTCCTGGTTCAGTGCCTCCTACACATTACATCATATTACCTCAGGGCTAGTTGAATAGCAAACTCTAGAAGAGACAAACTATAAGATACAATAAAAATGTCAGAAAGAAAATGCTAGATCTAAGTGAAGAAGGCATTCTGAGGAAGTAGGACAGATTCCAGGGTCGATTAAAAAAAATGATAATCAATATATCTGCCTGGTTCTCAGAATAGAATTCACTCAAGAAATGGAACTTTTTGCCATTAGAAAAGCAATATTTGTTCACTGGCATAAAGAAATATAGGTCCTCTCAGGCTTTACTTGAAAACTGAAGGTAAACCAAGACCTATTCATGATCTTGATTTTGTATCTGGCATTTGGTCATCCTGCTTTTAACAGTTAAGTCATTCTCTTTGTCCCTGGCACCATCTTTTTGTAGTTCCTGAACAAGAATTTGGCCAGACAGTAAGATCAAAGGTCTTAATGACCACATCAGGAACATGAATATGGCCATTTGCATGAACTTGATATTAGCGATTGTCTTTTCAGCTTAAGCCTGAAAATTGCAGAAATAAAGACATCTTGGTTCTTGGTCCTTACCTGTGGTTAAGGATGAGATGCTTCCCTTGCATTTTTCTTTAAAGCAATTGGGGTTAAGTAACTTGCTCAAGGTTACAACACGGCTAGTCATTATTTATGCGTGGGTGCTCATTTTCTGAGGCCGGATCTGATCTCAGGTCATCCCAACTCCCAGGCCGGCACTCTTACTCACTGCGCCACTTAGCCGACCCTTTAGGGCAATTGGGATTAAGTAACTTGCCCAAGGTTACACGGCTAGGTTTTTGTTTGTGTGGATTAAGTGTCGGAGGCCGGCTCCGAACTCAGGTCCTTCTGACTCCAGGGCCCGCGCTCTATTCACTGAGCCACCTAGCCGCCCATTTTCAAGCATTCTTGAGGAAAAAACCAGAATTGAATAGAAAATTTGACATTCAGACA
This sequence comes from Gymnobelideus leadbeateri, assembly GCA_011680675.1. NCBI lineage: Eukaryota > Metazoa > Chordata > Mammalia > Diprotodontia > Petauridae > Gymnobelideus > Gymnobelideus leadbeateri. Next base: position 249,306 of record WOXC01010032.1, on the reverse strand, counting down.
CAAGAAGCAAGAGATGCTTGAGGAGAAAGGAAGGGAGGAAAGGAAAAAGAAAGGAGGAAAAGGAGGAAAGAAGAAGGAAGAAGAAGAAGAAGAAGAAGAAGAAGAAGAAGAAGAAGAAGAAGAAGAAGAAGAAGAAGAAGAAGAAAGAAGAAGAAGAAGAAGAAGAGGAGGAGGAGGAGGAGGAGGAGGAGGAGAAAAAGAAGACTTTTGTTATAGAAACATTGAATAAAGAAATCCCCACCTTGGCCAAATTAAAAAAAAAATAGATTCCCTAACTTGTCAGCATATAGCTTTGCATAGTATTCTCTGATCATTTAAAATCTACTTTTCTTCTGTTTGCCATGTCTCTTCTAGTTTTGGTCATTTGAGTTTCTTTTCCTTTTACAAATGCATGAACTGCTTGTTTATCGATTTCATTGATCTTTTCAAAACCAATTTAATCTTATTCATTGTCTAATTCTTTTATTTTTTCATTTTCTATTTTATTTCATTCTCTCTCTTATCTTTATTATGTTCCCTTTCCAGCTTTGCTTTGCTTTGTTCTTTTCCTAAAATCTTTAAGTGTAAGCTTTATTCATCATATTTATCTTTTTTTTCCTCTAGTTAATGTAGGAACTACACACTATGAATTTTCCTCTGAGAGAAACATTGGCTGCAACCCAGCAGTTTTGAGATCCAGTGTTTCTATGTCCATTGTCATTTAAACACTCTGTTTGTTTTCTGTATTTCTTTTTTGACTCAACTGTTACTTCATTGATTTTTTTTAAATTTCTATGTAGTTGGGTACCTTTTAATTATATCTTTGTAATTGATTGCTGCACTAAATTCCTACTTGGATATTTCATTGTACTGTGGAAGTGACTCAGGGCCCTGGAAATTAAAATAATAGAGCACACATTCCAGCACCTGCCAAACTGGAAACATTTCAAGTAGGGGTGTAGGGACTGACTGTAAAATTGTTGTTCCAGGAGCAACCAGGCCAGGTTCAGAGAGGTTCATCACCAGAGCTTTGGTTACCAGGTGCTAAATTATTTTACAGCATAGCATAAACAGGAATTCTGGTACTTTGGACAAATTCAGTTAAGCTGCAATGTGAGAGATGGGCAGAGGGGAAAAGGGAGTAATCTAGGGAATGACCACTCATGAATGAGGTAGTTTGGAAACAGAGGTTATTGGAGTTGGAGGAGGCAGGTTTTAGGGTGGACACCATGAGCCGGGTACTTAACTGGTTGAGAATGAGAGAGGGCATCCTGTAGGTTCACAAATGACAGCACCAAGGATCTAGGCAGGATAGAACGAACTTGGTAGAGGAGAGGTTGTAGCTGAGTGATGCCAGCTCCTCTGAGGAAGAATTTGAAAGTGTCAGTAAAGAAGAAATGAGTATACTGATCTTTCTTCTTGGCTTTATGATAGGGTATGGGAGAAAACGAACATCTAGATTGAAGAAGGTGCCAAGATGTGTGATGTCTACAATGGAAACCAAAGTTTCAGAAAGTAACAGAAGATGGAAAAAAATCTGAGAAGAAGAAATTTAGTTTAGATTTAGAACCACAGGAGACTTTAGGTGTCCCCTAGTCCAACTCCATTATTTGAGAGATAAGGAAATTCATATAAAATGACTTGCTTAAATTATACATAATGTAATTGGCAGAATCAAAATTTTAACTCAGGTCCTATAACTCTAAATCCAGAAATATTTCCATCACAGCAAAATTGAAGAATGTTCCTAGAGGATGCAATCGTAAAAGAATGGCAAAGGAGAATAGTGGCTGGGATTGAATGTAGTAGGAGAGGTGAGGGGCAGATGTGGCAGTTAACATGACCAAGAGCAAACTGCCTTAGCAGCTAATTCCTCACAAATCTTGCCACATGGCACTTATGTCTAGGCCAAGGGATTCCTGGTGGTGTTAGGAGGGGTGTATAGTGGATTCTACCCTACTAAGAAGTCACCCTAGGAAAGACTTGGAAAGACTGTGGGATCTTACTGGAATTGGAGAGAGGGTAGCATCCTGGGCTGAATGAGGAAGGAGGCATGCCAGGGGCTGACTTGAATGTAGGTGTGAACAAACATGGGAAGAAAGAGAAAAAAATTGCACCCCAAACCCTGCCCCCGACCAGGATGTCAGAATCTGAGATATAGCATTGGTCACCCCATGCTACTTCTACCTCTGGAACACAGAAAATAGATGCTGGGATCAGTATTAGTAAATACTGTGCCTACACCAAGAAAATCATAGTTCCTTTGAGTATTTACTTCTAATTTTATTCCATTGTGGGTTATGTAAAATGACTACCTTTTTGCATTTATTGACAGCATCTCTATGGCCAAACATGGGGTCAATTAGAAATTAATAAATAATAATAAATAATACTTTAAAACCAAAATGAAAACAAATGGAATTATGTGTGTGTGTGTTGTGTTTTCCCCATATAGGCCTCCCTTTAGGTCTATGAATTTCTCCAAGTTGCAGATCATTCACTGCTGTGATTTCTTTCCCGTTTTTCAGCTTTCTTGATTTATCATTTTGATCTATGCGATTGAGATCACTTATATATATATCAATCAGATTTCCAGGTATTCTCTCTTGCAGTTCTGTTAACTTTGGTTTATAAGCATTTTTATTGTTATCTTATTAGGGGGCAGAAAGATGAAATGTCATAATTTTCTTATGTATTGTGCATTTCAGCATTATATAATGTTCTTGTTTATCTCAATATAATTTGATTTGAATTGTGTTTTATCTCATATCCTTCCCAACCATTAAAACTAGCCTTGGTTTGGTCCTTTCCTACTTCATTGCTGTCACCTAAGGCAGGGGAGGGGGTGTGTTTCAGTCTGAGAGAGCCCTCATGGCTACTCCCAACCACTTTCACACTAACATGGTGATTAAATCCTTGGAGCCACTTTAGCCCATAAACTTGCTGCTACCCCTGCCCTTTGGTTCCCAAATTCTTTTCACCTATCCCCTTCATTCTTATGATTCAGAATTGATATCTGCCCAAGTAAAAACCCATTTCTCCTGCTACCTTTGTCTACTCTCTCATTCCTATTTAGTTCCACCCTTTTTCTCCCAGTCCCTATATTCCCTTCCCTTTTTTCCTCTGGAACTCACTCTTTTGTTAAACTCCATTTCACCTTTCCTCTCACACTATTTCTAGTTTTATGAATTTACTGAAATTTACTTCTCTGAAAGATACTTCATCCTTTGCTACCCTCTATAATTGCTAGCTATCCCTTTTTTATGTGGGGGAGGGCTGAAAATTGGGCCACAGAAGTTACCATGCTCTTTTTTTTCACTGACACCTCCAGGTCTTTCTTCTATCACAATCTAGTAAAGATTTCACTTCCTTCCATTCTTCCTTAAATGAAGTTCTAACTATGTAACTCCCCTACTACATCAACATCGATGACTTTAATGCCTCTAAAATAAAACATAAACTTCTCTGTTTAGCTTTTAAGGTTTTTCATAACCTGGTTCCACTCTTCCTTTCAAGGCTTCTTTGACATTACTCTCCTTCCTTCATTCTATGGTCCAGCCAAGGTGACTGTCTCTTTGTTCTTCATACATGACATTCCATTTCTCCTTTTGTGCCTTTGCACTGGCCATCCCCCAAGCCTAGAATGCTTCCCTTTCTTTTTTTTTTTTTGGAGGGGGGAGGGCAGGGCAATTGGGGTTAGGTGACTTGCCTAAGTTCACAAGGCTAGTAAGTGTTAAGTGTTTGAGGCTGGATTTGAAGTCAGGTCCTTCTGACTCAAGGGCCAGTGCTCTATTCCCTGTACCACCTAGCCACCCCAAATGCTATTGAGTCCCTTTCTTCTTTTAAGATGCAACTTAGGTACCATCTTCTTCATAAAACCTTTCCTATCCCTCTAATTTCTGGGGCTCTCCCTCCCAAACTATATTATAATTTGCTTTTATATTAATGCTGCATATATTTTTATATGTACATTTTGTCTCCCTCAGAAAGTTAGCACCTTTTGGGTAAGGATTGTTGCTTTTTTTTTTTTTATTGTATCCGCAGAGCCAGTACAATGGTTGGAACATATTAGGTGCTTAATAAATACCTCTTGATTGAAGTTGGTGATCCTTCAAACATCTGGCCTCTTGGATGTTCATTGTTATTAACTTCATGATCTCAAGCTAGTGTCTACTCTTCCTTAGATGTCTAATCTTGTGGGTACAAGGCTAAGGTAGTAGAGATCCACCTTATACATTTGTATTGTCCCAAACTGTTTCAAACACTCCTCTGGCTTCCATGACACTGCTCTTTTCTGGATTTTCTCCTTCCAATATGACCATTTCTGCACCTGAGGCTACATCACTCTGGAACATTCAACCACTCCTGTGCACTCCTTAACCTGGAACATCCATCCCTCTGTAAAGTTGACCCCCTTCTCTCATTGCTGAGTTCCCCCTGGAATCTCCATTTTGTGAAGGGACCTAGGCTGGCCTTTATTCATCTCCCAGTTCAGCTCCCACCTTTCTCTGTACTTCAGAATCATGCCTTCATGACAGGTACTCAGCCCCAGCCCCACCCATTTTGTGTATTATCTATCCCCGTTAGAATGTAACCTCCTTGAAGTCAGGCACTCTTTCATTTTGCTTATATTCATATTCCCAGGGTTTAATACAGTGCCTGGTACATAATAAATGCTTAATAAATGTTTTCATCCTTCCTTCCTCCCTTTCTCCCTCCCTCCCTCTCCCCTTCCTTCCTTCCTTCCTTCCTTCCTTCACTTCTCCCTTTTCTCAACTGATTTCTGTTGAAGGTAATAGCATCATCTTAGTCACCCAAACTTTGAACATTGGAGCTATCTCTGACTTTTCCTTTCTCTTCCTGCCTATGTCACTTATGTCTTCTCTCAAAGAAGAGAGGAGGAAATTTTCTCCTCTCCAAGTTTTCATGCTAATTCTGCTTTGACATTTTTTGTCAAGTAATCATTCTCTCTACCAATGGGAAGAGTCTTAGGCAAATGCACCAGGCTTAAATTCTGGGTTCAAGAAGTGACATTTGAATTGGATCATGAAATTTCTGTCAATCCTCCTTTCACAGTATTTCTTGCATCCGTTTGCTTCTTTTCATTTCTAATGTCAACAACCTAGTTGAGATCCTTATGCAACACTCACAGAGCTCTTATGTAGACTATTTTGATATCCTTTATGTGAGAAACAGCCTCTTACTCTGTGAGAGGTGGCATAGTGTAGTGGATAAAAAGCTTGCTTTGAAGCCACAAAGACCCAGGTTCATACCCTGACTCATATATATTGCCTGTGTAACTCTTGGCAACTCACTTAACCTTTCATTGTTCTAAGACATTCTTTATAGGTTGCAAGGAAGGTTTCAACCTGCACTTATAGAGGGATTTTCCTCATTTGAGAGTTCCCTATGCCAATGAAATCACAATCCTGGTCCTTATTCCACAGATACTTTTCTTCATATTATAAGCAATTAATTGTAGAATTGATGTACAGTTTCCTCTGCCAGCCAAGTGAGCTCTAATTACAAGCAACTTCCAAATGGTGTCCATATATACAGTAGCATATGATGAAAATAAGGGCAGTTAGGCCATAGGCTGTTACTAAGTAGAAGAAAACAAAATCCCATATAAGGAGAGCTATAAACCAGGTATGCAGTTCTCAGATGTGATACTGTAACATCTTACACAATTTTAACATTGATAAAAGGAGTAGTGATGATACCACAGGAAATGCTTGTTTAGCAGTTGGAATTTACAGATACCCTAGGGCACATCTTTTCAAAATGTATCCTTAAAACAGTAAATTTTAGTCTCAATTATTTAAAGGGGCAAGGTAAGTTTTTAGGCTTCTACGACTCCTAAATGGATTTTCAGTCTTTCCTAAATCCAATCCATCCTTCACACAGCTACAAAACTGTCCTTCCTATGACACAGATCTGACCACTCAAAAACTTTCATTATCTCCCTATTACTTATAGGCCCTTCAAAACCTGGCTTTGACTGGCCCTTCCAGACATTTCATTCACAGTAGTATTTTTACTCAGCAGTTTTATTCTTCCTTACAGGAAAGGTGGAATACAAGCTGTTTTCTGAATTTACCATATCATCTTCTGCTTCTTTATTCTTGCATGCCATCCCTTGTGCTCATGCCTATAATGCCCTCCCTCCTCACCTCTGTTTTTCTTTCAAAGCTCAACTTAGTTGTTTCCTCTTTCCTGATGCCTCTGTTGATTCCTTTCCCCTGGCCCCCTTGCTCATCCTTGAACAAAATACTCCATCTCCCAACTCTGGGAATTTCCCCTGGCCATACATCATGATAGAAATGCTCTCCCTCCTCATTTCCAACTTCTGGTTTCTCACAGTTCCTTCAAGTGCCAAATCACAGCCCACCGGTAAGGAACCTTTTCCCAATTCCTCTTAATTCTAGTGTTGATTATTTCTGATTTATATTGTATATATTTATGCTCTTGGCTTGTTTGTACATGGTTATTTGCATGTTGTCTTCTTCCCCATTAGAATGTAAACTCCTAGAGGGCAGGGCCTGTCATTAACCTTTTGTTGTATGTTCAGCACTTAATATAGTGTTTCTGGAACATAGTAGGCACTTAATAAATGTTTATTGATTGACAACTTTCCCACTCACCCATCTCTAAATCTAATTTTGTCTGGCTCTCTATTTTGATCTTATAACATCTTGGGTTTTGTTTTGTTTTGTTTTGGTCCAGATCTATGATTTCATATTGAGGTCACTCTTGGTTAACAAATTCCCTCCTACCATTGCAGATTGGCAACTGTTTTTTTTTTTTGTTGTTGTTGTTTTTTGGCGGGGGTTTGCAAAGTGAATACTATCTGAGGGCATTTAGCTTGAATAAATCTTCCTGAATTCAAGTCTGGCTTTTTATCTTATGCTATGCTACCTCATCACATCCTATCTTGTATATGATTTTTTCTTGGTCCTCAGGTAGACCTCTAGGAGCCTAGAGTTTTCCTCACAGGAAGTTTGTCTGAGATTCATTTAATCTTTTATTTAAAAAATCCAAAATTAGTTCATTTTGTGTATAAAACACTTTTTTTTTTAAAACAAATACTTTATTAACTTCTGTTTTACATCATTCATTTCCGCCAGATTTTGAGTTACAATCATTTTCCCCCCATTATTCCCCTACCCAACCTCCCAGAATAGCAGTCCCACAAGATATCTCTTCCTCCAATCTGCTCTCTCCCATACCTTCTCCCATACCCCCATCGACTTTTCCATTAGAGGAAGGTGAATCTTTGTGTCCCAATGCCTGCACATCTTATCTCCCAATTATAAGCAAAAGAGTATTAATAATAGTATTTATATATATATTTGAAACATTTAATGTTACGACCTCGAATTTCAGATCCATTTCCTTCCTCCCTTGTCACCCATTCCTTCTTGGGAGATAAGTAATTCAGTATATGTTGTACATGTCTAGCTATGCAAAACATTATCATAGTAGATATATTGTACAAGGCTGCTTATAATTCCCTCCCACTCATCCCACCCCCCACCTGGTCCATTCCCTACATGATCCTGTCCCTCTTCTATAGTGGGTACTTCCAACCTCCCCTCCCCCAAGGATGCCCTCCCATCCATCATCCCTCCTCTCATCCCCCTTCCCCCTATCCTGCTGCAGGTTGAGATATCCCATTTAGTATGTATGTCATTTTCTCCCTGAACCAAATTCAATGTGAATGTGGTTTTGCCCTTTTAGCCTTCCTTATTCTCCCCCTCCTTTGCACCCACTTCCCCTACATGAGATAGTTTACCCTACCATGTCTCTCCCTATTTCCTCTTGCCACTTTCCTCTCTCACCTCATAATTTCATCCCTTGAGTACTCTCCCTTCCCAACAAAATCAACCTATGCCCTCTATCCATATATAACTGTAACCATATACACACACATTCACATATGTATTCATATGACCACACCCCCTTCTTCCATTATTTTCATAGTGAGAAAGATATCATCAGTCACAGATATTGCTTTTCCATATAGGAATGTAAATAGTTCAACTTTCATAAGTTCCTTTTGATTTCTTTTCCCTGATTACCTTCTCAGGCATCTCTTGCTTCTTGGGTCTGGATGTCAAATTTTCTATTCAACTCTGGTTTTTTCCTCAAGAATGCTTGAAAGTCCTCTATTCCACTGAATGACCATATTTTCCCCTGAAACAAAATACTCAGTTTTGCTGGGTAGGTGACCCTTGGGTTCATTCCCAGTTCTTTTGCCCTCTGGAATATCATATTCCATGCCCTTCGATCCCTCAGTGTAGAAGCTGCCAGGTCCTGGGCTATTCTGATTGTGTTTCCACAATATTGAAATTGTTTCTTCCTGGCTGCTTGTAGTATTTTCTCCTTGATCTGGGGATTCTGGAACCTGGCTATAATATTCCTGGGAGTTTTCTTTTTGGGATCTTTTTCAGGAGGTGATCTGTGGATTCTTTCAACCTCTATTTTGCCCTCTGGATCTAAAACATCAGGGCAGTTTTCCTTGAGAATTTCTTGAAGGGTGATTTCTAGGTTCTTTCTTTGATCATGGCTTTCAGGTAGTCCAATAATTTTTAAATTGTCTCTCCTGGATCTATTCTCCAGGTCAGTGGTTTTTCCCATGAGATATTTCACATTGCCTTCTAATCTTTCATTTGTTTGGATCTGCTTAACAGCATCTTGATTTCTCATAAAGTCACTAGCTTCCATTTGCTCCAGTCTAACTCTGAAGGAATGAATCTCCTCAGTGAACTTTTGAGATTCTTTTTCCATCTGGCAAATTCGACTTTTTAAGGCATTCTTCTCCTCAGTGCCCTTTTGGGCCTCCTTTGCCATTTGAGTTAGTCTATTTTTTAAGGTGTTGTTTTCCTCAGTCAGGCTGTTGACCCTCATTTCATACTTTTCCTGCATCCTTCTCATTTCTCTTTCCAATTTTTCCTCCACTTCTCTTATTTGATTTTTAAAGTCCTTCTTAAGGTCCTCTATGGCCTGCAACCCACTCATGTTTTCCCCTGGGGCTTTTGGAGCAGGACTTCTGACCTCACAGTCCTTTTCCCGCTCTATGCCCCCAAAATAGGAGTCTAGGGTTGCATTTTTCTGTTTCCTTTGCCTTGGCATGTTGCCACTTAATTGCTTGACTTTTGGGCTTGTTGCCACACTATGGCTTTAAGGCCAGCTAGAGGAATTTTCGTCCCGAACGTGTGGGGGGCAACTTCCGTTTCTGGCAAGCTGTAAACCCACCCACAACTTCCACCCTAGATTACAATCCAGATCCAGGGAGGTTAAAGCAAGAGCGATTACCCCCCAAGACTGATCGCTGGATCTCCCCACGATTTGTAGGCTGGGAGCCAGAAATGCCTCTGAAAACTACAAAATGGCGTGTCTCCTCAGCGGCTTCTAGCCCCCAGGGGAGGGAGCTGACGCATTCCCCAAATACAGGTCCCAAAGTCCATAGGACACTAACCTCTTACTTTGTCCTAGGCATGTCTATGTTGATAATTCTGGAATCTCCACAGCTCCTGGTGTTCTGGGGTTCCTCCAGCCGGCTGCTGGCCCTGCCGCCCTGGGGCTAAAACCTCGGCTCACGTGGACCTGGGCTCGGCTCGGCTCCTGCGCTCTGTGCGCTGCCGGCTCCCAGACCACTGCGCTGGTCCTTCCTGCAGGGTGCTGGGCTGTCCTCAGCGGGAGGTTAGCTTCTCTGTGTCGTTCTGTGGGTGCTGGGGCTCCAGAAGTTTTTCAGAGTCCTTTTTTACATAGTTTGTGGAGAATCTGGGGGCAGAGAGGCTTGGAGGAGCTGTTTCTACTCCGCCATCTTGGCTCCGCCCCATATAAAACACTTTTAAGTTGTTTTAGGGATTAAAAAGACACATAAGACCCACAGTCAGTGTTCAGGGTGCTTAGAACCTAGAATTATAATTACCTAGATCATTTGTTGTTATTGTTCAGTCATTCAGTCATGTGGCACTCTTCACAACCCCATTTGGGTTTTTCTTGGCATACATAGTGGAGTAGTTTGCCCTTTCCTTCTCCAACTCATTTTACAGATGAGGAAACTGTGTCAAACAAGGCTAAGTGATTGCCTATAGTCACATAGCTAGTAAATGTCTGAGGCTGGATTTGAACTCAGGAAGATGAGTCTTCTTGATTCAAATCCAAGCACTTTTATACACTACACCATCTAGCTGCCTGAGCCTAGACCTTAGTAAGTGTTTAAATGCTTTTTGCTTGATTGAAGGAAAGGAGGAAGCAAAGTACACATATAACCACAGTGACTTCAATACAGATAAGGAAGTAAGGAAGAAAATAGGGCTTTGGGGAAAAGAACAAATTCCAATTTAGATACAGATGATGACCTAGCAAAAAAAGATTGGAAAAGATTTGCCAGACAGGTAGAAGGAGAACCTAGAGAGCAGAGTCACAAAAACTGAATTAGAAGACTGAATCTAGGAGAAGGGGGTCAACAGAATAGCAAAAGATGAAGGCTAAGAAAAGATCATTAGATTTGGCAGTTAAGAGATTTTTGAAAAGACTAGTTCCAGTTGAGTGATAAACTGAGAAACAAGGTTAAACAAACTTGATAAGAAACAATGAGTGTAGATAGCTTTTTCTTGGAGTTTGGAGATATAGAATAATAGCTTGAGGGGATGGCAGGGGTCTAGTGAAGATTTCTTTTTTTAGAGTGGAGGCCTTGGGCATGTTTGTAGCAGTAGGGAAGGAACCAATAGTTGGGAAGAGATTGAAAATTAAAGGGAGTTGAGGGCATTGTAGGGCAAAAAAATCAAAGGATCATAAGTTTATTAATGGAGGAAAATATATGACTTTCCCAAAGTCATACAGAAAGCAAGTGGCCTGGATTCAAATTAAAATTTTCTTATTTCACATCTAATAATTTTTTTTTTGCTTTTTGTTTTTTTGGAGGGGCAATTTGGGTTAAGTAACTTTCCCAAGGTCACATGGCTAGTTTTTGTGTTAAGTGTCTGAGCCTGGATTTGAACTCAGGTCCTCCTAACTCCAGGGCCAGTGCTCTATTCATTGTGCCACCTAGCCATCCCCAGCCATCCCCATCTAATACATTTTCATAATGTCTCCCAAATCAAGAAATTGGGTCACAAATAGAGAATCTGTCCTTGGCAAAGAGAAAGGCCACTCCTTCATGAGAGACTGGAGCACAGAACAAATGAATGAGAGAGGATGTTAAAGGATTTTGATATTTATAATAGAAGAGAAGAGGGCAATCATCACAAACGACTTCTCTTTTCTCAACAAAGTATTGGAGGTTAAAATTTTTCTTCTAGTTTAAATGATATTTTCCATTTTGGAAGTTTTTATATTGCCTTCTTCCTTCCCAACTTCTTTCCCCTTTTCTCTTTATTGAAAATAAACACATTGCTTCCTTTGCTCCTGTTGTTACCTCTTCTTCTCAATCTCTACCTCTACAACACACACTCTATTACCTAATTAGAATTTCCTCAGAAGCTCTGAGGGTTGAAATTTCAGGGTTCCCTGTACTAAATAATAAATAGGCAAGGTTAGCCTTGGCAGAAGTTATGTAGTGGGTAAATCCATCCCCCCAATTATATTTCCCCTTTTTGTCCCCTTTCTTCCCTTTCAGTGCCATCCATTCCCCATCTCAAATGCCAAGTTCATTTTGCATATAAATAAAATCTGAACTGTTTAGCCCAGCATCCATAGCCTTTGGATCCTTTCTTTTCTTATACCTCACCACCATTCTTCATATATCCTCTATTCCAGGCAAACTGATCAATTAAGTGTCCCCAGAACATGCCTCCACTTTTCTACCTGAAGCTGGTGATAGCACAAAGCCTCTGATCCTCTCAAGTAAGTGAATAATACTTCTCTAACCTGGAATTCTTCCACATTCTTGAAGTAGGGTTAGGAGTTTAATTTTTCCTGGGACCACAAGTTAAGTAACCCCCATAACTCTCCACTGTATTCTTAGAAGGCACTATGCAAGCAAACAAATGAACAAAAACTGACCTGGCTTATTAAAAGGATTGCTGTAACTAAAAATTCTTGCACTTGACTGATGCCAAAACTGGGGATTGGGGTGGAGACAAAAGCCTTGATGCTATTTCTGGGGATGGTGGCATATGCCATTATAGCTACTGATGATGTCAGTTCTGGATTCTAGGCATTCTATGGATTCTAGGTCTTCATGATTAGCAGTGAGAGATAGGCAATATACCTCAGTGGTAATACAGTCTTAATTAGCATATTTAAGCATATGGCAGTGAAGGGACACTGGGGTTGGGGTAGAGAAAGGTGGCTGCCTGGGGCTGACAAAAGACCCTGAGGTTCTGAAGATCTCGGGAGGGCAGAAATGTGACTCCTGAATGTCAGAGACCTGGGAGTTATCAGATCCCCAGTTTCCCCATGGTAGTTATAATGTACCCAAAGAGATCAAATTCCTAGAATTCCTGCCTCAGGATGTCTCCTTTCATCTCAACCAGTTATGAACCCAAGGAAAGTCCATGTTCAGAAATATAGCCCAGTGGGGGAGGGGGGCAGAGTCAAGATGGAGGAGTAGAAACAGGAACTCCTCACAATTCTGGGTCCCACCTTCCCCAATTCATGTAAAAGGGGATCCTAAACAAACTTTGGAGCTACAGAACCCACAAAATGACACAGAAAAGCTAACCTCCCAATGAGGACAGCCCGGCAGCCTGGCAGGGAGTGGCCAGCACAGCACTCTGGGAGCTGAGCCCAGGCCCCCTTGAGCTGGAGGTTTTAGTGCCAGGGCGGGCCTGACCAGCCCTCAGCTGGTTGGACTCCAGAGCACCAGTAGCTGTGGCAGTCCAGAATTATCAACCCATAGATGCTAAGGACAGAGGGAAAAGTCAGTGCCTTGTGGACTTTGGAACCCAGTAGTTGGGAATGTGGTGGCCTCCTCCCCCATGGCAAGAAGCCAGTAAGGACTACAGCACAGCCACTGCCACATGGCAGCTTCAGCTCCTGGCCTGCAGACTATAGGGGGACCAAGTGAACAGTCTGAGGGGTAATCGCTCTTGCTTTAAACTCCTTGGATCTGGAATGCAGTCTAGGGTGGAGTTCCTGGGGTGTGTGATCAGCTTGCCAGAGTGTGTTGAGGCTTCAGAGAGGGCATCCAACTAAAACCTCTGTCAGCTGAGAAAACCCCAGCATTTGGGATGAAGTTCCCCTGTCTAGTGGCATAGTCCTACTGTGGCAAAAAGCCCAAAAGTCAAGTAATTGAGTGGCAATATGACCAGGCAAATGAAGCAAAACAAACAGAAGAATAGAACAATAGACTCCTATTTTGGGGGACAAAAAGGATCAAAGTATGGAACAGGAGGAAGGCAGTGAAGTCAGAATACCTGCACCAAAAGCTTCCAAGAAAAATATGAGCTGTTACAGGCCATAGAGGACCTTAAGAAGAAGATAAGAGAAGTGGAGGAAAAATTGGGGAGAGAAATGAGAAGGATGCAAGAAAATTATGAAATGAGAGTCAATAGCCTGACTGAGGAAAATAACATCTTAAAAACTGGACTAACTCAAATGGCGAAAGAGGCTCAAAAAAACAATGAGGAGAAGAATGCCTTAAATAGTCAAATTTGCCAGATGGAAAAAGTATATCAAAAGATCACTAAGGAGAATTATTCTTTCAGAATTAGATGGGAACAAATGGAAATTAGTGACTTTATGAGAAATCAAGATGCTGTTAAACAGATCCAAACAAATGAAAGAATAGAAGGCAATGTGAAATATCTCATGAGAAAATCCACTGACCTGCAAAATAGGTCCAGGAGAGACAATTTAAAAATTATTGCACTACCTGAAAGCCATGATCAAAAAAGAACCTAAAAACCATCCACAAATAAATTCTCAAGGAAAACTGCCCTGGTGTTTTAGAACCAGAGGGCAAAATAGAGGTTGAAAGAATCCACAGATCACCTCCTGAAATAGATCCCAAAAAGAAAACTCCTAGGAATATTATAGCCAGATTCTGGAGTTCCCAGATCAAGGAGAAAATACTACAAGCAGCCAGGAAGAAACAATTTCAATATTGTGGAAACACAATCAGGATAACACAGAATCTGGCAGCTTCTACACTGAGGGATCGAAGGGCCTGGAATATGATAATCCAGAGGACAGAGGAGCTGGGATTAAAACCAAGAATTCCCTAACCACCACAACTGTGTATCATATTTCAAGGGAAAATATGGTCATTCAGTGGAATAGAGAACTTTCAAGTATTTTTGATGAAAAAACCAGAGTTGAATAGAAAATTTGACATTCAGATACAAGAAGCAAGAGAAGCGTGAGAAGGTAAACAGGGAAAAGAAATCATAAGAAACTTATCAAAATTGAACAATTTATATTCCTACATGGAAAAATGATAATTGTAACTTATGAAACTTTTCTCAGTATGAAAATAGTTGAAGGTAATAGAAATGTATACAGTCTATATTGGAGGGTATATGGCCTAATAAATACATATGTGAATGTCAGTGTATATGTTTACAGGTATACATAGATAGAGGGCACAGGACCAATTTAATAGGAAGGGATGATACTTACAAGGTGAAATTAAGAGGTGAGAGAGGAATATAATGAGAGGAGATGGGGAGAGACAGGTAAACTATCTCATATAGATGATGCAAGGGAAAATGGTTACAATGGAGGGGAAGAACAGGAAGGCAAAAGGGAATGGGTCAACCTTATTCTCATTAAATTTGGCTCAGGGAGGGAATGACATATACACTAAATAGAGTATCTCACCCTACAGGAGAGTAGAGGGGAAGGACATGAGGGCGGGGAGGATGGAAGGGAGGGCAGGCTGAGGGGGAGGGAAGTTGGAAGCACCCACTTTTGAAAAGGGACAGGAGCAAAGTAGAGAATATAACACGTGGGAGGTGGGACAGGAGGGAAGGAAATATAATCAGTCTGTTACAATATATCTATTATGGTAATGTTTTGCATTAGCTACACATGTACAACCTATACTTATTGCTTATCTTCCTAGTACGGGTGGGTGACAAGGGAGGAAAGGAATGAATCTGGAATTCAAAGTTTTAAAACAAAATGTTTAATATATATATATATATATATATATATATATATATATATATATATATATATATATAATTAGTAGTAGTAGTACTATTTTACATATAATTGGGAAATAAGATATACAGGCACTGGGGCATAGGATCCACCATGCTCTACTGGAAAAGTCGAACGGGGTATGGAAGATATGGGAGAGAGCAGATTGGAGGAGGGCATATCCAGTGGGATTGCTATTTTGGGGTGGTGGGCAGGGGAAAAATGGGGAGAAAATTTGGAACTCAAAATCTGGGGGAAATGAATGATGTAAACCAGGAGTTAATGAAGCATTTAAAAATAAAATAAACAAAAAAGATGAATCTAAAACAGAAAGAAAGAAATATAGCGCAGACTAACTTAGTTTACATACTTCCACAGAAATGTAGATAGGCACCATGGACTCACATTTTCACATATAGCAAGATAAAAAGGACTTGAAGTTTGCTGAGAGGGAGTGTATTTTTCCATTGCACCTGGAAAGGTGTTTTTCTCTCAGAAACAAACTGTTTTTCCCCTCTCCATGAGGCTGAAATTATAAACAGAATCCCAAGGCTTCTGAAACATCCCAGCACAGCAGGACTGAACCCTACCTTCTTACATCAAATAGAACCTTCAAGATAACCAAATTCTAAGCTCAGTCAACTCCCAGTGATCTCCTGAGGCCTGAGAGTTTCACACAGTACTTGACAAGAAGCTGAGCTGGGTTAGCCTAGAAGCACAAATGCTGTTAGTTCATTTGTCATTTTGGATTCACTGAAGGCAGAAAGTGGTAATTGCTAGTGCAATATGCTGCCTTGACTGGAAAAAAAAAAAAAAAAAAACCTCCATGCAGAGTTAATAAGGAGTCAGACACTCAGCCTCATGTGTTTGAATCTTAACACATGAAGGCATTTAGTAAAGTGTTGAGTGAACATAAGTATCAATTTCCTCATGCATATTACTACTATTCAGCTGGGGTCATGCTAGCTGCTGATAATGGTAATGGGATGTTTGGTTCACTTTGTTCATCTACCAAATACATATTTGTTGTCATTTCCTTCCTGCTCTGTCTTCTAATCCTCAGCAAAGGAAAAACCCTGTGAGTCCCACTGAAATTAAGTATGATTTTAGTGATACAAAAAATGCACAAATGCCAGGTACTTTAGTGGTAGCAAAATCCTGAATAGACAGATTCCTGGTCTACTGGCCTATGATTAGTGAGTCCTGGGTTTGAGTGCTGTTCATGACTTTGAGAAAGTAAGTCACTTTCCTTTACTCAACTTCCCTATCTTCTTTTTATCATTCATTCATCTAAATTTTATCTATTTATTTTAAACAAATGCTTTATTAACTTCTGTTTTACATCATTCATTTCCGCCAGATTTTTAGTTACAATTATTTTTCCCCCCTGTTTTTCCCCTACCCACCCTCCCAGAATAGCAGTCCCACAAGATATCGCTTCCTCCAATCTGCTCTCTCCCATATTTTTTCCCATACCCCCTTAGACTTTTCCATTAGAGGAAGGTGAATCACTGTGTCCCAATGCCTGCACATCTTATCTCCCCATTACAAGCAAAAGAGTATTAATAATAGTATTTATATATATTTGAAACATTTAATCTTAAGACCTCGAATTTCAGATCCATTCCCTTCCTCCCTTGACACCCATTCCCTCTGGGAAGATAAGTAATTCAGTATATGCTGTACATGTCTAGCTATGCAAAACATTACCATAGTAGATATATTATAAAAGGCTGCTTATAATTCCCTCCTACTCATCCCACCCCCACCTGGTCCATTCCCTACATGATCCTGTCCCTCTTCTATAGTGGGTACTTCCAACCTCCCCTCCCCCCAAGAATGCCCTCCCATCCATCATCCCTCCTCTCATCCCCCTTCCCCCTATTCTGCTGCAGGTTGAGATATCCCATTTAGTATGTATGTCATTCTCTCCCTGAACCAAATTCAATGAGAATGTGGTTTTGCCTTTTTGCCTTCCTATTCTATCCCTCCCTTGCAACCACTTCCCCTTGCTTCTTCTACATAAGATAGTTTGCCCTACCCTGTCTCTCCCCAACTCCTCTTGCCACTTTCCTCTCTCACCTCATAATTTCACCCCTTGAGTATACTCCCTTCCCAACAAATTCAACCTATGCCCTCTATCCATATATAATTGTAAACATATATACACACATTCACATATGTATTCATATGACCATATACCCTTCTTCCATTATTTTCATACTGAGAAAGATTTCATCAGTCATAGTTATTGTTTTTCCATATAGGAATGTAAATAGTTCAACTTTGATAAGTTCCTTTTGATTTCTTTTCCCTGATTACCTTCTCAGGCATCTCTTACTTCTTGCGTCTGGATGTCAAATTTTCTATTCAACTCTAGTTTTTTCCTCAAGAATGCTTGAAAGTCCTCTATTCCACTGAATGACCATATTTTCTCCTGAAACAAAATACTCAGTTTTGCTGGGTAGGTGACCCTTGGGTTCACTCCCAGTTCTTTTGCCCTCTGGAATATCATATTCCATGCCCTTCGATCCCTCAGTGTAGAAGCTGCCAGGTCCTGGGCTATTCTGATTGTGTTTCCACAATATTGAAATTGTTTCTTCCTGGCTGCTTGGAGTATTTTCTCCTTGATCTGGGGATTCTGGAACCTGGCTATAATATTCCTGGGAGGTTTTTTTTGGGATCTTTTCCAGGAGGCGATTGGTGGATTCTTTCAACTTCTATTTTGCCCTCTGGATCCAAAACATCAGGGCAGTTTTCCTTGAGAATTTCTTGAAGGGTGATTTCTAGGTTCTTTCTTTGATCGTGGCTTTCAGGTAGTCCAATAATTTTTAAATGATCTCTCCTGGATCTATTTTCCAGGTCAGTGGTTTTTCCCATGAGATATTTCACATTGCCTTCTAATCTTTCATCTGTTTGGATCTGTTTAACAGCAACTTGATATCTCATAAAGTCATGAGCTTCCATTTGCTCCAGTCTAACTCTGAAGGAATGATTCTCCTCAGTGAGATTTTTTTTTTACTTTTTGGAGGGCAATTGTGGTTAAGTAACTTGCCCAAGGTCACACGACTAGGTTTTTTTTTTGTGTGTGTGATAAGTATCTGAGGCCAGATCCGAACTCAGGTCCTTCTGATTCCAGGGCCGATGCTCTACTCATTGTGCCACCTAGCCACACTCTCCTCAGTGAGCTTTTGAGATTCTTTTTCCATCTGGCAAATTTAACTTTTTAAGGCATTCTTCTCCTCATTGCCCTTTTGAGCCTCCTTTGCCATTTGAGTTAGTCTGTTTTTTAAGGTGTTATTTTCTTCAGTCAGGCTGTTGACTCTCATTTAATACTTTTCCTGTATCCTTCTCATTTCTCTTCCCAATTTTTCCTCCACTTCTCTTATTTGGTTTTTAAAATCCTTCTTAAGGTCCTCTATGGCCTGCAACCCAATCATATTTTCATTTGGGGCTTTTGGTGCAGGAGTTCTGACCTCCTAGTCCACTTACTGTTCCATGCTTAGATCCTCTTTACCTCCAAAATAGGAGTCTAATGTTGCATTTTTCTGTTTATTTTATTTCCTTTGTCTAGGCATGTTGCCACTTAATTACTTGACTTTTGGGCTTGTTGCCACAGTTGGACTCTGCCACCAGACAGGGGAGCTTCTGTCGCAAACTTTGGGGTCTTCACAACTTCCAGAGGTATTAGTTGGGTGGCCTCTGTGAAGCCTCCACACACTCTGGCAATCTGGATACCCACCCCAAGCCCTCCACCCCAGACCGCAATCCAGATCCAGGGAGGTTAAAGCAAGAGCGATTACCCCCCAGACTGATTGCTGGATCTCCCTACAGTTCACAGGCCAGGAGCTAAAGCTGAAACTGAAGCTGCAAAATGGCGTGTGTGCCTTCTCTCCTCAGCTGCTTCTCGCCCCCAGGGGAAGAAGCCAATTCGTTCCCCAAATACTGGTCTCAAAGTCCATAGGGCACTAACCTCTCACTTTGTCCTAGGCATGTCTGTGTTGATAATTCTGGAATCGCCACAGCTGCTGGTGTTCTGGCGTCCCTCCAGCCAGCTGCTGGCTCGGCTGCCCTCAGGCTAAAACCACAGCTCATGCAGGCCTGGGCTCAGCTCCCAGATTGCTGTGCTGGCTGCTCCCTGCAGGGCTGCTGGGCTGTCCTCAGTGGGAGGGTAGCTTCTCTGTATCGTTCTGTGGGTGCCGGAACTCCAGAAGTTGTTCAGACTCCCCTTTTACATGATTTTGAAGTGGAGTGGGAGAGAGCACCTTGGAAGTGCTGTTTCTACTCCACCATCTTGGCTCCGCCTCCCCGGGTAGGCACATTTTTATAGCCTTTTGGGTATAGTTCCAAATTGTTCTCCAGAATGGTTGTATCAGTTCACAACTCCACCAACAATTCATTAGTGTACCAATTTTCCCACATCTTCTCCAGCATTTATCATTTTCCTGTTTTGTCATCTTAGGAAATTTGACTGATGAGATGTGGTACCTCAAAGTTGTTTTAATTTGCACTTCTCTAATCATTAGTAATTTAGAACAATTTTTCCATATCTTTAATTTCTTCCTCTGAAAACAGCCTGTTCACATCCTTGGACCATTTATCAACTGGGGTGTGATTTGTATTCTTATATATTTGACTCGGTTCTCTGTGTACTTTAGAAATGAGGCTTTTATCAGAAACACTGGTTGTAAAGATTCTTTCCCAATTTTCTACTTCTCTTCTAATCCTGGTTATTTTTGGTTTGGTTTGTACAAATTTTTTTTTAATTTAATGTAATCAAAATTATCCATTTTGGATTTTGTCATGCTCTTATCTCTTGTTTGGTTATAAATTCTTCCCTTCTTCCTAAATCTGACAGGTAAACTATTCCTTGCTTTCCCAGATTGCTTCCAGTATCAGCCTTTATATCTAGATCATGAACCCATTTATACTTAATTTTGGTATACAGCATAAGATATTGGTTTATGCCCAGTTTCCACCATACTATTTTCCAGTTTTCTCAACAGTTGTTGTCAAATAGTGAGTTCTTATTCCAGAAGCTGGAGTCTTTGGGTTTATCAAACAGTAGATTACTATAGTCATTTACTTCTCTTTCTTGTGAACCTAATCTATTCCACTGGTCCACTACTCTTCTCCTCAGTCAGTACCAAGTAGTTTTGATGACTGCTGCTTTATAATACAGTTTAAAATCTGGTATGGCTAGGCCACCTTTCCTAGCATGTCTTTTCATTAATTCCCCTGACATTCTGGATCTTTTGTTCTTCCAGATGAATTTTGTTACTATTTTTTCTAGCTCTATAAAATAATTTTTCATAAATTGATTGGTATGGCACTCAATAGGTAAATTAATCTAGGTCAAATTGTCATTTTTATTATATTAGCACAACCTATAAGCAACTGATGTTTTTCTAATTATTTAGATCTGACTTTATTTGTATGAAAAGTGTTTTGTAATTGTGTTCATAAATTTCCTGGGTTTGTTTTGTCAGGTAGAATCTTAAATATTTTATAATGTCTAAAGTAACTTTAAATGGAATTTCTTTCTATTTCTTGCTGTTGAACTTTGCTAGAAATATGTAGGAATGCTGAGGATTGATGTGGGTTTGTTTTATATCCTGCAACTTTGCTAAATTTATTTATTACCTCACATAGTTTTTTAGTTGATTATCTAAGATTCTCTAAGTATATCATCATATCATCTGCAAAGTGTGATAACTTAGTTTCTTCTTTCCCTAATTTAATTCCTTCAAAGTCTTTTTCTTCTCTTATTGCTACAGCTAACATTTCTAGTACCAGATTGAATTACAGGCGTGATGGTGGACATCCTTGTTTCACCCCTGATCTTATTATAAATACTTCTAGCTTTTCCCCATTATATATAATACTTGCTGATGGTTTCAGAAAGATGTTACTTATTATTTTAAGGAAGACTCAATTTATTCCTATGCTTTCTAATGTTTTTAATAGGAATGGGTGTTGTATTTTGTTGAAAGCTTTTCCTGCACCTATTGAGATAATCATATGGTTTCTATTAGTTTTGTTGTTGCTATCATTGATTATACTGATAGCTTTTCTAATATTGAACCACCCTTGCATTCATGGAATAAACCCTACCTTATCAGAGTGTATTATTCTCATAACAAGTTGCTGTAGTCTTTTTGCTAATATATTATTTAAAATTTTTGCATCTATATTCATGAGGGAAATTGGCTCATAATGTTTTTTCTCTGTTTTGGCTCTTCTCAATTTAGATATCAATACAATATTTGTATCATAAAAAGAATTTGGTAGGACTCCTTCTTGAATTTTCCCAAATAGTCTATAAAGTATTGGAATTAATTGTTCATCAAATGTTTCGTAGAATTCACTTGTAAATCCATGTGGCCTTGGAGATTTTTCCCTAGGGAGTTCATTGATGGCTTGTTCAATTTCTTTTTCCGAGATGGTGTTATTTAAGTATTTTACTTACTCTTCAGTGAATCTGGGCAATTTATATTTGTGTAAATATTCATCCATTTCACTAAAATTGTCAATTTTATGGGCATAGAATTAGGCAAAATAATTACTAATTATTGTTTCAATTTCCATTTCATTGGAGGTAAATTCACTCTTTTCATTTCTGATACTGGTAATTTAGATTTCTTCTTTTTTAAATCACATTGTCTAAAGTTTTATCGATGTTATTGATTTTTTTTTCATAAAACCAGTTCTTATTTTTGTTTATTAGTTCAATAATTTTCTTAATTTTATTTATCTCTCCTTTGGTGTTCAGTATTTCTAATTTAATATTGAATTGGAGATTTTCAATTTATTGTTTTTATAACTTTTTTAGTTGCATGCCCAAGTTGTTGATCTCCCTTTTCTCTATTTTGTTCATGTAAAGCATTCAGAGACATAAAACTCCCCCTAAGAGCTGCTTTTGTTGCATCCCATAAGTTTTGGTATGTCATTGTCATTCTCTTGAAGTTACTGATTGTTTCTATGATTTGTTTTTTGACACACTCATTCTTTAGGGTTAGATTATTTACATTTCTTTTTTTTTTTTTTTTTTGCTTTTTGGAGGGCAATTGGGGTTAAATAATTTGCCCAAGGTCACATGGTTAAGTTTTTGTTTGTGTGTGTTAAGTGTCTGAGGCCGAATCCAAACTCAGGTCCTTCTGACTCCAGGGCTGGCGCTCTACTCACTGTGCCACCTAACCGCCCCAGATTATTTATATTTCTATATATTTTT
Organism: Gymnobelideus leadbeateri; assembly: GCA_011680675.1. Lineage (NCBI taxonomy): Eukaryota > Metazoa > Chordata > Mammalia > Diprotodontia > Petauridae > Gymnobelideus > Gymnobelideus leadbeateri. The sequence continues at coordinate 226,997 of WOXC01010032.1, read as the reverse complement.
ACTTATATATTTATGTATTATATATATATATATATATATATTCCAATACATTTATATATATATACAGATATGTACATATACATACATACATACATATATATATCAGATTATTTAGTTTCCAATTAGTTTTTAGTCTATCTTTTTCATGGCTCTTTGTTACATATAATTTTTATTTCATTGAGATTTGAAAAGGATTCATTTAATATTTCTGTCTTTCTGTACTGGATTGTGAGGTTTTTATGCCCTAGTACATGGTCAGTTTTTGTGTATGTGCCATATACTGCTGAGGAGAAGGTATATTCCTTTTTATCCCCATTCAGTTTTCTCCAGAGGTATATCATATGTAACTTCTCTAAAATTCTATTCACCTCCTTAACTTCTTTCTTATTTATTTTGAGGTTAGATTAATCAAGTTCAGAGAGGGGGAGATTGAGGTCTCCCATTTCTATAATTTTGCTATTTATTTTTTCCTCTACCTTTCTTAACTTTCTCTCTAAGAATTTGGATGCTACACCACTTGATACATAAATGTTTAGTAATAATATTGCTTCATTTTCAATGGTGCCTTTTAGCAGGATATAGCTTTCTTCCTTTTTTCTTTTAATTAGATCTATTTTTGTTTTTGCTTTATCTGAGACTAGGATTGCTACTCTCCCCCCTTTGTTTTTTTCACTTTAGCTGAAGAATATTATATTCTACTCCAGCTTTTTACCTTTACCCTGTGTGTAGCCCACTGTTTCAAATGTGTTTCTTGTAGATAGCATATTGTAGGATTATGGTTTTTAATCCATTCTGCTATCTGCCTCCATTTTATGGGAGAGTTCATTCCATTCACATTCACTGTTATGACTGCTATCTGTGTCTTTCTCTCCATTCCATTCCCTCCCTGTTTATGCTTTTATTTCTGCCTTCTCCCTTCCCCTCCTTAAGAGTTTTCTTTTTGACCATCACCTCTCTCAATATTTCCTCCCTATCAGCCCCACCTCCATTTTCTACATTTTCCCCCTTACTAGTTCTTCCCTCCCTTCTAACCACCTTGCCCTTTTCTTTCCCCTTTCCCCTTCTACTGCCTGTAGGGCACATTGGATTTTTATACTTAACAAAGTGTGTTACATACTCCTTGAACCAAATCTGATGAGAGTAAATTTCCAACAGTGCTCTTCTACCTCCCTTCTTTCCCTCTATTATAATAAGTTTTTTTGTGTCTCTTCATGTTAGATTCCTATACTTAACTGAGTATGTCATTCCCTCCTTGAATCAAAACCAATGAGAGTAAAACTCATACAATGTTCATTTCCCTCCCTTCTTTGCCTCTTCTATAATATGTTTTAATGCCATTTCATATAGCATAATTTACCCTTTTCTGCCTCCTTCTTTCCTCTTCTCCCATTACAATCATTTTGCAACCCTTAATAAGGTATTTTTTTATCATCACATTAGTTAATTCATACCCACACCTTTTTTTCTATGTATTTCCCTTTTAAATGTCATAATAATTATGCATTTCTCAGTAGTTACAGGTACCATCATCCCATATAGGGATGTATACAGTTTGCTCTTATTGAATAGCAAGTTGTGTGTGTGCATGTGTGTGTTTTCCCTGTTTACCTTTTTATGTCATTCTTTAGTCTTGTATTTGAAGATCAAATTTTCCACTGAACTCTTGCCTTTTCATCAAGAAGCCCCTTATTTCATTGAATGACCATCTCCTTGACTGATAGATTATGTTCAGTTTTACTGTGTAGTTGATCCTGGGTTGTAGTCCAAGTTCCTTTCCCTTATAATATATCATCTTCCAATCCCTTTGATCTTTTAATGTAGAAGCTGCTAGGTCCTGCGTGATACTGACTGTAGTTCTGCAATATTTGAATTGTTCCTTTCTGGATGCTTTAAGGATTTTTTCCTTGATATGATAATTCCGGATTTTGGTTACAATATTCCTTGAAGTTTTGAATTTGGGATCTCTTTTAGGAGGTGTCCAGTGGATAATTTCTAAAGTCTCCAAAAAATGAGTTGTTCGCAGATCATGGAAGAACTAAAAAAGGATTTTGAAAATCAAGTAAGAGAGGTAAAGGGGAAAAATGGGGTGAGAAATGAGACAATGATGAGGCAAAAAATGAGGCAAGAAAATCATGAAAAAAAAAAAGAGTCAACAACCTGGTAAAGGAGGCACAAAAAATAAAGAAGAAAATAATGCCTTAAAAAATAGAATGGGTCAAATGGTAAAAGAGAAGCAAAAATCCAATGAAGAGGATAGTGCCTTGAAAAGCAGAATTGGTCAAATGGAAAAACAATATACAAAAATTCAATGAGGAGAAGAACTCTTTAAAAGGTGGAACTGGTCAAATGGAAAAGGAGATGCAAAAGCCCACTGAAGAAAATAATTCCTTAAAAACTTGAATTGGGCAAATGGAAGCTAATGACATCAAAAAAAAAAAATCAAAGGAATGAAAATATAGAAGAAAATGTTAACTACTTCATTGGAAAAACAACCAAACTGGAAAATAGATCCAGGAGAGATAATTTAAGAATTATTGGACTACCTGAATGTCACAATAAAAAAAAAAAGCCTAGACATAATTTTTCAAGAAAATATCAAGGAAAACTGCCATGATATTCTAGAAGCAAACCATAAAATAGAAATCGAAATAATTCACTGATAACCTCCTAGAAGAGATTCCAAAATGCAAACTCCCATAATATCATAATCAAATTCTAGAATTCCCAAATCAAGGAGAAAATACTACAAGAAGCCAAAAAAAAAAAAAAACCAATTCAAACATTGTGAAGCCAGACTCAGGATAACACAAGATGTAGCAGTTTCAATATTAAAGGATTAGAGGGTTTGGAATGTGATATTCCAGAGAGCAAAAGAGCTTGGATTGCAACAAATAACCTACCCAGCATAACAAGTATAATCCTTCAGGGGGAAAGTGAGCATTTAGTGAAATAGAGAAGTTTCAAGCACTCCTCATCGAAAGACAAGAGCTAAAAAGAAAGCTTGACTTTCAAATACATGATCCAAAAGAAGCATAAGAAGGTAAAGAGGAAAGAGAAATCATAAGGGATTTGATAAGGTTAAACTGTTTATATTCCTATATGGGAAAATGACATTTATAACTCCTAAAAATGTTTTCATTATTAAGATAGTTAGAAGGGGTATATATAGAAGGAAAGCAGTAGCAGGAGTTAAATGTGATGGTGTTATCTTAAAAAATAAAATTAAGGGATGAGAAAGAAGAAAGTACTGGAAGAAGGGGAAAGGGAGAGGTAGCATGGGATAAATTATCTGACATAAAACACCCCTGGAAAGAGATTTTACAGTGGAGTGGAGAATGAAGGAAAGCAAGGAGAGGAGCACATGAACCTTCCTCTCTTCAGGATTGGATCAAAGGAGGAAATGATATACGTACTCAGTTGATGAAATCTATCTTACTTTATAAGAAAGTAGGAAGAGAAGGGGATAAGAGAAGGGGATGGGCAGCTGATAGAAGTGAGGGCAGTTTGGGGGAGGTAAACATCAGAAGCAAAACATTTTTGAGAATGTACAGGGTAAAAGAAGGGAGGGAGGGAGGGAGAGGGAGAGAGAGAGAGAGAGAGAGAGAGAGAGAGAGAGAGAGAGAGAGAGAAAGAGAGAGAGAGAGAAGGATAAAGGGGGAAATAGGATGAAGGGAAATACATAAAAACATTATTGTGAAAATATATATATATATATATATATATATATATATATATATATATATATATATATAGTGAGTTTCTCTGATTAAAGACTTCATTTCTCAAACATATAGAAAAATTAGTTAAATTTATAGAAATAAGAGCTATTCCTCAGTTGATGGATGGTCAAAGGATGGGGAGAGGCCAATTTCAGACAAAGTAATCAAAGCTATCTATAGTCATATAAAATGTTCTAAATCACTATTAATGAGAGATAAGATTAAAACAACTCTGAACTCATGCCTTTCAGATTGATTCATATGACATTAAAGGAAAATGACAAATGTTGGAGGGCATGTGGGAAAATTAAAATGCTAATCTACTCTTCATAAAGTTGTATGCTGATTCAACCTTTCTGGAGAGCAATTTGGAACTATGCCCAAAGGTCTATAAAACCATGTATACCTTTGAATAAACAATGCCACTTCTGGGTGTGTATCCCAAAGAAATTTTTAAAAAATGGAAAAGGACCTATATGTGCAAAAACATTTGTTTCAGCTCTTAAATGATGGCAAACAATTGGAAATTGAGGTTATGTCCATCAATTGGGGAATGGCTGAACAAATTGTTGTATATGATTGTGATGGAATACTGTTGTGTTTTAAGAAATGATGAGTAAGGAGGGAGGAGGAGAAAATTTAAAACTCAAAATCTTATGGAAGTGAATGCTGAAAACTAAAAATAAATAATTAACAAATAAAGGATGAGCAGGATGCTCTCAGAAAAACATGGAAAGACTTATATGAACTGATGCAAAGTGATATGGACAGAACCAAGAAGAACATTGTACAGAGTTACAGCAATATTGTATGATGATCCACTATGAATAACCCAGGTATTCTCAGCAATACAATGGCCCAAAGCAGTTCTGTAGGACTTATCATAGTTGCTGACTATCTCCAGAGATAGAACTGACAGTGGATGAATATAAATCAAAGATGTTTTTTCTTTACTTTCTTTATTTTTCTTGTTTTGTTGTTTTTGTTTTTGTTTTTTACATATATGAATGTCCTATGTTGTGGTTTATTTTTATTCCACTTAATAGTATTTTTTTTTCAATTTACATGTGAAGATAGTTTTCAACATTCAATTTTTTTAAACAAATGCTTTATTAACTTCTGGTTTACATCATTCATTTCCACCAGATTATGAGTTACATTTTTCCACCATTTTTTTTCCCTACCCACCACCCCAGAATAGCAGTCCCATTAGATATGCCCTCATCCAATCTGGTCTCTCCCATATCTTCTCCCATATCCCCTTCGACTTTGCCATTAGGGCAAGGTAGAATCTCTGAGCATCTTATGAAACATTTAATTTTAAAACTTCTATTTTCAGATCCATTCTCTTCCTCCTTTGTCACCCACTCCTTCTGAGAAGATAAGCAATTCAGTATGTGTTGTACATGTATAGCTATGCAAAACATTACCATAGTAGATATATTGTAAAACACTACTTCTATTTCCCCCCCATCCATCTCACCTCCCACCTGGCCCATTCCCTACTTTGCTCCTGTCCCTCTTTGATAGTGGTTACTTGCAACCTCCCCTCCCCCCAGAATGCCCTCCCCTCCATCATCCCCCCTCTCATCCCCCTTTCCCCTACTCAGCAGAGTGAGTGAGGGTAAGATATTCCATTTAGTATGTATGTGATTCTCTCCTTGAGCCAACTTCAATGAGAATATGCTTTTGCCTTTTTGCCTTCCTGTTCTTCCCCTCCCCTGCAACTACTTCCCCTTGCCTCTTCTACATGAGATAGTTTACCCTACCCAGACTCTCTCCATCTCCTCTTGCCACTTTCCTCTCTCACCTCTTGACTTCACGTCTTAAGAATCATCCCTTCCTTGGGGTGGCTAGGTGGCACAGCGAGCAGAGCACCGGCCCCAGAGCCAGAAGGACCCAAGCTCGGATCCAGTCCCAGACACCCAACAGACAAACAAAAACCCAGCTGCGTGACCCCGGGCAAGTCACCCAACCCCAATTGCCCTCCAAAAAAAAAAAAGAAATAATCATCCCTTCCCATCAAATTCAACCTGTGCCCTCTACCCATGTATACCTGTGAACATATGCCATGTACCCTTATTCAATTATTTTCATAATGAGAAAGGTTTCATCAAACACAGTTATTGCTTTTCCATGTAGGAATGTAAATACTCCAACTTTGATAAGTTCCTTTTGATTTCTTTTCCTTGATTACCTTCTCAAGTATCTCTTGGTTCTTGTGTCTGAATGTCAAATTTTCTATTCAACTCTGGCTTTTTCCTCAAGAATGCTTGAAAGTCCTCTATTCCACTGAATGACCAAATTTTCCCCTGAAACAAGATACTCAGTTTTGCTGGGTAGGTGACCCTTGGCTTCAATCCCAGCTCTTTTGCCCCCTGGAATATGATATTCCATGCTCTTCGATTCCTCAGTGTAGAAGCTGCCAGGTCCTGGGCTATTCTGATTGTGTTTCCACAATATTGAAATTGTTTCTTCCTGGCTGCTTGTAGGATTTTCTCCTTGATCTGGGGATTCTGGAGCCTGGCTATAATATTCCTAGGAGTTTTCCTTTTGGGATAATTTTCAGGCGGTGATCTGTGGATTCTTTCAACCTCCCCCACTGGTTCTAAAACATCAGGGCAATTTTCCTTGAGAATTTCTTTAAGGATGATTTCTCAGTTCTTTCTTTGATCATGGCTTTCAGGTAGTCCAATAATTTTTAAATTATCTCTCCTGGATCTATTTTCCAGGTCAATGGTTTTTCCCATGAGATATTTCACATTGCCTTCTATTCTTTCATTTGTTTGGATCTCTTTAATAGTATCTTGATTTCTCATAAAGTCACTAGCTTCCATTTGCTCCAGTCTAACTCTGAAGGAATGAATCTCCTCAGTGAGCTTTTGAGATTCTTTTTCCATCTGGCAAATTCGACTTTTCAAGGCATTCTTCTCCTCATTGCCTTTCTGAGCCTCTTTTGCCATTTGATTTAGTCTATTTTTTAAGGTGTTATTTTCCTCAGTCAGGCTGTTGACTGTCATTTCATACTTTTCTTGCATCTTTTTCATTTCTCTTCCCAAGTTTTCCCCCACTTCTCTTATCTGCTTCTTAAGATCCTCTATGGCCTGTAGCCAGCTCGTATTTTCATTTGGGGCTTTTGGTGCAGGAGTTCTGACCTCACAGTCTTCCTCCATGCTTTTAGCCTCTTTACCCTTAAAATACAAGTCCAATGTTGAACTTTTCTGTTTATTTTGTTTCGTTTGCCTAGGTATGTTGCCACTTAATTACTTGATTTTGGGGCTTGTTTCCACAGTAGGACTCTGCCACCAGACAGGGGAGCTTCCGCCCAAACGTGGGGTCTTCACAACTTCTGCCAGTTGGGTGGCCTCTGGAAAGCCTCCACCCACTCTGGCAAATTGGATACCCACCCCAAACTTCCCCCCAAGACCACAATCCAGATCCAGGCAGCTTAAAGCAAGAGTGATTAACCCCCAGACTGATTGCTGGATCTCCCTACAGTTCACAGACCAGAAGCTAGAGCCACTACCAACACTGCAAAATGGCTTCTGTGCTGCTGTTTCTTCAGCAGCTTTTTGCCCCCAGGGGAGGAAGCCAACGCATTCCCCAAATACTGGTCCCAAAGTCCATAGGGCACTAACTTCTCACTTTGTCCTAGGCATATCTGTACTGATAATTCTGGAATCACCACAGCTGCTGGTGTTCTGGGGTCCCTCCAGCCGGCTGAAGGTCCGGCCACCCTGGGGCTAAAACCGCGGACCTGAGCTCGGCTCTGCACGCTGCGCTGTTGGTTCCCAGTGTGCTTATTCTATGCCAGGCACTCTACTAAGTAGTGGGGATATCAGGAAAAGGCCATGGGTGAATTGCTTTAACCTATATTATAAGTGTGTAACAGAAAAAAAAAAAAAAAAATATATATATATATATATATATATATATATATATATATATATATATATATAAATGTCATTCCAGAAGTTTTTAAAGATTTAGATTCAGACTTGGGAGTCAAGATGGCAGAGTAGAAACAGAACTTTCATGGGGCTTTGGCTTCCACCTCCCCCAATTCATGTAAAAGTGGACTCTGAATAAACATTGCAGCTACAGAACCCACAAAATGACACAGAGAAGCTAACCTCCTGTTGAGGACAGCCCAGCAGGCCAGCAGCAAGCAGCCAGTACAGCACTCTGGGAGCAGACACAAGCCCAACGCCAACAGGATATTTTAGCCCCAGGGTGGACTGACCAGCTGCCTCCTGGAGGGACTTCAGATCACCAGCAGCTATGGTGGTTTCCATTATTATCAACCCATAGATGCTAAAGACTAAGTGAGAGGTCAGTGCAGGGTGGACTTTGGGATCCAGTAGTTGGGAGTGCATTGGCCTCTTCCCCCAGGGCCAGAAGTGGCCCAGGCCTGGCAGCACAGCTGCTGTCACGTGGCAGCTGCAGCTCCTGGCCTGCACGGTGTAGGGGGACAAAGAGACCAGTCTGAGGGGTAATCACTCTTGGTTTAAGCTGTTTGGATCTGGATTGCAGTCTGGCGTGGAGGTCCTGGGGTGTGTGACCAGCTTGCCAGAGTGTGTGGAGGCTTAAGAGAGGGCACCCAAATAATACATTTGGCAGTGTAGAAAACCCCAGCATTTGGGACAAAGTCCTACTGTGGCAAAAAGCTCAGCAGTCAAGTGATTGAATGGCAACATGAGCAGGCAAAGGAAGCAAAGGAAACAGAGCAACCCAACTTTACACTCCTATTTTTGGGGAAAAAAATGATCAAAGCATGGAACAGGAGGAAGACTGTGATGTCAGAACTCCTGCACGAAATGCTTCCAAGAAAAATACAAACTGGTTACAGGCCATAGAGGATCTTAAGAAGCAAATAAGAGAAGAGGGGGAAAAAATAGGAAAATAAATGAGAATGATGCAAGAAAATTATGAAAAGAGAGTCAACAGCCTGACTGAAGAAAATAACACCTTAAAAATAGGCTAACTCAAATGGCAAAAGAGGCTCAAAAAGGCAATGAGGAGAAAAATGTCTTAAAAAGCCAAATTTGCCAGATGGAAAAAGAATCTCAAAAGATCACTGAGGAGAATCATTCCTTCAGAATTAGAATGGAGCAAATGGAAGCTAGTGACATTATGAGTAATCAAGATACAATTAAACAAATCCAAACAAATGAAAGGATAGAAGGCAATGTGAAATATCTCATGGGAAAAACCACTGACCTGGAAAATAGATCCAGGAGAGATAATTTAAAAATTATTGGACTACCTGAAAGCCATGATCAAAGAAAGAACCTAGAAATCATCCTCCAAGAAATTCTCAAGGAAAACTGGCCTGAGGTCTTAGAACCAGAGTGCAAAATAAAGGTTGAAAGAATCCACCAATCACTTCCTGAAAAATATCCCCAAAAGAAAACTCCTAGGAATATTATAGCCAGGTCCTGGAGTTCCCAGATCAAGGAGAGAATATTACAAGCAGCCAGGAAGAAACAATTTGAATATTGTGGAAACACAATCAGGATAACACAGGATCTGGCAGCTTCTACACTGAGGGATCAAAAGGCTTGGAATATGATATTCTGGAGGGCAAAGGAGCTGGGATTAAAACCAAGAATCACCTACCCAGCAAAACTGAGTATCATGTTTCAGGGGAAAATTTGGTCATTCAGTGGAATAGAGGACTTTCATGTATTCTTGATGAAAAAACCAGAGTTGAATAGAAATTTTACATTCAGATACAAGAAGCAAAAGAAGCATGAGAAGGTAAACAGGGAAAAGAAATCATAAGAAACTTATCAAAATTGAACTATTTATGTTCCTACATGGAACAATGATGATTGTAATTTATAAAACTTTTCTCACTATAAGAATAGTTGAAGGGAATAGAAAAAAAATACACACACACACACACACACACACACACACACACACACACACACATATATATATATACATATATATGTCTATATGGGGGGGTATATATCAGCATATGAATACATATGTGAATGTGTGTATATATGTTTAGAAGTATACATAGAGCACACAGGATCAATTTAATAGGAAGGGACGATACTTAAAAAGGTGAAATTAAGAGGTGAGAGAGGAATATAATGAAAGGAGATGGGGAGAGACACAATGGGGCAAACTATCTCATATAGAAGAGGCAAGGGAAAATGGAAGGGAAGAACAGGGAGCCAAAAGGGAATGGGTCAGCCTCATTCTCACTCAATTTGGCTCAGGAAGGGAATGACATACACACTAAATAGGGTATCTCACCCTACAGGAGAGTATGGGGGAAGGAGTGAGAGAGGGGATGATGGAAGGGAGGGAAGACTGGGGGGAGGGAAGTTGGAAGTATCCACTTTTGAAAAGGGACAGGATCAAAGTAGAGAATAAAACAAGTGGGAGGTGGGATAGGAGGGAGGGAAATATAGTCATTGTTTTACAATATATCTACTATGGTAGTATTTTGCATAGCTACACATGTACAACCTATACTGAATTGCTTATCTTTCCAGTAAGGGTGGGTGACAAGGGAGGAGGGGAATGAATCTGGAATTCAAAGTTTTTAAATCAAATGTTTAAATATATATATATATATATATATATATAATTATCATTAATACTATTTTACTTTTAATTGGAAATATGTTATACATGCACTGGGGCATAGAGATCCACCATGCCCTACTGGAAAAGTCGAAGTGGTTATGGGAGAAGATACGGGAGAGACCAGATTGGAGGAGGGGGACCACTATTTTGGGGCAGTGGGTAGGGGAAAAATGGGGAGAAAATTTGTAACTGAAAATCTGGCAGAAATGAATGATATAAACTGGAAGTTAATAAAGCATTTCAAAAAATAATTAACCAGAATGACAAAGAAAACATTTAGAGGCCAAGGAGTCTTATGTGTTGATGTTAGAGTGGGGGATTCCTTCATAGACCTTTTATTCCAAATGACTTCTGTGGTCACTTTCAATTCTGCAATTCTGTGATCCTTTGATTTTGTGATGGTTCTATACACATTATACAGCATACCTGTTTGGAAGTTTTCAGCCCCGCATCTGCCCTTTCCACTAGCCCAGATTGTAATGAAAAAAAAATACATTTAATCATCCACTCTACCTGTTTTTAACTTCTAGGTGGCAGGTGGAGGGAATTAAAGGCTAGACCTTTGACGGGGAGAGCTTTCTATCTTATACAAGGCTTGGGGGAAATTTTTTTTCAAATACAGTTACCTTTCTTCCTTAGAGAAACTGCATTATTTAGCTCTATTGTTCCACTCAGGAACACTAACCCACTGGTTCTAATTTACAAATGTGAAAGCCAGCTTATCATTGCAGTGGTCAGACAATAGGCTCTCTGGACACTAGGAACAAAAGAATGCCAGAAATAATGACTGGAATAAGTAATGAAGCTCAATTTTAAGCTCTTTCTTGCATTTCTATGAGAGAGCATCTATAATTAGACTGGCAAAAAATGATTTGCAGTTATTTAATTCATGTTATTTCTTGCAAGATCATTAATGGTATTCAGTAGTATCTTTATTACTCCTGAGCTTTTTAACAGGTCTGAGTAACAATGGTGTTTTACTTATCTTCAGGAAGCCAGCACCATTCTTCTGATGAAGGAAAAATGGCCCTAACCCCAGGTTGCCATAGACACTGGAAGAGACTTGTCACCATGATGCTACAGCATACCTATTTCCCAATGACTTGCAGAATTAGAGGTATTGGGGGGGGGGGGGGAAACAAAGGTGTACAGCTGGCCTGGCTGAAGAAAAGCTACTTCCAGCTCTTCTTGACAATGTATCAGATGGCGCCCCACCCTGGGAAAGTAGGGAATAATACTGAACCTGAAAGCCAGCCTGATTCTTGGAATGTTCTAGGATAGTTGTTTTTGTCCTTTATTCTTGAAAAGGACCATGATGTAAGGAAGGTGATGCCATAAGTTACAAGTTAATTGGATTTAAGTGAAGGAGGGCTGTGTAAAGGGACCAGCCTCACTTTCTCCTCTAGAGTCATCAGGGTCCATTGCAAGATATAGATCTCCAACTGGAGATGGCCCCCTAGGCTATTAACATGATAGAATAGAGATACATGTGACTTTTTCTTACTGATGTAAAAATGATTTACTTAGGATATTTTATGGTGTCAATTTATCTTTAATAATTTTTTAAAAGCCTATTTTTATTTTTCCCTTTTTTTTGCAGGGCAATTGGGGTTAAGTGACTTGTCCAAGGTCACATGGCTAGTTTTTGTGTTAAGTGTCTGAGGCAGGATCCAAACCCAGGCCCTCCTGACTCCATGTGTTCTATTCACTGTGCCACCAGCTGCCTGTAGCCTCAATTCTTTAGTGTCTCATCCAAAGCTGTGCTATTCTTTCCAAGGATCTGGTGATTATAAACCACTATACCAAAGATATACAAATATGATGATATTAATAAGACATAGCTAATAGAAAATTGGACTTGGACCTGAATTCAAATCCTACCTTTCATGAATATTAGCTGTTTGACTATGAACAATTTGTTTAATTTCTCTAAGCTTCAGGAAACTCCCTTGATTGGAGGCAGATGGAGGGAGGTCCCCACACTGAGGAAAACAGATAAATCCTTGACATATTATTTTGGTGGATGTCTGAAGACCAAGCAAATTATAATCTTCCCTGAAGAACAGATATGTTTCCAAATGGAGAGGAAGAGGGACTCATCTAGAGAAGCTAAATGGCACTATGTCTTTGTTGCATACCCATGCTGTTTCTAAAGCAAAGTGAGCCTCTTATTCATTGACTTTTGAGTGCCTTGTTTAGTTTCAACTTTGAATATGAATGTATAAAAAGCTGATATTAGGCCCGCCTCTAATACTGTCGGTCATAGTTTCTTTTGGCCTTTTATCAACTGCATTATATACCATAGCAGCATCAGTTCTGGCAGCATCCACAGGAGCATGACTCTAGAACCCTAGCCCTGATCTAAGGAAATCCACATGGCACCAAAATGTAGGACACTACACAAACTCTGACATGGCGATACCAGCTTTTATATGTTTCAGAGAGTTATAAAGGCAATAAAAGCCATGGTCACTACCTTCAGCATGTAAGATGAGTGCATGCAAGAAGAATAATCCTTGTCCTGCTGAACTCTAAAAGACAGAGCTAAGAACAATGGCAGAGTACTTGTATACAGTGTGCATTGTGCAATGGACAGAACACTGGCTCTGGAATCATACCTGGGTTCAGATCCCACAAGGTTATTGTTGTTGTTGGGCCTGTCCTTCATTTTCTTTTTTTTTTTAATTTAATTTATTAGTTTAGTTTCAGTTAACAAAATTCAATTCCATAGTTCCTTGATTTTCAAATTTCCTTTACTTCCCTCCCCCCACCCCCTACGACAGCATATAGTCCAGTATAGGATCTGCAAATACATTCATATTAGACATTAGTCCAATTACAAAAGCATATTGTACTAGGTGGGATGGAAAATGATAAAGAAGAAATAAAACCAAACAATGAAAAGAAAAAGATCAATTAGTTTGTTTCCATCAGGATTCAGGCTCAGTTCTTTCTAGTTATATCTCTGGATGTCGCATTTCTCTCTTACTTGAGTCTTTCAGGATTGACTTATATCACTGCATTGCTGAAAAGAGTCCAGTCTGTCATAGTTGGTCATCACACATATGATGTGTCTGTGATTGTATACAAATTTCTTCTGGTTCTACTCTTCTCACTCAGAATCAGTTTGTATAAGCCTCTCCAGGTAATTATGAAATCTGTCACCTCCTCGTTTCTTATAGCAAGATAATATTCCATTACATTCATATACCACAACTTGTTTAGCCATTCCCCAATTGATGGGCACCCCTTTAGTTTCCAATTCTTTACAACCACAAAAAGAGCTGCTATAAATATTTTTGTACATATGGGTCTTCCTCCCACTTCTATGATCTCTTTGGGATATAACCCTAGAAGTGGTATTGCTGGATCAAAGGGTATGAAATTATTTATAGCCCTTTGGGCATAATTCCAGATTGCTCACCAGAATGGTTGGATGAGTTCACAAGTCCACCAGCAATGCATTAGTGTTCCAATTTGTCCACATCCTCTCCAGCATTTGTCATTTTCTTCTTTTGTCATCTTAGCCAATCTGACAGGAGAGATGTGGTATCTCAGAGTTGTTTTGATTAGCATTTCTCTAATCAATAGTGATTTAGAGCATTTCTTCATATGCTTATAGATATCTTTAATTTCTTTCTCTGAAAACTGCCTGTTCATATCCTTTGACCATTTATCAACTGGGGAATGACTTGTATTCATATAGATTTGACTCAATTCTCTGTAAATTTTAGAAATGAATCTTTTATCAGAGACATAGTTTGCAAAAATTCTTTCCCAGTTTCCCACCTCTCTCTTGATCTTGGTTACATTGGCTTTGTTTGTACAGAAGCTTTTCAATTTAATGTAATCAAAATTATCCATTTTGCATTTTATAATGCTCTCTAATTCTTGTTTGGTCCTAAAGTCTTCCCCTCTCCACAAATCTGTCAGGTAAATTATTCCTTGCTTTCCCAGATTGCTTACAATAGCATCCTTTATACCTAGATCATGCACCCATTTAGACTTGATTTTGGTATATGGCATTAGGTAATGGTCTATGCCCAGGTTCTGCCATACTGTATTACAGTTTTCCCAGCAGTTTTTTTCAAATAATGCGTTATTTGCATTATCCCAAAAACTGGGGTCTTTGGGTTTATCGAACAATAGATTACTATGTTCATTAACTGCTGGGTCTCCTGCACCCAATCTATTCCATTGATCCACTACTCTACTCCTCTGCCAGTATCAAGCACTTTTGATGACTGCTGCTGTATATTACAGATTAAAATCTGGCATAGCTAGACCACCTTCCATAGCATTTCTTTTCATTAATTCCCTTGATATTCTAGACCATTTGTTTTTCCAAATAAATTTGTTATTATTTTGTCTAACTCTAAAAAGTAGTTATTTGGTAAATTGATTGTTATGGCACTAAATATATAGTTTAGTTTGGGTAAAATTGTCATTTTTATTATATTAGCTCGACCCAGCCACAAGCAATTGATATTTTTCAAATTAGTTAGATCTGATTTTATTTGTGTGAGAAGTGTTTTGTAGTTGTGATCATATAGATTCTGGGTTTGTTTTGGCAGGTAGATTCCCAAATATTTTATAATGTCTAGTGACTTTAAATGGGATTTCTCTTTCTATCGCTTGCTGTTGAGTTTCATTGGAGATATACAGGAATGCCGAGGATTTATGTGGGTTTAATTTATGTCCTGCAACTTTGCCAAATTTATTTATTGTCTCAAGTAGTTTTTTACTTGATTCTCTAGGATTCTCTAAGTATATCATCATATCATCTGCAAAGAGTGATAACTTGGTCTCTTCTTTGACTGATTTGATTCCTTTGATTTCTTTTTCTTCTCTAATTGCTACTGCTAACATTTCTAGTACCAGATTGAATAAGAGATGTGATTGTGGACACCGTTGTTTCACTCCTGATCTTATTGGAAATGCTTCTACTTTATCCCCATTGCACATAATACTTGCTGGTGGTTTTAAATAGATGCTACCTATTATTTTAAGAAGGCCCCATTTATTCCTATACTTTCTAGTGTTTTTAATAGGAATGGATGTTGTACTTTGTCAAAAGCCTTTTCTGCATCTATTGAGATAATCATGCGGTTTCTGCTAGTTTTATTGTTGATATGCTCAATTATAATGATGGTTTTCATAATATTAAACCATCCTTGCATTCCTGGAATAAATCCTAAGTGATCATAGTGCATTACTTTTGTGATAAGTTGTTGGAGTCTTTTGGCTAATATTTTATTTAAAATTTTTGCATCTAAATTCATGAGGGAAATTGATCTATAATTTTATTTCTCTGTTTTATCTCTTCCTGTTTTAAGAATCAGTACCATATTTGTGTCATAGAAAGAATATGATAGGACTCCTTCTTCACCAATTTTCCCAAATAGTTTGTAGAGTACTGGAATCAGTTGATCTTTAAATGTTGGATAGAATTCACTAGTAAACCCATCTGGCCCTGGAGATTTTTTCCTAGGAAGTTCATCGATGGCTTGTTTGATTTCTTTTTCTGAGATGGGGTTATTTAGGTAATTCACTTCCTCTTCAGTTAATCTGGGCAACTTGTAATTTTGTAAACATTCATCCATTTCACTAAGATTGTCATATTTATGTGCATACAATTGGGAAAAATAATTCCTCCTTGTTTTTTTTTTTATTTCCTCTTCATTGGAGGTAGATTCACCCTTTTTGTTTTTGATACTCATAATTTGGTTTACTTCTTTCTTTGTTTTTATCATGTTGACTAAGATTCTATCAATTTTATTGGGTTTTTCACAAAACCAGCTCTTAGTTTTATTTATTAATTCAATAGTTTTCTTAATTTCAATTTTATTAATCTCTCCTTTGGTTTTCAATATTTTAATTTAGTACTAAATTGGAGATTTTCAATTTGTTCTTTTTCTAGCTCTTTCAATTGCATATCCAATTCAGTGACCTCCATTCTCTCTGCATTAGTTATGTATGCACTCAGGGATATAAAACTTCACCTAAGAACTGCCTTTAATGAATCCCACAAATTTTGGTATGTTGTCTCATTATTTTCATTCTCTTGAATGAAATTATTGATTGTTTCTATAATTTCTTGTTTGACCCACCCATTCTTTGGATTAAATTGGTTGGTTTCCAATTAGTTTTTAGCCTATCTTTCCATGGCCCTTTATTGCACATAATTTTTATTGCATCATGATCTGAGAATGATGCATTTAATATTTCTGACTCTCTGCACTGAATTGTGAGGTTTTTATGCCCTAGTACATGGTCTATTTTTGAGTATGTACCATGCACTGCTGAAAAGAAAGTAAATTCCTTTTTATCCCCATTCAGTTTTCTCCAGAGATCCATCATATCTAGTCTCTCTAAAATTCTATTCACCTCCTCAACTTCTTTCTTGTTTATTTTGAGGTTAGATTCATCAAGTTCAGAAAGGGGGAGATTGAGGTACCCCACTAGTATAGTTTTGCTATCTATTTCTTCCTCTAATTCCTTTAACTTCTCCTCTAGGAATTTGGATGCTATACCACTTGGTGCATATATATTAAGTGATGATATTGCTTCATTCTTGATGGTGCCTTTTAGCAGGATATAGTTTCCTCCCTTATCTCTTTTAATTAGATCTATTTTCGGGGCAGCTAGGTGGCGCAGTGAGTAGAGCGTCAGCCCTGGAGTCAGAGGGACCTGAGTTCGGATCTGGCCTCAGACAATTAACACGCACAAACAAAAACCTAGCCGTGTAACCTTGGGCAAGTTACTTAACCCCAATTGCCCTCCAAAAACAAAACAAAAACATTAGATCTATTTTTGCTTTTGCTTTATCTGAGATAGGTATTGCTACCCCTGCTTTTTTTGCTTTAGCTGAGGCATAATAAATTCTACTCCAACCTTTTACCTTTACCCTGTGGGTATCCCTTTGTTTCCAATGTGTTTCTTGTAGACAGAATATTGTAGGATTATGGTTTTTAATCCATTCTGCTATGTGCCTCTGTTTTATGGGAGAGTTCATCCCATTCACATTCACAGTAATGATGACTATCTGTCTCTTCCCCTCCATCCTATTCCTTCCCCTGTTTATGTTTTTGTCTCTTCCTTCCCCTCCTTGAAGTTTTCCCTTTTGACCACCCCCTCCCTCAGTGTTCCCACCCAGTGACCCCCCCCTTCTTAACTTACCCTCTCCCCTTACTACTATTTCCCTCCCCTCTAATCCCCCCCGTTTATTCTCCTTTTTAACTCCCCTTACCCTCTGACTACCTATAGGGCACAATAAATATTTATACTTATCAGAGTAAGTTACTCACATTGATTTGACTCCAAATCAATGAGAGTAAATTTCAAACAGTGCTCCTCTCCCTCCCTCATTTACCACTATTTAATGAATTTATGTGTCTATTCACATTAGAATCTTAAACTTCACTGATTAAGTTGATCCCTCTTTGAACCAGAACCAGTGAGAATAGTGTTTAAATGATGTTCTTCTCCCTTTTTCTTTCCCCTCTACTATGCTGTGTTTTAATGCCTCTTTGCATGGCATATTTTACCTTTTCCTTTCTCATCCTTTCTTTTTCCCATTACAGTCCCTTTGATCCCCTTAATAGGTTTTTTTAAGTCTTCAGATTAGAGCATTCATACTCACACCCTCTAAGTATAACCCTTTTGAAGGTCATGATAATCATAAAAATTTCGATATTGACAGTTATCAGCTCCACATATAGGGATGTGAACATTTTGCTCTCACTGCATCTCAAGTAATGAGCATGTGTGTATGAGTGTGGGTGTGTTCATGTATGTATGTGTGAGTCTGTGTTTTCCTTGTTTACCTTTTTATGTCTTTCTTGAGTCTTGTAATTGGAGATCAAATTTTCCATTGAGCTCTGGATTTTTCATCAGGAAAGACTGGAAGTCCCTTATTTCATTAAACGACCATCTCCTTGCCTGAAAGATTATGCTCAGTTTTGCCAAGTTGTACAATCCTTGGTTGTAGTCCTAGCTCTCTTGCCCTATGAAATATCAAATTTCAGTCCCTCCACTCTTTTAATATAGAAGCTGATGGGTCCTGTGTGATCCTAACTGTGGTTCTGTGATATTTAAATTGTTTCTTTTTGGCTGCTTGAAGAATTTTTTCCTTAATCTTGTAATTCTGGAATTTGGCTAGTATATTTCTTGGAGTTTTCAATTTGGGATCTCTCTAAGGAGGAGTCTGGTGAATTCTTTCGATAACTATTTTATCTTCTGAATCCAGGACCTCAGGACAGTTTTCTTTGACAATCTCTTGGAGGATGTTGTCTAGGCTGCTTTTTTCATCATGGCTTTCTGGTAGACCAGTAATTCTTAAGTTGTCTCTCCTGGATCTGTTCTCTAGGTCAGTTGTTTGTCCAGTGAGATATTTTACATTTTCTTCCAATTTTTCAATCTTCATGTTTTGTTTGATTGACTCTTGCTGCATCATAGAGTTCTGAGTTTCAATTTGTTTGAATCTAATTTTTAGCAAATTATAGTATTCAGTTATTTTTTGAAGGTCCTTTTTAAGGGAGGTATTTTCTCTAATTACTTCACTAATTTTACTTTTTAAGGATTTGTTTTCTTCACTGAGACTTTTTTCCAAGTTGGTCATTGCCTCCCTGATTTGGTCTTTAAAATCTTTGTCAAGCTCCTCCAAGAATGCTATTTGAGCTTGAGACCAGTTCATATTTCCTTCTGTGGTCTCAGGTGTGGATAGAGAGTCCATATTGTCCTGTGTATTTGGTTGTTCTTGACCTATATAGTAGGCATGGATAGACTTTCTTGCCTTCCCCTTTGCCTTCTCTGCTTCTTTCCTTCCCATTGTGATTTCCAGTTTCTTAACAGTTTCTTTCAGTTTCTCAGACTATGAGCTAAGGGCCTGGTTGTTGACTTTGAGTGCTGTAGTCTCTGGGTGCCTAGTTTGAGGCTAAGGCAGGAATGTCAGAGAGGGATGTAGATGCACATGAGAAGACTATGGAGGTGAATTGATTTCTGCCTCTATACCCCTGGGCTATAAGCAGGCTTTTGTTGGTGAGGTGAGGTTGGGCTTGTTGGAGCCCCTCCCTCTCTTCTCTTCAGACTCCTGGCTGTCTCAGTTACACCCCTTCTTAGAGACTCCCAAGCCTGAGGCTATTTCCATTAACTTGGGATTTCAATCTGGGTGGGAGGCTTATCTTTGGGTTTTCTACTTCATGAAGGAGGGATGGGGGCATCTGAACAACTAGAATTCACTTTGCCATTCTAGCCCCTGTATTATACAGGCAGGCAGATTCTAAACTTCCAGGCTGGGGGTCGATTGCTGCAGGAGAAGCTGCTCTCTCCACTGGGGGCCTGACTCTCCTACCTGGCTCCAATGATTCCTCCTGTGCCCTCTTGACATGAAGGTGAGATGACTTCTATCCGTCCTTGGTAAGTCTGCAGGCTGGGGCTTCTCTCTCTGGTGTAGTCTGCTTGTCTGCTTTTAAGTCTGGGCTGTGCAGACCCCACATGCTCTGTGCTCGTCCTGTCCAGACACACTGGGCAATTTCCTGGGCTGGATTCTGCCACGATTCATCTCCAGGTGGATTTTGTCACTCCAGAATCCATTCAGATTCATTTTTTAAGATTTAGTGACTGAGGAGCTTAGCGCAGTTACTGCTTCCTTTCCGCCATTGTCTGGAACCTCTGTCCTTCATTTTCGAAGAAAACCATGACATCAGGGAGATGAACCATGACTTGCAGCTGACTTTGATTTGAGTGAGAGAGGGTTGTGTCACCAGTCTCACTTTCTCCTCCAGAGCATCTGGGTCCAGTGACCAGATATTCATCATGATAACTGGGGATGGCCCAAGTTGCAATGGGAGACCCTGGCCTTTTTAGGCTAAGGACAAAATCCCACCTCTAATTTTTATAGCCTATCTTTAGGCAAGTCCCTTAACTTTGATGACCTTCAGGGGTTGAACTTGCTGATTTCTGGAGTACCTTCTAGCTTTAAGTCCATGATCCTGTGATCATATGTCAGAATGGTGGAAGGAAAAACTTCTAAACAATAGAAGGTTTTCTGCAGTGGAAGGGGTCACTTTCTTTGGTTTTCTAGCTACTAGACTTCAAGAAGAGGATAAAAACATAGCTCTTAGGGATGATGTACATGGGATTCCTTTTCAACATGGGTTGAAATCAATGACTTTTGACATCCCTTCCAAGGAAAATTCTGTGATGCTTTCATGAAAAAGATGGTAAGTGCAAGAAGCTTGATCATTTACAAAAACAACAAAGATAAGGTGTAATTTTTACAAATATGGTGCAAATGATCTTTTTCTGTGTGTGTGTGTGTGTGTGTGTGTGTGTGTGTGTGTGTGTGTGTGTAAGTCTGTGTCTGTGTCTGTGTATTTAGGGGAGGGTAGAAGGGGGAAGACCAAAGGCATCAAAAGGCAATAGGCACATAAGATTGAATTGTGTCCATAAAGGTCATGGGAGGAAGATGAGTGTAGGAACTGTGTTCATTTCTTCAAAAAAAAAAAAATATATATATATATATTTGTTTGTTTGTTTGTTTTCAATATTCACTTCCACAAAATTTTGAGTTACAAATTTTCTCCCTGTCTCTCCCTTATCCCCCACCCCAAGACAGCAAACATACTGAATAGCCCTTTTCCCAATCTGTTCTCTCTTATTTCCTCCCCCATTCCCCCCTTACTTTCTTGTAGAGAAGATGGATTTTTATATCCCATTGCTTGTTTATCTTCTTTCCTGGTTGCATGAAAAAAACAATTTTTAACATTTGTTTTTTAAAACTTTGATTTCCAGATTCTTCCCCTTCTTCCCTCCTCACCCACCCCCACTGGGAAGATAAGCAATTAAATATAGGCTGTAAATGTGTAGTTATGCAAAGCATTTCCATAGTAGTTATATTGTGAAAGGCTAACTGTATTTCCCTCCATCCTATCCCCCCCCCCCACTTACTCTGTTTTCTCCTTTGACCCTGTCCCTTTTCATAAGTGTTTGCTTCTAACTGCCCTCTCCACCCATTCTGCCCTCCCCTATATAATCCCCTTTCTTATCCCCTTCCCCCATACTTCCCTATAGAGTAAAATACCCAGTTGAGTGAGTATGTTATTGGGTGGAGGAACTCTGAGAATTTAAAGAGAAAAAAAAGGAACCTAAAAAAGTTTTGGTAAAAACTCAGAAAAATATCTTAATCAACCTTTGGGCATCTTACAGTGCTTCATCCTGGCAGATAATACTGATTTATTTTTTCTCTCACTCTGTACTTAGAAATCTTGATCAGGTGACCTCAGGAATCACATTTGGCTCCACATCTGGACCATTCAGTGAATAATTGTCAGTCTGGGCCAAGGCAGGGAATAGGAGGATGCCCTTTTGTCCTGTCCAGGAGCGGGGCAGAGATGCCTATTACATAATTTCTTTATGTAGAATACAATCTGTTCTGCATGAATTACACACATCCAAAAGGAAGAGGTTGGCAGCCCCAATTCTTAAAGTGGCAAAATATCAGAGGGAGCTTTTGTTAGGACCAATCCAGCATGTGAGTTGATAATTATGGTATAAAACACAACTGAGAGGCATAATGATAGGGGCCAATGCAAATATTAAGGTCAGACTATTTAAGGGCCTTGAAGGCATATTCTCCTATTTACAATTATACTCCCACTTCCAGGCAATCTTGACTTTTGGATAGGAATCAAAGACCCTTGCATTTGTGTACTTTTAAGTGACATTTCCAGACATGCTTCCAAACTCAATAATACTTTATTTTCCTGACAGTAACAAGAATATTTATAAAATATTAACAGTGTCAACAACTTCACACATATTTTTAATCAAGTTAGATGCTTAATAGGGTGAAAGAATAATCTATATACCCGAATATATGGAAATGTGGATAGTCATTTGACAAAAGGAAAGAGTGACAAATGTTTAAAAGGTATCTTCAGATTTTTTTCTGGTCCTAGAATATCTGAACTGTTTCTCCTTAGATGAATTGCTCAACTGGACTCCCTGTTGTATTCCTCACAAGGACTGGTGATTAAATGGAACTCTTTTCTCTGCTGCCAGGGGACCTCTCCTTGACGTGGATTTCAGCCTTGAGTAGCTGGCTCTTTAAATCTATGTGTATGTCTGCTCCCTCAACTATACCTTCAGTTCTCTAAAACTTGTTTTCCAACTGTTGGATGGGGTGTCTCCTACGCAAATAGTACCTTTGAGAAACATTTGGACCAGTAGGAGCTGAGGAGAAAAAAAATCCCTTCCTCTTCATTTCCTTCCCTTCTAATCCCTACCAAGAATAAAAACTGGCTTCTTGTCCTCATTCTAATGCTCTCTTAGAATCACCTACTCGACAAAACTGTTTGATTTGACCATTTAAAAGCTCCAGGTATGTCTATTTTTTTTGTCAGTCCAATGTGCAAGCTCCCTTTAAATCCTTCAGAGAAAGTTGTTCAGAACTCATAAAGGGATCACATTCTGTTAACACCTTAATATATTGATACCACCTCATCTATGCTCTCATCCTGTGATGACATCACTTGAGCTGGGTATGAGGTATAATCAGATAATTCACTTTTCTACCCACTATTTCATTTCTATAAGTAATAATGGAAATGTGCTATTTGTATGAAGGAGGGTGTAATGGTACCCTACCCTCTTCTGCTTGCTTCACAAGTACAGAAATATTCTCCCCAAGTCATCATGAGATCCATTCTAAAATATGATTGCACTGAATCTGAAACTGTGGCCCTTGAGGAATCACTGGTTAAAGGGGGCAGCTTTCTGTGCACTTAATGAGACTGGATTCCCCATGTTCCACCTTGATTTCTTCCACTGGGAGAGCTTCTAATGTAGATAAGTATTGTACAACTCTCTAGTGAAGAAGTTCGGGCTGAGATACACCATTATATCCTAGTAAGCAAGCATATAACTAGAAAGATGTGACATGGTTTAAATGGAAGTAGTAGGAAAAGTTCCTGGATTTTTTCTTTGTTTTCTCCAGTTATTGTATTGTATTTTCCTTTCTGGCATTCACCTTTCCTTTTTCTTCCAGTGTCCCAGGAGAGAGTGGCAGCACTTTGTTTGGGCTTCAGACCTATCACAAGACAGGAGTGTGGTCCAATGTAGCTCTGTCCTAAAGCAGCTCCAACCTGTAGTTGAGATGAGTAGTTAAGGCCTAGCCTGACAGCCTTCTTTCTCTCTTTATTTCTGTCTCTCTGTCTCTGTCTCTGACTCTTTCTCTGTCTCTATATGTCTCTCAGTCTCTGTCTCCTTCCTAGGAGTTGAGAAGTTGATCTAGCCTTGTGCTCAGAGAGTTCTTGCTGGACTTTGGAGATATTTTAATCTATTTTGATCCTTTTCATAGGTATAACGGAGTGTTGTATATTTTTAAGAATTATTATTAAGGATTCTACTGTCATTCTACAGGAGTCATTTTTGGTAGATCTGTATATTCATTAGTTAGTCAATCAAACATTTATTAAGCACCAGGCACTGTGCTAAGCACTGGGGATACAAAGAAAGGCAAAAGATAGTACCTGCTGTCAGGGAGCTTGCAGTATAATGAAGGAAACAACATGCAAACAACTATGTGCACACAAGGTACAGACAAGATAGATTAGAAATAATAACATAAGAAGGGCACTAGAATTAAAGGGAATAAGCAAAGGCTTTTGGTAGAAGGTGAGGTTGTATCTGAAACTTGAAGGAAGCCAGGAGGCAGAGATAAGCAGTTAAAGCATCCTGTGCAAGGGGGACAGCCAGAGAAAAAGTGTAGATTTGAGAAATGGAGTAATTTGTCCAAGGAACTACAAGAAAGTCAAATCATTCATTCTCAGAGTGGGGGGAGGAAAGTAGAAGAAGATCAAAAAGGTGAAGGAAGGAAGGAAGGTTATAAAAGGCTTTGAATGCCAAACAGAATACTTTATATATTATCCTGGAGGTGATAGGGAACCCTTGGACTTTATAGAGAACTTGCATTTTAGGAAGATCATTTAGAAATCAAATGAAGAATAAACTGGAGTGACTTGTGACATGGATATTTAGGAGCAAACTATTACAGTAGAACAGGCATGAGAAGATAAGGGCCTGTGAGAGGAGTATCAGAGTGAAACAGTAGTATCAGAGGAGAAAAGGAGAATATGTGAAAGATGTTTTGAAAATAAAAATAGGCTTTGACAACAGATTGGATATGGAGGCTAAGAGAGAATGAGTCAAGGATGATACCTAGATTAAGAACCTGGGGACTTGGGGGATAGTAGTAACATTAACCATACTAGGGAAATTAGAAAGATGAGAAGGTTTAGGGGGAAAGATAGAGTTAGTTATTAGGTTAAGAATTCTTTTATGGTCTCTATGCTATTAGTTCCCATTAAAGTCTTTCTTGAGCAGAATTGTGCAATTATTTCACATTTACTTTTGCATATGTGTTCTGACAAAGGCCTGAAAGAACCTAAGAACACTAGCCTCTGACATGTTTGGGTCACTTAATAAAGGACTGAATGTGGTAGTGTAGCACAAACTCGATATTCCCAGTGCCTATGGTGGCTATGAATATGCTAGCATAATTCTGAATCACAAAATATAACAGACTCTCCATATGGAAGCCAGAACCAAAACATTTGTTCAAATACCAGAAAGCTAAATGCCAACATTAGAAAGTCAAGTCTGTTATAGCAACAAAGAAATCTATACAAAATAACAATGTAGAAGACACTGCCATCCCCAAGCCTTCCCCCTGCTAGGGCCTTCCCACAAACAAACACAGCTTGCTGCCTGCTTCCTCTCTCTCCCTCAGCTTTAACTGCTCTCATCAACTTCCTCTCAGCTTTTCTCCTCCCTTCCTGCTCCACCCCTTTGTCCTCCACCTGCTCAGCAAGCACCACAGACTTGTGTGACTCAAACTCATGTGTCTCAGGCTTCCATGTGACTTAAGCAGGTCACATGGGCCTATTAAAGGATGGGAAAGATCTTCCCATTTACTTTACCATTACAGGTAGGAAATCAGTAACTTCTGACGCTCAGTTTCCTAGGGCTTAATTTACTCTTAGAAACCACTTGTAGCAGCAAGCACCCCAGCATCCCCAGAGTGGCTGCCAACACAGGTTCTTAGATCTGCTTTTGTAAAGGAAAGCAACTCAAAATGGGTTAACAAGCTTACTTTAATCAAACAGACATATATTACTTAGTTCAGGGGTAAAAGGTCAGCACCCCAAACTTCAGAGTATACAGACACATCAAACAGACAGGCTTCCAAACTGTCCAACCATTATCAATATCAAAATCACAGTTACCAGAGAGGGAAGCATCAACATCTGGGTTTTCAAAGCCGGGGGGCTCTCAACAGCTTCCCAGAGTCTCATCTGGTCAAATCACACAACACTTCTCAAAGTGAGCCCCCAAAGCAAAGCCTCCCATCAGGGTTTATATAGCCTTCTCCTGGGTCAGAGAATGTAACCACCCTTTTGACCCACTGCTCAATCACACAGCTTCAAGATGTGGTCATTCCTGAAAACCAAGCCTCCTACCACAGGCTCCATGTGACCACATTCAGCAGAGTATATTTTCAAATTAAAGGTTCTCAGAGTCACTTAAGCCAATCAAAGTCTCTTAAGCCAATCAAAGGGCAGGGAAGATATTTAAATCTGCATTTCCATTACACCACTTTAGAGCACATAGAATCCTATTTAAAAGGGGGAATTCACAGAAGGCTAGAATGAGATGAGCTCTAAGAGAGGATTACCATCATTGTAGAAAACAGATTTAGATAGAGTGAACCTTAGAGATGAGATAGCCTTATCCCCTCATTTTACAGATAGGAAACAGACCCAGAGGGAAAAGTGACTTGCACAAGGTTACATAGTGGCCCACCCAGGATTTGAAGCCAGGTCTTCTGGCCCTGAATGCATCCTTGTGATCAACAAAGTTATATGAAGAGATCTTGGTCACAAGTGACAAGCAAAGCAAGAAAGTACTAATTTTGATGACAATGCAACTGTCTTTTGGAAAAGCTTCTTTCCAAACTTTTTGAATTCTCTCTGCATCTTGGCCTTTGCCATGAGTTAGTTAAACCTACTAAAAGAACTGTGCTAACTACAGCTATGATAGAAGAGTTTTGGAAGGGAGTCCTGCTGGACATATTGCTACCTTCTGACTGCTCAGAGACAAGAGATTTTAACAGCCACATTCCCTCCAAGGCAGGAAGCTGCACTTAAGTCAGCAAACAATGTTCCAAGCAGCAAGGGCACACTTCCTGCATTTATTAGTCTCAAACTTGTATATCAATGTTGCCAATAAGGTGCTCACCTTTTATTGAGATTCTAATTCCACCCCCCAACCCCCGCATGCTAATTTGCAATGACTAAATTGTTAAGATAATTCAAAGAGACAATGAGTATAAACCTCCTGTAAGGTGTAGAGGAATGCTTCAGATCATGGCCAGGGAGAGACATTGGGCATTCAGAAACTGCCAGAAGAACAAAAGAACTGAAGGTTTCCTTCAAACTAGAGGCAGACCATGTGTCCATTCATCCACCAGGATAGTTAAATTCAGAGAGGCACACATCCAGCATTTTGGCCACTAGGTGATGAATTGTTTCTGTCTCAGCAACTCATAACAGCAGCAACTGCCATTTGCATCATTATGCAAATGAATGAATGAAACATTTATTAGGCACTTGATTTGAAATTAACATAAATCCTGGAGATACAAATAGGAAAGCAAGACAGTCCCTGTCTTCAAGGAGCTCACATCATTCACCAGAGAATTTAAAAATATATATATTTTGATAACTATATTTAAATATAATTGATTTCCTTTGTATTCCTATTTATTTTATTTTATGCATTTAAAAATGATATTCTGAGATGGGGTCTCTAGACTTCACCAGACTGCCAAAGGGGTCCATGACACAAAAAAAGATAATAATGGGAGGCAACACATGTAAAAAGTTTCAGATGCAAGTCAAAGAGATAAGCATCATGGTCCTTGGGGTGCAGTGGCACTGATGAAGTAGAAAAGAATACTTGAGGGTGGCTGGGGGGTGCAGTGAATAGAGTACTAGCCCTGGAATCAAGAGAACCTGAGTTCAAATCCAGCCTCAGACACTTAACACAAAAAAACTAGCCATGTGACCTTGGGTAAGTCACTTAACCCCAATTGCCCTCCAGAAAGAAAAAAGAGTACCTGGGGCAGATAGAGTAAGCAGGATGTGAGACAGGATGTAGGGCCAGGATGTGATCAGTCAGAAAAGTAATCAAAGAAGACAATGACCTTTGCCCCTTTTCCCCAAAGATTTCTCCTGCCTACTGATTGAATGGGTAAATGTTTCAGATACAAATAGTGCTATAAGGGTTAAAATAATATTAAGGGATACTTTTCTAATATTTTGGGGAGCCAATAGTTTATTCTGTAACCTGAAGGTGCCCTAAAGTCCTTTCCCCTTTATCTTGAACCTGTACCAAAAGAATTGATTTTTTCTCCTTTATCCTGTGTTCCTCTGGTCCTTAATTTTTAAACCATATCCTCCTGCCCTGTCCTTAAATCCCTAAACCATAATTTCCTTTGTCTCTCTCATCCTGTGTTATTCTGTCCTGCCTTTAATCTCCATAAAAACCTCTAAAGCTATATCATTATCATCATGAATCCTCTCTATATCAGCATAACTCCCCAAAATATTGGAATCTCATTTACCTTTCTTGCCAAGGAGGCCCATGATGTTTTTATAAAATAAAAAGTTCCCATTGGCTAAAAGAGAAGATCTAAGTGAATTCTTTCACACCTGTACCATCTCCCAACTCTAAACCTCAACAGTACCCTATCAGAAAGTTAGGGATATTATTTATTGTCATTTCCATTAATAAAGCCATTTTTGCTTGACAGTATCAAGAACTTGGTTTAGAAGAACTTTCTTTGCTTTTCAGTGATTCTGGAGGCTAAGGAGGCAGGGGTTACAGATCTTTAAGAAGTAGCTGCTTTCCCCAAGAGTTATTCTGAATGATACTTGTAAGGTCAAGACTGGTAGCAGGGTTAGTGGTCTGGGGGACACTGCTATTTCCTGTGGTCAAGTATTTCCTTACCTGATAGTAACAATTGGTTGGGGGTTGTTGGTGGCTACACAGATGGGGAAGTGTCCTTTTCCATAAAGGTTGCTCTCCTCAGTAATGGTTAGAGCTTGCTGGAAATAGGACTTCTGCTGTGAAGGGTTTACAGGAAATAAGACTCCTGGTGTGAAGGGCATTGAAATTCCCAGGACCCTTGAACTCTGAATCTTTGGTTATAGTAGTTCTAGGGAAGGTGGTAGTCAATGTAACTGTAGTAGTCATTTCACCTGCCTGGCACATGCTACTTCTGGTCTTACTCTCAATTGGTGAAGAGTCTTGCATTCATTATCTCATTTAAGACTGTCCAATAAAGAGATGATCACAGAATCATAGATTGTGGGACCATAGAACTGAAGGGAACTTAGAGGTCACCTAAACAGTTGGTGGGGTAACTGGTGTCAACAGAACTTTACAATATAACAGGGAAAGCAGAAAATCATTTTATGGGTAAGGAAACTGAGGTACAGGGAAGTTAAATGATTTGCCTTACTTCATACAGAAAGGATTTCTTGAGAAGTGTTAAAGTAGACCCCTTTTGAGTTAGTGGGATTCCAGGCCTTAGAAGGCAAAATGTCAATGCAATATTCACAGCACCAATGGCAACAGTAAATATGCCAGCATAGTGTTCAATTGGAAAATATAACAGACTCTCCATATAGAAGACAGAAGCAAAACAATTCAGACACCAGAAAACCAAATCCCAACACCAGAAAGTCAAATCCATCATAGTAGCAAAGAAGTTGATAAAATATAACACAGCATAAAGCCACACCACCCTTTAGCCTTCCCACAAACAAACATTTACTCATAAGCCTAGCTATCTGCCTGGGTGCCTCCTTTCCTCTCTCCAGCTCTAAATGCTGTGACTCCCAGCTTCCTGTGGGCTTTGCTCCTCCTTTCAGCAAAATCCTCCCACCACAGGCTCCATGTGATTACGTTCAGTTTATTAGGTAGCAGGGAAGATCTTCAAATCATGGAAGGTCTTCAAATTCTTTTCAGCTTATGAAGGGGCAGGGAAGATTTTCAAATTGCCTTTACCATTAAATTTGGCCCTAAGATCTTGCATATCCTTTACACAGCAAAAATACATCAACAATACATTTCATTACATGGGTTAATGGGAGTTTAGGGGAAATTGGTGGGGTAATTGGTATCAATAGAACTTTACAATATAACAGGGATAACAGAAAATAAGTACATAAAACAATGTGGGATGGGTGGGGGCTTGAGCACAAGCATGCCATCATTCTCCCTTAAATGAATGGGGCTCAAATTCTTTGTGGTAAGGGATAAGGGTTTCTTTTCCCATAGCTACTTCCTGCTGAAATTGGACATAGAGCTGACCCTTCGCCAAGAGGACTCATTTGAAAGATCAGGTCTTTAACTGGCATGCAGAGCTTAGTCAATGCCAGGTCCAGGAGGTTCCATTTGAAAGGTTACTTCTTTAGCTGGCATCTGGTGCTCAGTCAATGCCAGGTCTAGGGGTGACACATCACAGTCATGGATAGGGGGTGAAATCCAGCTTAAGCAATCAGGCATCTGCAGGTGGAGGGTATTTAGCCTGTAGAAAACAAATTTTACAAACAAGTTTAACAGACATAAAGCCAAAAAGAAACAAATATAGTGTCAGCCGTGCTTCTGGAGTCCATGAACGTACTATCATAGCCTCATTCACAGTGGAATATATGAGTTAAGGTACAATTTGGTAATTATCTTCTCCTGAATAAACAAATGTTACCGTATTGTCTTTCCCATGTGCTATAATCTCCACAGCCTTTGAAACATCATCTGGCTTCCACTTTACCCATATTTTAGCTCCCAATTTTATTCCAGGTCAGTGGTTTTTCCCATGAGATATTTCACATTGTCTTCTAATCTTTCATTTGTTTGGATCTGCTTAACAGCATCTTGATTTCTCATAAAGTCATGAGCTTCCATTTGCTCCAGTCTAACTCTGAAGGAATGAATCTCCTCAGTGAACTTTTGAGATTCTTTTTCCATCTGGCAAATTCGACTTTTTAAGGCATTCTTCTCCTCATTGCCCTTTTGGGCCTCCTTTGCCATTTGAGTTAGTCTATTTTTTAAGGTGTTGTTTTCCTCAGTCAGGTTGTTGACCCTCATTTCATACTTTTCCTGCATCCTTCTCATTTCTGTTTCCCATTTTTCCTCCACTTCTCT
This sequence comes from Gymnobelideus leadbeateri, assembly GCA_011680675.1. Taxonomy (NCBI): domain Eukaryota; kingdom Metazoa; phylum Chordata; class Mammalia; order Diprotodontia; family Petauridae; genus Gymnobelideus; species Gymnobelideus leadbeateri. The sequence continues at coordinate 196,395 of WOXC01010032.1, read as the reverse complement.
TATTTGATTTTTAAAGTCTTTCTTAAGGTCCTCTATGGCCTGCAACCCACTCATGTTTTCCCCTGGGGCTTTTGGAGCAGGACTTCTGACCTCACAGTCCTCTTCCCGCTCCATGCTTCGACCCTCCTTGCCCCCAAAGTAGGAATCTAGGGTTGCATTTTTCTGTTTAATTTGTTTCCTTTGCCTTGGCATGTTGCCACTTAATTACTTGACTTTTGGGCTTGTTGCCACACTATGGCTCTGCTGCCAGACAGGAATTTTCGTCCTGAATGTGTGGGGGACAACTTCCGTTTCTGGAAGATGGAAGCCCACCCACGACCTCCACCCCAGATCACAATCCAGATCCAGGGAGGTTAAAGCAAGAGCGATTACCCCCCCAAGACTGATCGCTGGATCTCCCTACAGTTTGCAGACCAGGAGCTGGAGCTGCCTCTGAAAACTACAAAATGGCCTGTGTCCTCAGCGGCTTCTAGCCCCCAGGGGAGGAAGCCGACACATTCCCCAAATACTGGTCCCAAAGTCCATAGGGCACTAACCTCTCACTCTGTCCTAGGCATGTCTATGTTGATAATTCTGGAATCGCCACAGCTGCTGGTGTTCTGGGGTCTCTCCAGCCGGCTGCGGGCCCTGCCACCCTGGGGCTAAAACCTCGGCTCACGCGGACCTGGGCTCGGCTTGGCTAGGCTCAGCTTGGCTCCCCTCGCTCTGTGCACCGTGCGCTGCCGGCTCCCAGAGCACTGCGCTGGTCCTTCCTGCAGGGCTGCTGGGCTGTCCTAAGCGGGAGGTTAGCTTCTCTCTGTCATTCTGTGGGTGCTGGGGCTCCAGAAGTTGTTCAGAGTACCCTTTTACATAGTTTGGAGGAAATCTGGGGGCAGAGTGGCTTGGATGAGCTGTTTCTACTCTGCCATCTTGGCTCAGCCCCTATTCTATTATTTTTACAAAACTGTATGTGTTCTTCACCCAAATTTTAGTATATCACAATAATTTCTCCTTGATAATTAGAATCTATTACTCCAGTCAATACATGTCTTCCTTGAGCTGCTAATCCTAATTTAGGTAACATCCACCCAAAATAATTTTTAGGGATTCTCATACATATTCCAGGGGAGATTTTTCTTATTTCTTTTCTATCCAACAAAAAAGTACTTTAACCAATGTAAATCATATACTACCAAATCAGGTATTCCTAGAAATGAAGCTAGGACATCTTGCCTCACAGGCCAATGTTCAATATTTGGGATCTTATGTGTTTGTTGTTTTCTAATTTGCAGATTTGAGGTCATAATTCTGGCTAGAGGTGTACTTTCTCCCAATTGTCTATTATTCAAATTATGTAAGGAAGTGAACAAATTACCTTTCCAATGTTGATACAAATGATTAGAACTTAACTTCTTTAACTGTTCTTTCAATAATCCATTCATTCTATTTTTAAAATTATACTTCATTTAATTTCATATAATTCACATTCTATAGACTGTGCTATTAGGTACTTTTGGGGGCTTTCAAATAGCTTATTTTTCAAGTTTATCCTTGTCTTTTGTTTTGTTTTGTTTATTTTTTTTTTACTTTTATGTTTATTTTTAATTTACGACATTCATTTCCACAATATTTTGAGTTACAAATTTTTTCCGGATCTTTCCCTACCCACCACCTCAAAAGATTGATCCCACTGAATACCACCTCCTCCAATTTGCTCCCTCCTATATCTTCCCCTGTCCCCCCTCTGACTTTCTAGTAGGGCAAGATGGATCTCCATACCTCAGTGCCTGTATAGCTTATTTCCCAGTTGCATGTAAATAATAATAATAATATTTTTTAAACATTTGATTTTGAAACTTTCAATTCCAGATTCTTTCCCTTCTTCCATCATCACCCAACCTTACTGGGAAGATAAGCAATTCAATATAGGTTGTACATGTGTAGTTAGACATAACATTTGCATAGTGGATATATTGTGAAAGACTGACTACACTTCCCTCCATCCTATCCTGCCCCCCCGCACTTGTTCCATTTTCCACTTTGAGCCTGTCCCTTTTCAAAAGTGTGTGCTTCTAACCACCCTCCTCCCAATCTGCCCTCTCTTCTATCAGCACCCCTCTTACTCTATTACCCCTACTTTCCTGTAGGATAAGACACCCAATTCAGTGAGTAAGTTTAAGCCAAATTCAATGAGAGTAAGGTTGACCCATTCCCTTTTGCCTTCCTGTGCTTCCCCTCCATTGTAACAGTTTTCCCTTGTTTCTTCTATATGAGATAATTTACCCTATACTGTCTCTACCTATCTCCTCTCATTATATTCCCCTCTCACATCTTAATTTTATTTTTAAATATCATCCCTTCCTATTCAATTGATCCTGTGCCCTCTGTCTATGTATACCTGTACACATATACACAAACAAATGTATTCATATGCACATATACCCTCCTATATAGGTATATATGTATGTATACACACACACACACACACACACACACACATATATACATATCTATTCCCTTCAACAATTCTCATACTGAGAAAAGTTTTATAAGTTACAATTATTGTTTTTCCATGTAGGAATATAAATAGTTCACCTTTGAGAAGTTCCTTATGATTTCTTTTCCCTGTTTACCTTCTCATGCTTCTCTTGCTTCTTGTATCTCAATGTCAAATTTTTTATTCAACTCCGGTTTTTTCACCATGGAGTATTCCTGCTTCTATGCTGCCATCTTGGCTCTGCTTCCCATTCATTCTTTCAATTAACCCAGATGCTTTTGGAAAATATGGAATATGATTTATCCACTCTATGTTGTTTAATATATAATATCTCTTCATTTTATTACCTGTGAAATGTGAACCACCGTCACTTTGAATCTATATTGAGGTTTCATAATATAAACTTATGATATATAGAGTGTTACAGATATTTTTTTGAGGTTGTATTCTTATAAGGAAAAGCTACTAGTACAGTTGAATAGGTGTGAACACAAGGACATATACATTTGCTTTATCTTGGAATAGAGGGCCAACATAATCTATTTGCCAAATTTGGGCTGGAACTTTTCCCCTTGCTTTCTCTCCAGTTACTACCTGAGGAGTAGTTTGTTCCTTTTCCAGTTGACATATATGACCTTCTTCTACTACTTTTTTTTTTGTTTGTTTGTTTGTTTTTTCAGTAGAGCAATTTTATTTTATTTTATTTTTTAATAAACAAATGCTTTATTAACTTCTGTTTTACATCATTCATTTCCGCCAGATTTTGAGTTACAATCATTTTCCCCCCATTATTCCCCTGCCCAACCTCCCAGAATAGTAGTCCCACAAGATATCGCTTCCTCCAATCTGCTCTCTCCCATACCCCCATCGACTTTTCCATTAGAGGAAGGTGAATCTTTGTGTCCCAATGCCTGCACATCTTATCTCCCTATTACAAGCAAAAGAGTAGTAATAATAGTATTTATATATATTTGAAACATTTAATGTTAAGACCTCGAATTTCAGATCCATTTCCTTCCTCCCTTGTCACCCATTTCTTCTTGGGAGATAAGTAATTCAGTATATGTTGTACATGTCTAGCTATGCAAAACATTATCATAGTAGATATATTGTACAAGGCTGCTTATAATTCCCTCCCACTCATCCCACCCCCCCACCTGGTCCATTCCCTACATGATCCTGTCCCTCTTCTGTAGTGGGTACTTCCAACCTCCCCTCACCCCAAGGATGCCCTCCCATCCATCATCCCTCCTCTCATCCCCCTGCCTCCTATCCTGCTGCAGGTTGAGATATCCCATTTAGTATGTATGTCATTTTCTCCCTGAACCAAATTCAATGTGAATGTGGTTTTGCCTTTTTAGCCTTCCTTATTCTCCCCCTCCTTTGCAACCACTTCCCCTTGCTTCTTCTACATGGGATCGTTTACCCTACCCTGTCTCTCCCCATCTCCTCTTGCCACTTTCCTCTCTCACCTCATAATTTCATCCCTTGAGCATTCTCCCTTCCCAACAAATTCAACTTATGCCCTCTATCCATATATAACTGTAACCATATACACACACATTCACATATGTATTCATATGACCACACCCCCTTCTTCCATTATTTTCATAGTGAGAAAGATATCATCAGTCACAGTTATTGCTTTTCCATATAGGAATGTAAATAGTTCAACTTTGATAAGTTCCTTTTGATTTCTTTTCCCTGATTGCTTTCTCAGGCATCTCTTCCCTCTTGTGTCTGGATGTCAAATTTTCTATTCAATTCTGGTTTTTTCCTCAAGAATGCTTGAAAGTCCTCTATTCCACTGAATGACCATATTTTCCCCTGAAACAAAATACTCAGTTTTGCTGGGTAGGTGACCCGTGGGTTCATTCCCAGTTGTTTTGCCCTCTGGAATATCATATTCCATGCCCTTCGATCCCTCAGTGTAGAAGCTGCAGGTCCTGGGCTATTCTGATTGTGTTTCCACAATATTGAAATTGTTTCTTCCTGGCTGCTTGTAGTATTTTCTCCTTGATCTGGGGATTCTGGAACCTGGCTATAATATTTCTGGGAGTTTTCTTTTTTGGGATCTTTTTCAGGAGGTGATCGGTGGATTCTTTCAACCTCTATTTTGCCCTCTGGATCTAAAACATCAGGGCGGTTTTCCTTGAGAATTTCTTGAAGGGTGATTTCTAGGTTCTTTCCTTGATCATGGCTTTCAGGTAGTCCAATAATTTTTAAATTGTCTCTCCTGGATCTATTTTCCAGGTCAGTGGTTTTTCCCATGAGATATTTCACATTGCCTTCTAATCTTTTGTTTATTTGGATCTGCTTAACAGCATCTTGATTTCTCATAAAGTCATTAGCTTCCATTTGCTCCAGTCTAACTCTGAAGGAATGAATCTCCTCAGTGAACTTTTGAGATTCTTTTTCCATCTGGCAAATTCGACTTTTTAAGGCATTCTTCTCCTCATTGCCCTTTTGGGCCTCCTTTGCCATTTGAGTTAGTCTATTTTTTAAGGTGTTGTTTTCCTCAGTCAGGCTGTTGACCCTCATTTCATACTTTTCCTGCATCCTTCTCATTTCTCTTTCCAATTTTTCCTCCACTTCTCTTATTTGATTTTTAAAGTCCTTCTTAAGGTCCTCTATGGCCTGCAACCCGCTCATGTTTTCCCCTGGGGCTTTTGGAGCAGGACTTCTGACCTCACAGTCCTTTTCCTGCTCTATGCCCCCAAAATAGGAGTCTAGGTTTGCATTTTTCTGTTTCCTTTGCCTTGGCATGTTGCCACTTAATTGCTTGACTTTTGGGCTTGTTGCCACACTATGGCTTTAAGGCCAGCTAGAGGAATTTTCATCCCAAACGTGTGGGGGGCAACTTCCGTTTCTGGCAAGCTGTAAACCCACCCACAACTTCCACCCTAGATCACAATCCAGATCCAGGGAGGTTAAAGCAAGAGCGATTACCCCCCAAGACTGATCGCTGGATCTCCCCACGAATTGTAGGCTGGGAGCCAGACCTGCCTCTGAAAACTACAAAATGGCGTGTCTCCTCAGCGGCTTCTAGCCCCCAGGGGAAGGAGCTGACGCATTCCCCAAATACAGGCCCCAAAGTCCATAGGACACTAACCTCTTACTTTGTCCTAGGCATGTCTATGGTGATAATTCTGGAATCGCCACAGCTCCTGGTGTTCTGGGGTTCCTCCAGCCGGCTGCTGGCCCTGCCGCCCTGGGGCTAAAACCTCGGCTCACGCGGACCTGGGCTCGGCTCGGCTCCTGTCCTCTGCGCTCTGCGCGCTGCCGGCTCCCAGAGCACTGCGCTGGTCCTTCCTGTAGGGCTGCTGGGCTGTCCTCAGCGGGAGGTTAGCTTCTCTGTGTCGTTCTGTGGGTGCTGGGGCTCCAGAAGTTGTTCACAGTCCTTTTTTACATAGTTTGTAGGGAATCTGGGGGCAGAGAGGCTTGGAAGAGCTGTTTCTACTCCACCATCTTGGCTCCGCCCCCCAACTACTTGTTTTAACAATGAATGAGAGAGACTAATACCTCAATCTTGTGCCCTGTGTGTGTGGCCTGGAACCCCAAATAACCAGCCATTTAATGGACACATTCTGCTAGTACCAGAACATTAGTTGGTGTCACAGACAATATGTTAAATAGCTATCTTTGCTAGTCAATCAGCATATGTAATTATACTCATGTTCTGGTGTGGTGAAGGCCACATGACCATCTACATGAAAAACTGACAAGTTTAGTGACCAAAGACACGTCCCATATATCTTTCCATAATTCTTTGCCCCAGACTTTTTTTTACCATGAATTTCCCAATTTTTATTTTTTCATATGGGCATCCATGTGGCTACCCCATCAGCTACTGCCCATGAATCAGTGAATACATGACACTGTCCTCCTTGTTCTGTTTTGATGGCTTAATGTACTGTCATAAGTTCAGCATATTGACTACTTCCACCTATTCCAATACTTTCCAATGTCTGCCTAGTACATGGGTTATAAACTACTGCTTTCCATGTCTTTTCTGGTCCAAATATTTTGTTTTCTCATAGTAAACCACGAATGTTTTTTCACTTCTTCAGGTGATCCATCATATCCATCATTCCATTTTACCAAGGACTCTATTCAACTGTTGTTTTGGTTCAGGGGGTTTTGTTGTTTTGGTTCAGTTCCTTTCCTTCAATAGTGATATGTTCAGTATAAATTCATGTAAGTCAGGAACTCCACTTTTACCTATTTGAGAGCCATTTTAAATATATCATTTCCATTTAATTATGTTAGCATCTTGTGCATGTCCAATTCTGTGATAAGCTGGGGTACTCATTACCCAGGTCACCATCATTATTCCAGGGCTTAATATCACTTTGTGGTCCTGAGTCACTTGCTCAGTATCTATCAAAGTCCAATATTCAGCTAACGAATGCTTTTAAAAGGTGTATATTGAACTCTAGATGGAGGAAGTTTCCTAGACTAAAATCCTAAACATACACTTCAGCTTTGTTGCTTCTGCCATAAACTCTGGTTTGCATAAACATCCTGTATAGTCACTAGTAATTCCACCAGGTCATTTTGCATGGGCCATAATTCTAGGGCCAATTGTATATCAATCTTGACTTCTTCAATTCTTTACTCTGCTCAAGTCCCCAGTTAAATTCATATTTCTTCTGAGTAACTTTATTTAAGGGCTTCAAAATCTATCCCAAATGTGGTATGTGATATTTCAGATATCCAAATAATCCTATAAACTTTTGGGCCTCTTTCTTTTGGTAGAGATAGGAAAATCTTGAATCTTTTTTCAAGTTTAGGGAAGAATCTCTCATAGCCCCTTCTTCCATTGTATAACAAAAATTTTACATGTTGAGCTGGTGCTTGAATCTTTGCAGGATTAATTTCCCACCCTTTCCTTTTCATGTGCTCAATCAAAAACATCAAACTTTTTTCTACTTCTTTTATATTTTTCTCTGTATCATAATATCATCTATATAGTGGCTAAGCTATACAACAGGTAGCTCTAAGTCAACCAAATGTTCATCTCCAATCCTGTGACAAATAGTGGGGCCATGCAGATATCCCTAAGGCAAGCTAGCAAATGTATATTGTCTGCTCTGCCAAGTGAAAGTAAACTTGTCCCATTGTTTAGAATCTTTTGGGATGGTAAAGAAAGCATTAGCTAAATGAATAACTGTGTAATAAGTCCCATCATATTTCTGGATCCTTTCTATTAAGGTGACAGTGTCTGGAACAGCAGCATACAAGCGAGGAATTGCCTTATTCAGTTGCCTATAATCCACTGTCATTCTCTACATCCCATTTGACTTTTGTACTTGTCAGACAGGATTATTCTAATGTGTGGTTGTAGAGGCTAACACTCCTGTCTCAACATATTCCTTTATAGTATTTGTAATTTCATCTTGCCCACCTGGCTCATGATACTGCTTAAATTACTTCAGAAGATTCAGGTAAAGTGATTGGTTACATTTTTATTTTTCCCACTAAAACTGTAATAATTCCTGTTTTCATTACTGCAAATTGGTATCTTCGTTGAGGTAAATTCAGGGTCATGCCTCTCAATATATGTATTCCAATGATGTATTTGAGAATGGGTACAATTACTACAGTGTGTTCTTTCTTAGGTTATTGCCCAATTTTTATCTTCAGTTTAACTTGTCTGGCTGGTATTTCAGCTCCTCCCACTTTTGTGATGGCAACAGGAGTTCCATGTTTGAATTTTTCTGGGTTCCTATATATAAGGGAGGCCTCTACCCCAGTATCAATGCCTTAGTTACAGTAGTTGATTCATTTGTCCAATATATAGTCAGATAGATATGGGGTCTATAATCTTGTCTGTGCATGTCTTTACTTTAAGCTGGGGCTGGCCAATTTCCAATTCTCCCTGAAGGTGTGATGAATTTAGATACAATGGTTCAGGAGAATCTGTAGGGACAGCCCTTACTTCTCTATTCTGTTTGACAGTAAGCCCCTTATCTCAGTACATTTTATATAGTTCATTAGTTGGAATACCGTCAATACTTCCCAAAATCTACCTTTGCTATCATTAGAGCAGTAAACAATTCTTTTCGTGTCAATCTATTCTGACTTTGAATTTGCTGGTCATTTACTTTTCTCTCTCAAGGAAGTTTATCTTTTCCCCATTCCCCCAAGTCACTTAGCTGGGAAATCTTATTCAGCACCTCTGAAAGAGGGTTCTCTATTTCACCAATTAGTAGAGTCAGAAGTAGGTGCTTATAATCAGGAGGAGCCATCTTCACTATGATATATCTATGAGAAACTGCTAAGGGGATATAGTAATATGCATTTGCATCTCTAACCATGATAGCAGTTTTCATTACCTGCTCCTTTAACTTTCTCATACAATCTCTAAGCAAATACCAGGGTCTGTCTCCATTAGGCCACATAGAATTAGTTGGATACATTTTATTGCATCCATCAGGAGCCAAACCTAACAAATTGGTAATATTACTTCCTTGCATATGAAAATCTCTAAAAGCTTGGGGGACAAAGGGATTCTGACAAATACCTGTAAATTTCAAGCAATCTACACTATCTACCCATACTCCTCCAGTCCCTTCATCATTGATTCTTACCATTCAAGACACTAAGGATTCATTCCAGTGAATCTGCTTAATGTATCAGCAACCTCATGCTGAGTGAAATCCTCAATTATCTCCCTGAACTTTACTTGGCCTCCTTGATTCTCCTTCTTTCTTCTTAGTATGGGGGTAAACTTCTGCCCTTGTAAAAGCCTGGTCATGTAACATTGTTACATTTTCCTCCTGGACATTCTCCTGGCAATTGTTGTCATGGCTAAGTTGAGCCTCTACTAAAACTGTATGAACCTTCCTTCTGTTACTTTTCTGCTTCTTTTTGAGAGCTAAATTAACAGCTTTTTCTTCTACCACATGAAATTTTTGTTTGCTCTTCTAAAAGAGAACCTTAATGCTGAAACAGCCAACTTCTTATTCAAAACAGCTATTTTTTTCTCCATCTTATTTTTTCTTGTGACAGCTTGTCTCTACTTTTCTACATACCCCTTCCAATTCTCTAGCCTTCCCACAAACAAATATTTACTCACAAGCCTAGCTGTCTGCCTGGGTGTGTCCTCTCCTCCCTCCAGCTCTAACTGCTCTGACTTTTAGCTTCTTGTGGGCTCTGCTCCACACTTCAGCAAACTCCTTCCACCACAGGCTCCATGTGATTACATTCAGCCTATTAGGTGGCAAGGAAAATCTTCAAATCAGGGAAGGTCTTCAAATCCCCATTACCATTATAGAAGGTCCCCATGGCAGAGGTCCAAAAAATGCTAAAGTCTACCAGGATTAGTCTAGATTCAGGTACATCTTGTCCTAGTCATCTATAAGGAGGCATAACTAAGAGAAGTCAAAGTGTAAACAAGCATCACAATCAAAGTCTGGGTCAATCCAAGGGTGATTAATAAAAGTTATACAAGATTGGGGTGGGGGAGGAGTCATAGAATTATAGGATTATACATTTAGAAGCAGGAGAGACTTTAAAGTTTATCCAATCCAACCCCTTATTTTACAGATGAGGAAAGTGAGGCCCAAAGTCTTCCCCAAGATCATACAAGTAGCAAATGATATGCACAGAAGTAATAGATGCATACTACAAAGAGCATTGGAATGAACACCAAAAAACCTGGCTGAAAATCCCAGCTCTACTCCCTTCTATCTGTATTACTTTACTCCACAGAGTCCCAGTTCCCCATCCATAGGATTGTTTGCCACGGGGAAGAGCTTTGTAAACTTGAATTTGTTTAAATTGTTTAATTTGTTAAATTTAATGTGGACCCTCACTTTATAGATTTTTCTCTTTATCAGAAGAAAAGCAATTTATACCTTTTAAAAATATACATTGTACTATACTATTATGGGCAAATTTTGAACTTTCTTGATATAGTTTCTCCGTAGTACACAAATATAGGGAAGAAAATAAATAGTGCAGATATGTGATGTGATTACCAACTATTTTCACTGCTAACTAACCTGAGTCCCTCTGAGTCATGATAAATCTCCTACATCCTCTATTATCTGAAAAGGGTCTTAACCTTTTTACCTTAGGAATTATGTGTTGTTCTCAAAAGCCAATATAAACTGCTTCAAAATCTCAGATGAGTGATGATTGACAGGTGTTCTTGGATGGAATAATTTTCCATTACCCTTCCCTTTATCCTCACCTTTTGAAAAATGATTCATTCTTCCTCCCTCCTCTAACAAACTCAGCATTCCCTGTGGTAAGTGCAACTAAGTAAATTGAGGTTTTTGTGGGTAGTTTCTAACTAATTGATTTCCACCCTCTTCCCTACCAGTTGGAATGATAACAGATGATAAATGATCACACAGTAGATGTAATGAGGTATGAAACTTTTAACAAAACACAGTGATAGTGCAAAGACTCAGTAATGGTGTGCTATTCCTTTATGAATGTGAGGTTTTACCTGGTCATTTATCAGGTGAAGACTGACCATGGCCATAGAGGTCATCTATTCCAACCCTCCTCGTTTTAAAGACTGAGCTGATCAGTTCTGTAAATCAGTCCAGGAAGAAGCCAGAAGTTGAAGAATCCAATTCCTGAGAGGGAATGCCCCCATTGGTTATGACATTTTGTATTGGAACTACCCACCCAGTTGAGATGAACCCAGGTGGAGCAGCAAGAGGGCTCCAAGAGGAGAGGAAGAACATTGTGGCCCTGAATTACTGGACATATGAGTTCACATGGGAAAATATGTTCTCTAACATGTGCGACTCTCTACCATTGTGGTCTAAATATGTGTCCACTGTTTTTATAGATGATGTCGATATTTGTGGAAGAATGTTCTGCAGGGTTATGGGGAAAATGTTTTGTAGCTATTATTATTAGTATTTCCATATTAGTAATTGTCTTGGCTTCGAGTCAATTGTGGCAAGTGAAGATCAATCTGGTAGAGGAAAAGCAAAAAGCAATATTAAAAGAACATATGATCTTTATACAAGAAAAGAATGTTGATCTTGAGCACAGAATGCACAGAATCAGTTTAAGTATCAAAAGTCTCTCAAAGAATGCAAGAAATCCAAAAACCTGGACACTACAATATAAGAAATATTAGAAGAAAACTGGCCCAAAGCGCAAACTGTGTATATCCTTTGGTCCAACTATACCACTGTTAGGCCTATATCCTGAAGAGATCAGAAAAATGGGGAAAGGACCTACATGTACAAAATGTTTATAGCAACTCTTGTTTGGTTGCACAGGAGTGGAAATTGAAGGGATGTCCATCAATTAGGGAATGGCTGAACAAGTTGTGATATGTGAATGTAATGAAATTCTATTGTGCTACAAGAAATGATAAGCAGTAGAATTTCAGAAAAAAATATTGAAAGGCTTACATAAACTGATACAAAATGAAATGAGCAGAACCAGGAGAACATTATACACAGTATCAGTAAAATTGTGCAATGGTAGATTATGAATGATTTAGCTGTTCTTTTCAATATAATGATACAAGACAATTCCAAAGGATTCATGAAGAAACTGCTATCCACATCCAAAAAAAAAGAACTGATGGAATCTCTCTCTCTCTCTCTCTCTCTCTTCCTGTGATTTTTTTCTTTTCCCTGTTTCTTCTTTCACAACATGACTAATATGGATATATACTTTACATGGTTACACATAAAAAACCTGTGTCAAATTACTTATCATCTTGGGAAGGGGTGGTAAGGGAGGGAAGGAGATTATTTGGAACTCAAAATTTTTTTAAAAATGAATATTAAAAATTGTCTTCACATGTAATTAAAAAAATATGATTAAAAATAAAAATAAGAAAACTGCCCAGACTGTCTGATTTGGGTGACCATGTGCCCCGACAGTCCCATGGTGTCCCACGGTAATAAAATCAACTTTTTAAACTTAATCTTGGGGATCTTCTGTCTTGCTTTTATTGGGGTACAACATTTGGAGACCCCAGTGAGATTTGGGGTGTTCTGTGTCACTCCAAAGATCCCCAAATAAGAAGAGCTCTCAGCCTCCAGAGGTAGGCATCTGCTTCCCCCGAGCCCTAGGGGGGGCTAGCCCCTGATGACATTCCAGGGCCCCAGGTCTTGAGGAGGGAAGATTGTGCCTGCCTCCTGACTCTGACTTGCTCCTCATTCAGCTTTTCATGGATCCAGGACTTCCAGTTTGGGGGTAAGTTAAATACTGTTCCGGTAAATGTCTGGTTAAATGCCTCTATGGTATACCATAGAGGCATGTCTGCTTAAATATTGTGCTGGTAAATGTCTGGTTAAAAATCTGTTTTTCTGGAGGGAAAGAGAGCCAGACATGGCTTATAGTGCCTCTATAGGGCACCTCTTCCCTGGGCAAGGCTCTAGATGTGGACCCTCTTGCCCGTATCTGGTCTGGTTATATGTTTGTCTGTCTGTCCTACACTCTCTTGAGCCCATTTGCTTCCTGTTCAGAATCTGCGGGCAGCAATCAAGTGGATAAGGATTGTAATGTGTTTGAGTGTTCGTAAAGTTTTGTCCTGAGCTCAGTTGTTTAAAATCTCGTTTTAAAGTTTTTATTCCTTTAAAGTAGGTATTCAAGTGGCTATCAGAAGAGCACCTTCAAGGGAGCTTTTCTGATTTCCACTGGGAAGATATATTTGTTTCCAGAAGAACCCTCTTCTGAGTCAGCCATCCTTCCCCTCAGGAAATCCATTAACCCAGCCTAATTGGCCTTTTTGAGCCTGACTTGGCTGGCCACATGGCTCATGGCCTTGGCTGGGGGGGGAGGGGCAGGCCAGCCTGGTTCCCGGATCAGACTAAGGGCTGGTCTGACTGATCTCCACCCTGAGCTTCTGCTGGCTCAGGCAAGAGAAGGTGAAGGCCCTGCAGAGCTCTCCTTTGTGAGCATTGTAGGAGGTAGGGAGGCGGGGCCCCTCTTTGTCAAATTTAAAAATCTCTCCTGCCTGACCAATTAAAGCCAATTAAGTGTGGAGCTTTGAGATTGGCAAATTCAAAGCTCACTTTCAAAAGGTCAAACAAAATTCTCCCTGTTCTTGCAATATTTTGAAATTTTAATTTGGAAAATTTACAATTTACAAGTCCTGGTCAAATTAACTAAGAGTTAAATCTTTTAGAAATTGGAAATAGGATATTGGGATTGCTTTAAAAAAACAAACAAGCTTTTTGCTATCTCAGCTTGACTTGTTCCTTGAATTTGTAAAAGGAAAATTAATAGCATTTGTGAAATACTTGTAATTGGAATTGTATGACTGGCATATGTTGGTATCTGTCTAATTTTGAATCCATGCCAGAATTGATAAAGTCAATTGATGTCAATTGAAAAGTCATGTGATATCATTTGATACTCATTGTTAATTTGTTACCATCTTTCTGAGACTATATTGTGTATCTAAAGGTCTATTTAGCTAAGTGAACTTAAGAAACATTTTTGAAGTAGGAATACTATTACAGCTAATCAAAAAAAATCCTGGGCCCCTGGATTCTGTGGCTGCTGGAGGTCCCTTTGCCTCCAGGCCATTGCTGCTGAGGCCCTCCTTGTTAAAGAAGCTGATAAGCCTTTTTTTGGGTCAGCCCCTTTCCATCTCCACCCCTCATTCAGTGGAAACCCACTGGCTTTTTCTCCCCAGCTGTCTCTGATAGTCTTCAGGTCATTGATCCGGCCCAGGCTTCAAGATCTGATCTCACTGACACACCCCTAAGAATGTAATCTCTACATTTGTGAGGTTTTTTTTTTTTGTCAGCTTAGTTGAAAATCTAATGTTACTTCTCATCTAGAATTAGATCATGTGCAGAAAGCTATGCAAACTGCTTAAGATCATTTTAAGTTTTCAACTAACTTTCTTCATCAAGGTTTAATGAGATTGTAAAAACAGAAGAGATCCGGCTGTTTTGATCTGAATTTGTAGTTGTTTCATGCTCTAAGAAAAAGTTAACATTTGTAACTGAATGTATGTTAAGGATTCAATTTCTGAATTATCTCTTTCTTCCTGAGTGAATACAGACCCAGCTCCCTATGAAACACAGACAGATCTACCCAAATGATTTTGGGTCCCAGCTGTTTAAGGGGGAAATGATCAGGTGCTTGGAATGATGGGGTACTTGGGTGCGTGATATTTAGTTTAATCAGAGATACTTTAGTTGAGAGAAAAGAAAGATTTTTTTACACCATTTTTAACACCAGGTTAATTCAAACTCTCTTTAAAGTCTATTTATGAAAATCTGAACAAAGCAGATAAGGTTTGGCTTCCCCATGAGAATTGGGTCAGGTCCTTGGATTCTCAGCTTTGACTTCCTTGAGCAGCAGCATCTGAAATTTTCTCAGAACTGAAGGCTGAGAAAGTCCAGACCATTCCCTAACATATATTTGGAAGACCACCACCCACTCTTCCTCTAATCCAGGAAGACCTAAAAGCTGAAATCACTAACTCTTCCCTCATCAAGTTCCTTCAGGGTCTGTAGGCGATTCAGAAAAAACTCCTCCCCTCAGCTCTCCTGATCCGATCCCGAGTTCCGCCTCAGCTTACCTGTTTCAACCTGGGGATTCTGTGCTGGTAAAAAGAAATTCATGGTCTGGAGCCGAGGTGGAAGGGACCACACATCATGATCCCCACTACACCTACTGCTGTCAAAGTGGACTCTATTCCCACATGACTCCATTGCACCAGAGTGAAGCCTGCTGTCACCTCAGAATGGAAAACAGAAGTCCACGAGCACCCCCTAAAGCTAAGACTATCCAATTCTCTCCCTGATTCCCCTTTACTTTCTTGCGCAGTGCCCCACAATCCCCATGCCCCCAGACCAAACTATATCTGGGTGGTAACCACAGAAAATGGATAATCCTGGACTTTCCAGAACCTGGAACACACAGCTCCCCCTCAACTCCCTGTTTCCCAGAACTGGACTATTTGGGGCCCCACCAGCCTGCTCTGTTCAGATACCGGATGCTTGTGCACCTGTGCTTGTGCCACAGTTTACCACCTCCCCTCTCCTAGTCCGGGTGCCTCCCTGTGCTACTAGGTAGGCGGTAGTGAGGGATTGGACCCATTGTTCCGAATCCATACAATCGCATCTGACCCCTAGCAACCCATGCCCCAAATCTCACCATTCAAAACCCCTCTGACTCAGCCTGGTGAATTCCTGTTTCTCAGGTCCTGGGAATCATAGTCCCTGAGGAGGAGGAGGAGGGAGGGCAAGTGCCAAGAAGCCTCCTGTGCCCCTCCGCCATCATCATCCCATTGCTTAGCTATCCCTGCCCCAATAGGGAACCCCGATGTCCAAATCACAATACCAGCTGTCACCACATGGGCCCCAGTCAGGTAATACACCCCCCCCCCATTTTCAAAGATTCAGGAATCTCACAATTAAAAGGGCCCCTTAATTACCTTTCTGTCAGCTGATCATAAAACACTAAACAGCTCTAACCCCATGTTGGGAAAAGATTTCTGGATTTGTGTTGAGCCCCAGCCTCCTTACTATGTAGGGGTGGCACTAAATGCCTCAGTCACCCCTATTTCCAACATAGAGAATTGTGATTGGGCCCACCCAAGGTTCTCCCTCGGGGATGTACAGGGAACAGGTTTCTGCCTCATATCCAGCACCCCTTTATCCAGCTCTCAGTATAGCTCAATTTGTGGAAAAATCCACATGATTCAGGCCTCTAGCTCAAACTACTTCCCTGCCCCTCTAGGAGCCTGGTGGGTATGCCACGATGGCCTTACCCAGTATGTCTCTGCTACAGTGTTCCTCAGACAATAACACACTGAGGGCCCCCTTTGTATCCTAGTGGCCATAATTCCCCGAGTCACCCTTTTTCCAGGGAAACAAGGTTGGCATTACTTTTCCCCAGAAGGGCAACTAAGCCACCGCCAAAGATGGTCAGTACCACTCCTCATTCCCATCTCAGTGGGTTTGGGCCTTGTGGGTTCTGCAGCGACCGTGATGGCAGCCTTGATTAAGGGGGAGGCCAACTATCAGGCCTTAAGTACACAGGTAAATATTGACCTCTCCCACATAGAGCAGTCCATCTCAGCCCTGGAAAGATAGGTGGACTCTCTGGCAGAGGTGGTTTTTCAGCCTTGACCTTCTTTTTCTTAAACAGGGTGGCCTGTGTGCAGCCCTTGGTGAGGCTTGTTGCTTCTATGCAAACAACTCTGGAGTGGTGAGGGAGAGTCTGAAGTTGGTACCCTAGAATATTGCTAATAGACAGAGGGAGCTGGAAAATTCTGAGAATGGGTATCAGTCCCGGTTCCCCTGGAACATCCCCCTAACTCACTAAATTGATATCAGCCTTGTATTAGTATTGGTATTAGCTTCTCCTCCTGATCATAGCCCTAATTGAACGATCCTATCTCATTAATTGTTTTCTATAATTTGCCAAATCCAATGTTACCTCCATTAATGTTAATTATCAGGGAAGCTCCCCCACCATCCTTTAGAAACAGAATTGGGTAATCTAGATGTGACCCCTAGATGTGAACCCTGCTATGTCAAAAGTTTGACATACCTACAACAAAAAGTAGGGAATGTTGGCCAGGGGTCCACTCTGCCCTTCCCCCATTGATTTGTCACTTTGCCCTTCCCGAATGTCAGACACAAAACAGGCAGCCCAACCCTCCCTTTCCTTGATTTGTAAAACAGGCAGCCCAACCTTTCCTTCATTGATTTGTAAAACAGAGAACTCCACCTTGCTTAATCTATAAACAGGAAGAACCCCCACCCCTTGCTTTCCCTTGATTAATCTGTGGGTGGGAGTCCCAGCCTAGGGTTTCTCACTGGCTGGAAATTCAAATGTATACTGACCAATCACTAATTGTAGTTTCAAGTGTACACTGACCAATCATTGGAGTTTCAGCTTACATCACTGTAATCTCAGTTTATGTAACCTGGCTATAGAACCTCTATAAAACTGGCACACTGTGCCAAAGCACTGTCTGATTTGGGTGACCATGTACCCCGACAGTCCCGTGGTGTCCCGTGGTGTCCTGCAGTAATAAAATCCACTTTTTAAACTTAAAAAAAAAAAGAAAACTGCCCAGAATTTCTGAATGTAAAATAAAATAAAATAAAATAAAATAAAATAAAATAAAATGCCAAAAGAAAGAATCCATAGATTGCCTTTAGGAAAAAACAAAACAAAACAACCCCCATGCCCATCCTATGGTATATAATCCAAGTTGCAAAGTGGTTAAATTGAACAATTCCTGTGGTAAACAACAGATTCTTCAAGCAATCAGAATAATAACTTTCAAAAATAAAGGAAATATGTATGTTTTTATTTTATTTTATTCAGCTTTTCTCTCTTCTATTTTTTAGTTTACATCATTCATTTCCACAAGATTTTAACTTACAAATTTTCTACCCATTTTTCCACTACCCACCACCCCAAAATAATGATCCCATTGAATATCCCGTCCCCAATCTGCTCTCTCCTATATCTTCCCCCATTCCTCCTCCGAATTTCCAGTAGGGCATGGTGGATCTCTATGGCCCAGTGACTATATAACTTATTTCCCAGTTACATGTAAAATAATAATTTCATACACACACACATATATGTGTATATATGTTTAAACATTTGATTTTAAAACTTTGAACTCCAGATTCTTTCCCTTTCTCCCTTGTCACCCACCCTTACCAGGAAGATAAGCAATTAAACATAGGTTGTACATGTGTAGCTATGTAAAACATTTATATAGCAGATATATTGTGAAAGACTGACTATATTTCCCTCCATCTTATCCCAACCCCCACTTGTTCTATTCTCTACTTTGATCCTGTCCCTTTTCAAAATTGGTGCTTCCAACTTCCCTCCTCCCCAGCCTGCCCATCTCCCCTCTCATCGCCTTCCCCCCTGCTCTCCTGTAGGGTGAGATACCCTATTTACTATGTAAGTCATTCCCTCCCTGAGCCAAATTCAGTGAGAATAAGATTGACCCCTTCCCTTTTGCCTTCCTGTTTTTCCCCTCCATTGTAAACATTTTCCCTTGCATCTTCTATATGAGATAGTTTACCCCATTCTGTCTCTCCTCATCTCCTGTCATTGTATTCCTCTCTCACATCTTAATTTCATCTTTTAAGTATCATCCCTTGCTATTAAATTGGCCCTGTGCCATTTATCAATGCTTACATGTACACATATATACACATACTAACATATGTATTAATACTACCATATACCCTCCTATATAGAAATTATACAAACACACACACACATACACACACACACACACACACACACACACACACACACACACACATTTCTATTCCCTTCAACTATTCTCATACTGTTTACCTTCTCATGTTTCTCTTCCTTCTTGTATCTGAATGTCAAATTTTCTATTCAACTCTGGTTTTTTCATCAAGAATGCTTGAAAGTCCTCTATTCCACTGAATGGCTATATTTTCCCCTGAAACATGATGCTCAGTTTTGCTGGGTAGGTGATTCTTGGTTTTAATCCCAGTTCCTTTGACCTCTAGAATAACATATTCCAAGCCCTACAATCCCTCAGTGTAGAAGTTATGACATCCTGTATTATCCTGATTGTGTTTCCACAATATTCAAATTGTTTCTTCTTGGCTGCTTGTAGTATTTTCTCCTTGATCTGGGAACTCCAGAACCTGGCTATAATATTCCTAGGAGTTTTCTTTTTCGGATCTTTTTCAGGAGGTGATTGGTGTATTCTTTCAACCTTTATTTTGCCATCTGGTTCTAAAACATCAGGGCAGTTTTCCTTGAGAATTTCTTGAAGGATGGATTTCTAATTTCTTTGTTTGATTGTGGCTTTCAGGTAGTCCAATAATATTTAAATTATCTCTCCTGGATCTATTTTCTAGGTCAGTGGTTTTCCCAATGAGATACTTAATATTGCTTTCTATTTTTTCATTTGTTTGGATCTGTTTAATAGTATCTTGATTTCTTATAAAGTCACTAACTTCCATTTGCTCCAATCTAATTATGAAGGAATGATTCTCTTCAGTGAGCTTTTGAGATTCTTTTTCCATTTGGCAAATTTGGCTTTTTAAGGCATTCTTCTCCTCATTGCCTTTCTGAGCCTCTTTTGCCACTTGAGTTAGTCTATTTTTTAAGGTGTTATTTTCTTCAGTCATGTTGTTGACTCTCATTTCATAATTTTCTTGCAACATTCTCATTTCTCTTCCTAGTTTTTCCTCCTTTTCTCTTATTTGCTTCTTAAGGTCCTCTATGGCCTGTAACCAGCTCGTATTTTTCTTGGAAGCTTTTGGTGCAGGAGTTCTGACTTCAATGTCTTCTTCCTGTTCCATGCTTTGATACATTTTTTCCCCCAAATAGGAGTCTTAATATTGGATTGCTGTGATTGCTTTTCTTCCTTTGCTTGCTCATGTTGCCACTCAATTTCTTGACTTTTGAGCATTTTGCCACAGTAGAACTCTACTGCCAGAGGGGTGAGCTTTGTCCTAAATCTCTGGGTTTTAGCAGCTGTTGGACCTATTAGTTGGGTGCCCTTTCTGAAGCCTCCACATACTCTGGCAACTGGTCATGTACCCCAGGACTCCACCCTAGACAGCAGTCCAGATCCAAGCAGGTTAAAGCAAGCATGATTAGCCTTTAGACTGGTCTCTTGTTCCCCCTACTATCTGCAGGACTGAGGCTCTGAAGCAGCCATACCTCAGCCATTTCTGTTACCAGGGGCAAAGGCTGGATCACACTCCTGAACTCCCAGGTCCCAAAGTTCACACTTCACTGACCTCTCACTTTGTCCTTAGTGTCTGGGTTGTTAATTCTGGAAACTTCCACAGGTGCTGGTGATCTGAAGTTCCTCTAGCCATGACTGGTTTTGTCTACTCTAAGGCTAAAACCTCTGGCTTGGGTGGGTCTGGGCTTGGCTTCCAAAGCACTGTGCTGGCCCCTTTCTGACAGCCTACCAGACTGTTTTCAGCAGAAGGTTAGCTTCTCTCTGTCATTTTTTGGGTTCTGTAGCTCCAAAGTTGTTTAGAGTCATTTTTTTACATGAATTGGAGGAGGTGGTAGTGGAAGCCACAAGGAAGTCCTACTTCTACTCCACCATCTTGACTCCACCCCTGTTCAGTCAGGAAATTTGAATAACAAGACTATTCTGCATCCACCAGAAACCATATAAAATAATGGAATATTGTATTTCAAAAAGCAAAGGAACTAAAAAAAAAAGAATAATGAAAAAACAGGGACAGCTAGGTGGTACAGTGGATAGAACATGGGCAGGAGCATCTGCGTTCAAATCTGATCTCAGAAGCTTACTAGTTTTGTGAATCTTGGTAAGTCACTTAAACCCAATTGCTTCACAAAAAAAAAAAAGAATAAGAAAAAGCAAAGGAGTTCAAGATACAACTCAAAAATGACATACCTTGAAAACTTGATCCTAAAAATCAATGAAATAAGATGGATATATCAATAAAATAGAGTTATTTGAGGCACTCAGAATTCCTACTACTACAAAAAAAAGCTTGACCAGATTATCTAGTTTTCAAATACCTCAAACAAGAGAAATATAAGAAAGGTAAACATATGCAATCACCAAGGAAAACATAAATAACAAAAATCACCCTATATCTATAGACTATTAAGAGGGGAAAAAACAACTAGAAAGATAAAGACACCTTTTTTTTTTGCTTTTTGGAGGGGCAATTGTGGTTAAGTGACTTGCCCAAGGTCACACAGCTAGTAAATGTTAAGTGTCCAAGGCCAGATTTGAACCACAGTCCTCCTGACTCCAGGGCTGGTGCTCTATTCACTACACCACCTAGCCGTCCCTGCCACCTATTTTTTTTTAAAGAAATAACAATAGAAGGAATGTTGGAAAGCTGAAGCTCAAGAACTGAAGTGATTTACACAAAGTCATGTAGGTGATGAGTAATACAAGTGGGATTTGAACCCAGGTCCCATAACTCCAAGTCAAGCTCTCAAAGGCAGAAATGCCTTCTTTATGAGAAAAATGATCCCCTATCTGCTTTATCTCTTTTTCAGTATCACTCCCCACTCTAAATGTCCAATGCTTCCCATCTGGGCGCTTAAAATTTCCCAATATGTTGCTCTACTCAGATCCATACTCCTTGGTTGCTCCTTTCTTGGGAACTTCCTTTCTCCCTTCTCCCATTAAGCTATAACCATCCTGTTTCCCAAAGATGGCTATGTAAGGTTGGTTCCTCAATGGACTTTTGGGATTGATTTGGGCACATAGTACTTTGTGTTTCTGTTCAATCACACCATGTTGGCAGTTACTTACTCAGTAAGTCCTGTGGACAGCCCTCTAATTATATTCCCCCAAATGCACACACAGATATCCCTGGTTGGGCAGCATTCCCTGGCTCTCTCAAGTTAAGTGGCTTTTAGTTCTTCCTTTAAGATCACCACCTGGTAATCAAGCAGTTCTCTGCTCATGCCAGGCATCAGCCCAAACTGACCTATAATTTTTATTCTCATCCTCTTCCTTCCCTGTCACCCAAAGCATTAGTAAGTACTGTTGAGTTTACACACAACAGCAGTGAATAATTCTTTAACTGTCACATCATCCTGGGCAAGGAAGTAGTAGCAGTCTTTATATGAAGGCTACAGCTGGCAGATTTTGATTCTTCTCTTTCTTTTTAACCCTGAATTCCCTGGACTCCCTGCCTTATTCTCATTGATTTTGTTATTTATATTGCCCCTTTCCCCAAGAAAACATTTCCAGTTTTCAATTGAAATAGGTTTGGGATTAAGAAGAGCAAACAGGTTCAGATGAGGGACATCTGTTCAATAAAAATTAACTTGAATGTTATCGACATCTGCAACACCTGGATCTCAGCTCTTTTATTTCTTTACACATTCATTGGTTTTTAGTGATTCTACCAGACTGCACCTGTTTTTTACTTTCTTATACACACAAAACTGTTATATCTTTGCTACAATTACTGTAATACAGCCCCTTTTCATGGTCAAAACAAAAATATAACCCATGACCCTAGGCTATGCTGAAAAGGCAGATCTTGCAGTGGAAAGAAGGTGAAGGGCAAAGATCATGGAACAGAGACATAATAATTCTCAAAGTTTTTTTCAAGGACTCATTTCTTGAAACTTTCTACCCATTTGCTCCTCTCTTCAGGGCTGAGAATTCTGATGACAATGTTAAGCAGTGTGATATTGTGGGAGGTGTGCTAGACTTGGAGTCAGGAGGCTTGGTTCTGATGTGCTGTCATTGTGTCACAGACAGAGGAGCTACTCAGCACCCCTAAGCCTCAGGCTACGCGTCTGTAAACACGGAGCACCTTGTGGGACTCTTTGTGAGGAAAACATGTGAACCTGAAAACATTCTAGAAATGTGAGTTCTTAGTTACATGGTCCTTTCTAAAAGGCAGCATAGTATAGAGAGTATAGAAGTGACTTTAATTTCAGGATAACCATGGGTTCAAGCCTTGCCTCTGATGTAATGACTTTACAATTCTGACCAGGTCATTTAACCCCATCATTGTCCCAGGAGACTCTCTAAGTTTCTAAGTTGCTGGTCATCATTGGTAGGAGTTTACTTACTGGGAATTTTCTATTCCCAGGTCTTCCTCCTCACTCCTCCCAAGAAAAGTACTTTCTATATTTCAAAGCACTTTCATATTAATTATGTCATTTGATCCTCACAACAAGCACTTAACATAGTGATTGGCACATAGCAGATATTTAATACATGTTTATTGACTGCCTGACAACCCCTTTGATATTCAATTACCTTTCTAAAAATAAAAGTTATTTTATTTTTAATTTATGAAATAAAACAAGCATTTCCATAATAGAATAATAAAATTGAATAGAATAATGAATTCAATAACATAGACTAATAAAATGATGATTGTACATGAAACTGCAAATCTATAATGTACAACTTACTATTCTTTTAAAATATGTAATAAAGTCATTATGCACATTTCTTTTTTCCTTTTATTTTCTTCCCTCTCCTTTACCCCACCCTAGAGATGGCTACCATTAGACACAAATCAGTCCATATATGTAAAATTATTCTATACATACTTCTATTTATCAGTTCTTTCTCTAGATGCAGATAGCATCTCTCTCTTCATATGTCCTTTATTTTTAATTTGTGTATTTATAATAATCAAAATTATTTAGTCTCTCAAAGTTGTTCTTTAAACAACTATTGCTGTCATTGTATACAATGTTCTCTTTTAAGTAGGTTAATGGTTCCATTAATAGAAACCCAGATGGGCGGCTAGGTGGCGCAGTGAATAGAGCGCCGGCCCTGGAATCAGAAGGACCTGAGTTCCAAGCCGGCCTCCGACACATAATCCATACAAACAAAAACCTAGCCGTGTAACCTTGGGCAAGTTACTTAACCCCAATTGCCCTAAAGGGGCGGCTAGGTGGCGCAGTGAGTAAGAGCGTTGGCCTCGGAGTTGGGATGACCCGAGATCAGATCCGGCCTCAGAAAATGAGCACCCACGCATAAATAATGACTAGCCGTGTAACCTTGAGCAAGTTACTTAACCCCAATTGCTTTAAAAATATATATATATATAAACCCAGAGAAATGAAATGACTTGTGCAATGTCATACAGTCCATCAATGGCAAAACTGGGAGCATACCCCCAGTTTGCTGACTCCTAATGCTGTCCTCATTCTGTTAGACTGTGACCATATTTCGCTGAGAGGAACATAAAATCACAGAGTCATACATTTAGAACTTCCTTTAACAGGTAAGAAACTAATCAGGAAGTTAAGTGATTTGACCAAAGTTGTTTGGTTGTACAGGTGTTCAATGGTCCCTATTTTCTTCTGGGTAGTTAGGGAAAGGACAGTTTGTAACCGTGACTCAGTTGTAGCCTGGAAAATGGCCTGTACATAATTACCCATATCGGTTGGATTTTTCTTTTAAACTAGGTAAGAACATATTGCCAAGAATATTGATCCCTACTTTATCTTCATAGGATCTAGTTACTATTCCTGTTTCCTATTTTCCGGGTCTAGAAAGAAAGTGTCACATAGGAAGACATAATAGCAGTAAATGTCACCTCTCCTCTTCTCCCCCTGCCACTTTGCAACTATTCCTATAAACTATAAGGTCATCTCTTTCTCTATCTAGTGAAAAGCACTTTAATGTCTGAACAGTGCCCCTGGGGCTTTAGATGAGAAAATGTAACATGCAACTTTAAAAACCTTTATCTCTTATCCCACTCATCATTTGAAGGTTCAAAAATGATCAGGTGACCAGTGAAAAAATCACTGGAAATGATACAAAAAGCAAACATAGACAGTCACAAAAAGATACAAACATGGACAGGAACAAAAGATACAAAAAGCAAACATGGACAGATCATCAGGGATGCTGCCCTAAGCAGAATCATTTTGGGGGGTGGTCCTGAGAAAGGAGAGAAGCAAGCATGGGATATAATTCCTCAACCTAGTTTTTAAAGTCCACTATAAGCTTTCCCAACCCTACTGATCACATATCACTATTCCCTCCACAAACCATACTGATCCTAACTCTGTTTTTAACTCATCATACTTGGGATGACTTTTTTTCCCCTTTCTCTCCCCCTGCTTAATTCTAGACATTCTTCCAGATTCTATTCAGGTCTAGACTTTTCTGACTACTCCAGTCCACACTGATCTCGCTCTACTTTGAACTGCTTGCTTTGTGGCAGAGTGGATAGAGTGCTTTCTCTTGGGAAGACCAAATGAGCTAACTATGTAAAGTGCTATGCAAACTTTAAAGGGTTTTATAAATGCCAGCCAGTATTAGCGTTATTACATTACTTACTCTCTGTAATTTGTGATTTATCATGATAGGGAACATCATTTAAAGGGATGAGCACTGGACCTGGAGTAAGGAAGACCTGAGTTCAAAGTCAACCTCAGATAATACTAGTTTATGACACTTAACCTGTTTGCCTTAGTTTCCTCAGCTGAAAAATAGGGATAATAATAGTACCTACTTTACAGGGTTGTTTTGAAGATCAAATGAGATATTTGTAAAGCCCTTATTATAGAGACTGCCACAAAGTAGGCACTATATGAATGCTAATTGTTTATTATTATTAGACTCTGGAGATAATGCTTCTTTCTTTTAAAAAATGTTATAAAATGTACAAGCACGGAATTTTTCATTCTCACAATTCTATTCTAACAAAAGTTTACTAAATGAAAACTATATGTAAGCTGGGCAGTTAGACAGTGCAGTGGATAGAGCAACAGACCTGGAGTCAAGAAGTGTGTTCAAATTTGGTCTGAGATACTTACGAACTGTGTGACCCTGGGCAAGTCACTTAACCCTGTTTACCTCAGTTTCCTCATTTATAAAATGAGCTTGAGAAGGAAATGGCAAATCACTCCAGAGTCATTGCTAAGAAATGAAGTCACAAAGAGTCAGATATGGCTGAAATGACTGAATGACAACAACAATCACTGAACCCAGAGTTTGGAATTCCTGAGTTCTGCTCCTACCTTAAACTCTTACAAGTTGCATTATCCAAGTCACTTAATCTCTCTAAACAAGATACTAACACATTTAATAACATCCTCATAGAGTTGTGATGAGGCTCAAATGAGGAAATGCATGTACATAGAAGTTTGTATCACTTTGCAAATATCATTTATTCATATTACCTTCATCATCATCAATTTATAGCTGAACAGACCTTAGATGTCATTTAGTCTGACTCCTTCATTTGAAAAAAAGAGAAAGATAGCACTAGAAGAAGATGGCCCATAGATAAAAATGACTGAATTAGAATGGGAACCTAGATTCTCTGCTTCTAAAGCCAATGTTCTTTCTCTCACACCCTGCTACCTCATCTCTACATTTTAAAATAAAACACCACTGGGAAATAAATGAGGATACATGTGAAATTACTGTGATCTCTTCAGAGGAAAGGTATTATTGAGATCAATTATGATTTCTGTGGATACTACAATTTTGTGTGTAAAAGTTAATCAGTCTGCTTGCTGAGTGCTTTAATTTGACCTCGTTACCGGGAGAAGTATTATTTATATTTATTTATTTTTACAAACTATAGTAACAAAAAAGAATCAGGGCTCTTAGGTCAAAAGACTAATTTGTATCTTTTTACCTCATTTTTTCATACTGAGTTTTCTCTATTTCTCTCACTCTAAGTATTCAAAATAAAATAAATTAAGTAGGACACTAAAAATGCAATTATTTCCAAACCCAATATGAAGTACAGAGGATGGATCTTATATACTGATCAATTTAATCTCATCCCCCTTTTAGTTACAACTGGGGCTGCCTGCTCCTCAGCCTTTCCTGCCTTTTACTATTACTTAACCATTACATGTAGAGAAATGGGGAAGCAGCTACATGGCATGGTGAGTAGAGGCATGGATTTGAAGCCAGGAAGATGTGTTCAAATTCTGCCTTAGCTGCTTACTAGCTGTGTGACTGTGGGCAAATCATTTCACCTCTCTCAGCTTTTGTTTCTTCCTGCTATTATAATAGTTCCTATCTTTACAGAGGTATTGTGAGGATCAATTGATAAACATTTATTAAGCACCTACTATATGCCAGGCATTGCACTGAGGGTTGGGGATACAAAAACAGGGGAAAGATAATCCTACCCTCTAGGAGCTTATACTCTAGTGGATCAAATGAGACTATATTGGTAAAGTGCTTTGTAAGTCTTAAAGTACTGTATAAATATGAGCTATTATAAATATGACCCATTTTTACTTCTAAATTGTAAATTCCTGGACACCAAAGACCACGTCCTATATTTCATTTACATCATCTTCAGTGCTTAATATTCTGACATGTAACAAATGCCACAAATACCAGATGAAGTACTTTAATATTCCATTTCCAGTAGAACTTTCTCCATACTCAGGAAAGACATTATGCCCCTTAATAAAATTCATTAAGTTTCCATAAGCACATTACACTGTGTAATATTTTTTAAAATGTAAAGGTTGAAATACATCAAAAATAAATTTATGAAATCCTTTCTTTCTCAACACCCAATAACAACTCAATTTGTAAGTTGAGTCAAATGAGGGGGTCAGATTAGATGACCTCTAAGGTCTGACCCAAAATAAAAGAATGATGGAGGGCAAAGTCAAGATGGCAGAGTAGAAAGAGGCCTTCAGCCAGGCTCTAGCTCACACCTCCTCCAATTCATGTAAAAGGTGACACTGAACAAACCTTGCTGTTACAGAACCCACAAAATTACAGAGAAGCTAACCTCTTGCTGAGGACAGCCTGCAGGACAGCAGCAAGTTGCCAGAACAGTGCTCTGGGAGACGACCCCAGCACTGTGTGAAGAAGATATTTTAGCCCCAGGACAGCCTGACCAGCTGCTTGCTGGAGGGACTTCAGATCACCAGCAGCTGTGGCAGTTTCCAGAATTATCAAACCATAGATGCTAAGGACAAAGTGAGAGGTCAGTGCAGTGTGAACTTTGGGATCCAGTAGTTTGGGAGTGTGGTTAGCCTTTACGCCCTGGATGGAGAAGCCGCTGAAATGCCTCTGCTGTGCAGCCACTGGCACATGACAGCTTTAGCTCCTGGCCTACAGATTATAGGGGGACCAAGCAACCAATCTGAGGGATAATTGCTCTTGCTTTAACCTGCTTGGATTTGGATTGCGGTTCATGGTAGAGGTCCTCGGGTGTGAGACCAGTTTGCCAGAGTGGGTGGAGGCTTCAGAAAGGGCACCCAACTAATACCTTCAGCAGCTGAGAAAGCCCCAACTTTTGGTAAGAAGCTCTCCTGTCTGGTAGCAGAGGCATACTGTGGCAAAAAGCCCAAAAGTGAAGTAATTGAGTTGCAACATGAGCAAATGAGGGAAGCAAAGCAAACAGAGCAACATAACTTTACCCTCCTATTTTGGGGACAAAAAGGATCAAAGCATGGAATAGGAGGAAGACAGCAAAGTCAGAACTCCTGCACCGAAAGCTTCCAAGAAAAATGTGAACTGGTTACAGGCTATAGAGGAACTTAAGAAGGATTTTGAAAACCAAATAAGAGAATTGGAGGAAAAATTGGGAAGAGAAATGAGAATGATGCAAGAAAATTATGAAATGAGAGTCAACAATCTGATTGAAGAAAATAACACCTTAAAAATAGATGAACTCGGGGCGGCTAGGTGGCGCAGTGAATAGAGCGCCGGCCCTGGAATCAGAAGGACCTGAGTTCGGAGCCGGCCTCCGACACTTAATCCACACAAACAAAAACCTAGCCGTGTAACCTTGGGCAAGTTACTTAACCCCAATTGCCCTAAAGGGCGGCTAGGTGGCGCAGTGAGTAAGAGCGCCGGCCTCGGAGTTTGGATGACCCGAGATCAAATCCAGCCTCAGAAAATGAGCACCCACGCATAAATAATGACTAGCCGTGTAACCTTGAGCAAGTTACTTAACCCCAATTGCTTTAAAAAAAAAATAGATGAACTCAAATGGCAAAAGAAGCTCAAAAAGGCAATGAGGAGAAGAATGCCTTAAAAAGTCAAATCTGACATATGGAAAAAGAATCTCAAAAGCTAACTGAAGAGAATCACTCTTTCAGAATTAGACTGGAGCAAATGGAAGCTAGTGACTTTATAAGGAATCAAGAATCTATCAAACAAACCCAAACAAATGAAAAAAGAATGAAAGAAAGAAAGAAAGAAAGAAAGAAAGAAAGAAAGAAAGAAAGAAAGAAAGAAAGAAAGAAATGTGAAATATCTCATTGGGAAAACCACTGACCTGGAAAATAGATCCAGGAGAGATAATTTAAAAATTATTGGATTACCTGAAAGCCATGATCATAAAAAGAACCTAGAAACCATCCTTCAAGAAATTCTCAAGGAAAATTGCCCCGATGTTTTAGAACCAGAGGGCAAAATAGAGGTTGAAAGAATACACCAAATCACCCCCTGAAAAAGATCCCAAAAAGAAAACTCCTAGGAATAGTATAGCCAGGTTCTGGAATTCCCAGATCAAGGAGAAAATATTACAAGCAGCCAGGAGGAAACAATTTGAATATTGTGGAAACACAATCAAGATAACACAGGATCTGGCAGTTTCTACACTGAGGGATTGAAGGGCTTGGAATATGATTCCGGAGGTCAAAGGAGCTGGGATTAAAACCAAGAACCATCTACCCATGAGTATCATGTTTCAGGGGAAAAATATGATCATTCAGTGGAATAGAGGACTTTCAAGCATTATTGATGAAAAAACCAGAGTTGAACAGAAAATTTGACATGCAGATACAAGAAGCAAGAGAAGCATGAGAAGGTAAACAGGGAAAAGAAATCATAAGGAATTTACCAGAGTTAAACTATTTACAGCCTTACATGGAAAAATGATCATTGTAACTTATGAAACTTTTCTCACTATGAGAATAGTTGAAGAGAATAGAAATGTTTGCATGTGTGTGTTTATATATACATATATATGTGTATATAGGAGGGTATATGGGCATATTAATACATATGAGAATGTGTGTATATATGTGTACTGGTAAACATAGATATAGGGCAAAGGACCGATTTAATAGGAAGGGATGATACTCGCAAGGTGAAAGTAAGAGGTGAGAGAGGAATATAATGAGAGGAGATGGGGAGAGACAGAATGGGGTTAACTAATTCATATAGAAGAGGCAAGGGAAAATGGTTACAATGGAGGGGAAGAACAGGAAGGCAAAAGGGAATGGGTCAACCTTATTCTTATTGAATTTGGTTTAGGGAGGGAATGAGGGGCACAGTAAATAGGGTATCTCACCCTACAGGAGAGTAGGAAGGAAGAGGATGACAGGGGGGAGGATGGAAGGGAGGGCAGGCTGGGGGGGAGGGATGTTGGAAACAACCACTTCTGAAAAGGGACAGTATCAAAGTAGAGAATAGAACAAGTGGGAGGTGGAATAGGAGAGAGTGAAATATAGTCATTCTTTTACAATATATCTACTATGGTAATGTTTTGCATAGCTACACATGTACAACCTATACTGAATTGCTTATCTTCCCAGTAAGGGTTGGTGACAAGGAAGGAAGGGAATGAATCTGGAATTAAAAGCTTTAAAATCAAATATTTAAAATATATATACACATACTATTATTCATATTATTTTACATGTAACTAGGAAATAAGATTTATAGGCACTGGGGCATAGAGATCTACCATGCCCTTTAGAAAAGTTGGAGGGGAATGGGAGAAGATATGGGAGAGAGCAGATTGGAGGAGGGGATATCCAGTGGGATCGTTATTTTGGGGTGGTGGGTAGGGGAAAAACGGGGAGAAAATTTGCAACTCAAAATCTTGTGGAAATGAATGATGTAAACTAGAAGTTAATAAAGCATTTGATAAAAAAAGAAAATGATAGGCAGTTTGATAGAGTTTATAAACATGCTGTCATGTAAAACATATTTCCATATTCATCTCAGTTGTGGAAGAAGAAACAGATCAAAGGAAAAAAACCATGTTAAAGAATAAAGTGGCCCTTTTCCCCCTTCCTTGTCCTCTTTCCCTTCCCTCTCCCTTTCCCCTCCCCCTCCCCCTCCTCCTTTCCGTACTCATCCTTCCTTCCATCCTTTCTCCTTTCTCCCTTCCCCGGCCTAGATGATGCCATGGTGGATACAGCTGAGGAGGCCACGGAGCCTGCCAAGGTGGACATCACCAGGCTGTGCCAGGACATGTTCTCCAAAATGGCCATGTACCTGACAGGTGAGCTGACAGCCACCAGTGAAGATTATAAACTTCTGGAAAATATGAACAAACTGACTAGCTTGAAGTATCTAGAAATGAAAGATATTGTAGTAAACATAAGTAGAAACCTAAAGGACTTAAACCAGAAATATGCCACCCTTCAGCCTTATCTGGATTAGATCACTTTAATTGAGGAGCAAGCAGCCCCTCTTGAACAGGCAGCTTACAAGTTGGATGCCTGTTCAAAGAAACTAGAAGCAAAGTACAAGAAGCTGGAGAGGAGAAGAAAGAATTCTTTAGCACAAAGACTTTAACCACAAGAATGTTTTATAAGAAATATGTGCGATGGAACTTCTCACGAGGCTTCAGTTCCCAAGA
Organism: Gymnobelideus leadbeateri; assembly: GCA_011680675.1. Classification (NCBI taxonomy): domain Eukaryota; kingdom Metazoa; phylum Chordata; class Mammalia; order Diprotodontia; family Petauridae; genus Gymnobelideus; species Gymnobelideus leadbeateri. The sequence continues at coordinate 164,910 of WOXC01010032.1, read as the reverse complement.
GGAAGCAGTGCTGCTGATCCAAGGTGAATCCCAGCCCCCACTTCTGGCTCAATGTGTAACTCTGTCCACCCCCGTGTTGTCCTCAGCCTGTACCCCTGGAACCTCATCTTAGCGTGTGCTTCAATGTGTGCCCTGAACCAAGGCTCAGAAATCAGGATCAACCCATCTGGAGCAGACCCAGATGAGAGGCGCTCAGCTCCTCCCTTGCCCCCACCCTGCTCATAACCTGTTCTTCAGCTTAAATAAAAAATGCCAACCTATAAAAAAAAAGAATAAAGTGGAAAAATATAAACAAAAACAAACACAAAACAAGGATGATGAAAATAATAAGAATAATGGATATTTACCAAATATTTTGCATATGTTATCTCATTTATGCCTTGTAACAACCCTGTGAAGAAGGTGTTAAAGGTTTCAGTATATAGCACATTAAGGTTTATGAAGACATTTTCTCATAATTTTTCTGAGGTAGCTTATATAAATATTGTCATCCCCATTTTGTTGATGGGGAAACCAAAGATCAAATCCCCTTCCCAGAGTCACATTTCTGGCTTATGTCAGAGTTGGGATTCAAATCTGGTGCTGGATGTTAAACATTTGTGAACACATTCTTGGTAAGCTGCAGTTACTTCCAGTACACTGCTCAGTCAGTTCCCATATGCATTACTGGTTTGAAGGACTGAACCTAGTGGTGTGATGGTGCCTTAGAGTTCAAGTTAAGAGGTTCCTTAGAAATAAGTCATTTCTGGGAGGAAGAGCAGTAGGTACAAAAATATTTATAGCAACTCTTTTCGTGGTTGCAAAGAATTGGAAATTAAGGGGGTGACCATCAATTGGGGAATGGCGAAACAAGTTGTGGCTAAGAATGGCTAAACAAGCAAGTAATGGAACATTATTGTGCTATAAGAAATGAGGAGCAGACGGACTTCACATTTACCTGGAGAGGCTTATACAAACTGATGCTGAGTGAGAAGAGTAGAACCAGGAGAAATTTGTATACAATCACAGACACAACATATGTGTGATGACCAACTATGACAGACTGGACTCTTCTCAGCAAAGCAGTGATATAAGTCAATCCCAAAAGACTCATGATGGAGAGAGATGTCTACATCCAGAGAAAGAACTAGAAAGAACTGAGCTTGAATCCTGATTGAAGCAAACTACTTGATCTTTTTCTTTTCATTGTTTGGTTTTATTTCCTCTTTATCATTTTTCATTCCATCTAGTACAATCAGCCTTTGTAACCTGATTAATGTCTAATGTGAGAGTATTTGCAGATCCTATATTTAACTATATGCCATCGTGGGGGGCGGGGGGAGAGAGGGAAGGGAAATTTGAAACTCAAGGAACTATGGAATTGAATCTTGTAAACAAAAAATAAACAAACAAATTAATAAAAAATAAACAAAAAAGATTTAAACCATTTCATTCTTTCTAACCTTGCTGTTTGGCACATGTTCAGTTTGAAATGTCAACAGAGCACCCGGTTCAAGGTGTCTAAGAAGACATAGGTGATGCAAAACTATACTTAGAAGAGAGGTTTTGTTACTGTGGTTAAGTCGTGTCTGATTCTATGTGACCTCATGGACAAAATCCAATAATTTCTTAGCAATGATACTGTAGTAATTTGTCATTTCCTTTTCCAGTGTGTCCCCATTTTACAGATGATGAACTAAGGCAAATAGGGATTGTGTGACTTGCACAGGATCACACAGCTAATTAGTGTCTGAGGCTGGATTTAAACTCAGAGATTCCTGACTCCAGACTTGGTGCTCTAACCACTGCACCTCCCAGCTGTCCCTAAGAAGAGAGGTTAAGTGTGGATATACAGATGTTATATATGGAATCATCTGCATAGAGGTTATAATAAACACCATGGAAACTAATGAAATCACTAATCAAGATAGTATAGGGAGAGAAAGGAAGACAAGGGAAGAGAATGAAAGCAAAGAGAGGGCAAGAGAAAGGAAGGCAAGGCAAGGCAAGGGAAGGGAAGGGAAGATAAGGGGAGAGAAGGGAAGGGAAGGAAAAGGAAGGGAACAGAAGGCAAGGGAAGACAAGAAGAGAGAAGGGAAGGGAAGGCAAGGGAAGACAAGGCAAGGCAAGGCAAGGCAAAGGAAGGGAAGAAAGTTCAAGACAGGCCATATGATTACTGGGCATGACCTGGATGAAGAGAAAGGCAAGAAGAATGAGAAGGAAGAGACAGATAGGCAAGAGAAGACAGGAGAGAAAGAGAGAGAGAGAGAGAGAGAGAGAGAGAGAGAGAGAGAGAGAGAGAGAGAGAGAGAGAGAGAACAAGTATAAGTAGGTACCCACTATGTGCCAAGCACTGTGCTAGGGGCTTTACAAATGTTATCTCATTTGACCCTCTTTCTTTAAGAAACCTGGGAGGTAGGTGCCACTATTATCTCCATTTTACAGATGAAGAAACTAAGTTAGAGGTAAAGTAATATGCACAGGATTGCATAGTTAGTAAATATCTAAGGCCAGATATGAACTCAGGAATTTCTAACTCCAGGTCCAATATTCAATCCACTGTACCCACCTAGCTGCCTCACTACCAGGAAAGAGTAGTGTTACAAAAACCTGGAGAGAAGAGATTGTTTTTGCAACATCAAATGCTGCAGGGGGGTCAAAAAGAATGAGATTTGGGACCAGCAGGCCAGACCAGCTGAAGCCAACTTCAAGAGAGTGAATCATCAGCACCTGTGGTAGTTTCCAGTATTCTCAACACATAAATTCCAAAGAGAAAGTAAAAGATCAGTAGGGAACTCTGTTGGAATGGGGTGAAAGAAGAGCAAGGTCCAGCCCCCAGGGGGAAAGGTGACAGAGACACAGCTGCTGCGTGGTTGCCTCTGGAGCTCTGGCCCCCTGCAGATTGTAGGGGGACCAAGCAACCATTCAGAGGATAATGGCTCTTGCTTTAATCTGCTTGGATCTGGGTTGCAGTCTTGGGTGGTGGTCCCGGGGTGAGGAATGCCAGTGTGCCAGAGCTTGTGGTGGCTGCAGCGACGGCGTCCTCCTCAGACCTCTGAAAAGAACTCTGACAAATTCGAAAACCCCAGAAATTTGGGACACAGCTCTCTCCACTTTGGAAGCAAAGTTCTACCATGGTAAAAAGCTCAAAAGTAAAATAATTGTCTGGTAAGATAAACAAATAGAGGAAGCACAATCAAACCATAGAATATTTTCGGGGGTACAAAGAGGATCAAAACATGGAACCGGAAGAAGACAACAAAGTCAAAACTCCTGCATCAAAAGCTTCCAAAAAAAATGGTTGCAGGTCATGGAGGAGCTTAAGAAGGATTTTGAAAATCAAGTAAGAGAAGTAGAGGGAAAAATGGGAAAAGAAATGAGAATGATGCAAGAACATCATGAAAAGTGAGTCAGCAGCATGCCTGAAGAAAATAATACCTTAAAAAACAGACTAACTCAAATGGCAAAAGAGTTCCAAAAAGCCAATGAGGGGAAGAATGCCTTAAAAAGCCAAATTGGCCAGATTGAAAAGGAATTTCAAAAACTCATTGAAGAGAATAATTCTTCATATATTTCAATATAGTCAAATATAATTTGAATAATTGAATAATTTCAAAATAGAAATTGAAAGAATTCACCTGTCACCTCTTGAAAAAGATCCCAAAAAGAAAACTCCCAGGAATATTATAGTCAAATTCCAGGGTTCCCAGGTCAAAGAGAAAATTTTACAAGCAGTCAGGAAGAAACAATTTGATTATTGTGAATACACTATCAGGATAACACAAGACTTAGCAGCATTAAGGGATTGAAGGGCTTGGAATATGACATTCCAGAGGTCAAAGGGGCTAGGATTAAAACCAAGAATCACCTACCCAGAAAAAGTGAGTATATTTCTTCAGGGGAAAATATGGTCATTCAACGAAATAGAGGACTTTCAAACATTCTTGATGAAAAAAAAAAAAAAAAACAAAAACAGAGCTGAACAGAAATTTTGACCTTCAAATATAAGGAACAAGAGAAGCATGAAGAAGGTAAATAGGAAAAAGAAATCATAAGGAACTTATTAAAGTTGAACTATTTACATTCCTACATGGAAAAATGACAATTTTAACTCATGAAACTTTTTCTCAGTATAAGGATAGTTGAAGGGAATATATGTGTGTATACACACACACACATATGTATGTATGTATGTATATATAAACATACATGTATATATAAGAAGGCATATTTGTATATATATATATGTGAGTGTGTGTATATGTGTGTACATGTATACATAGACAGAGGGCACAGTATGAGTTGAATATGAAAGGATGGTATCTAAAAAATAAAATTAAGAGGTGAGAGAGGAATATATTGGGAGAAGGAGAAAAGGAGAGATAGAATAGGGTAAATTATCTCTTATGAAAGAGACAAGAGAAAGCTGTTACAATGGAGGGGAAAAGCAGGGAGGTGAAAGGGAAATGGTCAACCTTACTCTCATTGGATTTCGATCAAGGAGGGAATAACATACATACTCAATTGGGTATCTTATCCTACAGAAAAGTAGGGGGGAGGGGATAAAAGGACGGATGTTAGAAGGGAGGGCAGATTGGAGGAGAGGGTAGTTAGAAGCAAATATTTTCGAAAAGGGGCAGGGTCAAAGTAGAAAATAGAATAAGTGGGGAGGCAGTATAGGATGGAAGGAAATATAGTTAGTCTTTCACAATATAACCACTATGGAAACATTTTGCATAACTACACATATACAACCTATATTGAATTGCTTGTCTCCCCAGTGGGGGTGGGTGAGGAGGGAAGAAGGGAAAGAATCTAGAACTCAAAGTTTTAAAAACAAATGTTTTTTTAAATGGGTTTTGTTTATGCATCTGGGAAATAAGATATACAGGGGCTGGGGTATAGAAATCTATCTTGCCCTACTAGAAAGTTGGTGGGCTAAGGGGGGGATATAAGAGGGAACAGATAGGGGGAAGGGGCATTCAGTAGGCTTGGTATCTTGGGATGGGGATGAGGGAAAGGTGGGGAGAAAATTTGTAATTCAAAATCTTGTGGAAATTAATGTTGAAAACTAAAAATAAATAAATAAATTGGAATTAAAAAAAAAGAAGAATGGGATTTGAGAAAAGGTTATTAGTTTTGGCAATGAAAATATCGTTGGTGGGGCGGAGCCAAGATGGCGGAGTAGAAACAGCTCTTCCAAGCCCCTCTGCCCCCAGATTCTCCACAAACTATGTAAAAAAAGGACTCTGAAAATCTTCTGGAGCCCCAGCACCCACAGAACGACACAGAGAAGCTAACCTCCCGCTGAGGACAGCCCAGCACCCTACAGGAAGGACCAGCGCAGTGGTCTGGGAGCCGGCAGCGCGCAGAGCGCAGGAGCCGAGACGAGCCCAGGTCCGCATGAGCCGAGGTTTTAGCCCCAGGGCGGCAGGGCCAGCAGCCGGCTGGAGGAACCCCAGAACACCAGGAACTGTGGAGACGCCAGAATTATCAACATAGACTTGCCTAGGACAAAGTAAGAGGTTAGTGTCCTATGGACTTTGGGACCTGTATTTGGGGAATGCGTCAGCTCCCTCCCCTGGGGGCTAGAAGCCGCTGAGGAGACACGCCATTTTGTAGTTTTCAGAGGCATTTCCGGCTCCCAGCCTACAAATTTGTGGGAGATCCAGCGATCAGTCTTGGGGGGTAATCGCTCTTGCTTTAACCTCCCTGGATCTGGATTGTGATCTAGGGTGGAAGTTGTGGGTGGGTTTACAGCTTGCCAGAAACGGAAGTTGCCCCCCACACGTTCGGGACGAAAATTCCTCTATCTGGCCTTAAAGCCATAGTGTGGCAACAAGCCCAAAAGTCAAGTAATTAAGTGGCAACATGCCAAGGCAAAGGAAACAGAAAAATGCAACCCTAGACTCCTATTTTGGGGGCATAGAGCGGGAAAAGGACTGTGAGGTCAGAAGTCCTGCTCCAAAAGCCCCAGGGGAAAACATGAGTGGGTTGCAGGCCATAGAGGACCTTAAGAAGGACTTTAAAAATCAAATAAGAGAAGTGGAGGAAAAATTAGAAAGAGAAATGAGAAGGATGCAGGAAAAGTATGAAATGAGGGTCAACAGCCTGACTGAGGAAAACAACACCTTAAAAAATAGACTAACTCAAATGGCAAAGGAGGCCCAAAAGGGCAATGAGGAGAAGAATGCCTTAAAAAGTCGAATTTGCCAGATGGAAAAAGAATCTCAAAAGTTCACTGAGGAGATTCATTCCTTCAGAGTTAGACTGGAGCAAATGGAAGCTAATGACTTTATGAGAAATCAAGATGCTGTTAAGCAGATCCAAACAAACGAAAGATTAGAAGGCAATGTGAAATATCTCATGGAAAAAACCACTGACCTGGAGAATAGATCCAGGAGAGACAATTTAAAAATTATTGGACTACCTGAAAGCCATGATCAAGGAAAGAACCTAGAAATCACCCTTCAAGAAATTCTCAAGGAAAACTGCCCTGATGTTTTAGATCCAGAGGGCAAAATAGAGGTTGAAAGAATCCACCGATCACCTCCTGAAAAAGATCCCAAAAAGAAAACTCCCAGGAATATTATAGCCAGGTTCCAGAATCCCCAGATCAAGGAGAAAATACTACAAGCAGCCAGGAAGAAACAATTTCAATATTGTGGAAACACAATCAGAATAGCCCAGGACCTGGCAGCTTCTACACTGAGGGATCGAAGGGCATGGAATATGATATTCCAGAGGGCAAAAGAACTGGGAATGAACCCAAGGGTCACCTACCCAGCAAAACTGAGTATTTTGTTTCAGGGGAAAATATGGTCATTCAGTGGAATAGAGGACTTTCAAGCATTATTGAGGAAAAAACCAGAGTTGAATAGAAAATTTGACATCCAGACACAAGAAGGAAGAGATGCCTGAGAAGGTAATCAGGGAAAAGAAATCAAAAGGAACTTATCAAAGTTGAACTATTTACATTCCTATATGGAAAAGCAATAACTGTGACTGATGATATCTTTCTCACTATGAAAATAATGGAAGAAGGGGGTGTGGTCATATGAATACATATGTGAATGTGTGTGTATATGGTTACAGTTATATATGGATAGAGGGCATAGGTTGATTTTGTTGGGAAGGGAGAGTACTCAAGGGATGAAATTATGAGGTGAGAGAGGAAAGTGGCAAGAGGAGATGGGGAGAGACATGGTAGGGTAAACTATCTCATGTAGGGGAAGTGGGTGCAAAGGAGGGGGAGAATAAGGAAGGCTAAAAAGGCAAAACCACATTCACATTGAATTTGGTTCAGGGAGAAAATGACATACATACTAAATGGGATAGCTCAACCTGCAGCAGGATAGGGGGAAGGGGGATGAGAGGAGGGATGATGGATGGGAGGGCATCCTTGGGGTGAGGGGAGGTTGGAAGTACCCACTATAGAAGAGGGACAGGATCATGTAGGGAATGGACCAGGTGGGGGGTGGGATGAGTGGGAGGGAATTATAAGCAGCCTTGAACAATATATCTACTATGATAATGTTTTGCATAGCTAGACATGTACAACATATACTGAATTACTTATATCCCAAGAAGGAATGGGTGACAAGGGAGGAAGGAAATGGATCTGAAATTCGCGGTCGTAACATTAAATGTTTCAAATATATATATAAATACTATTATTAATAAAAAAAAAGAAAATATCGTTGGTATATTTGGAGGGGACAGTTTCAGTTGGATGATGAGGTTGGAAACCAGTTTGAAGAGGGTTTAGAAGATACTAAAAGGAGAGAAAATAGAGATACCTGTGTAGAAGGCTTTTTCAATGAGTTTAGACACAGAGTATAATAGATTCAGGATGATAGCTAGTAAGAATGATCAAGTGAGTGTTGGTTTTTTTTTTTTGGGTGTGTGTGTGTGTGTGTGTGTGTGTGTGTGTGTGTGTGTGTGTCTGTCTGTCTGTCTGTTTTGTTTTGTTTTATTTTTTGGGCCCGAGTTTCCCAAACTTGATCAGGATGCAAGTGCAGTGGTCCCTTATGGGCCTGATCCACTATTGATCAACATAGGATCTTTGACCTGCTCCATTCCTGACCTGGGCTAATTCACCTCTCCTTAGGTAATTTTGTGAACCTCCTCTTCTAGTGATTTAATACATGGTGCCAGATTTAGTCTAGACACCCAATAGGTTTAGCTGACTTCAGCTCAGACCTCCTGAGATGAAGGAATCCATCAGTCACAGCCTCTGCAATAGCAGGGATTACAAGGTGTACGCTACCACATTTAGCCAAGTGAGCATTTTTTTATGGATAGAGGAGTCATGAGAGTGTTTGTATTCAATAGGGGATTAGCCAATAGAATCTGTTGTTTTGGCTTGACTTCTATCTCTGAAATTGTTTTATTTCTATGGGTCCTTTCAGTTAATGGACTAATTTGTTGAGCTCCTGCTATAAGAAAATCTCTGCAATCTTCTGGTACTAGCAGGCCAGTGCTAATGGAGACCATCAATGTCCAACCTTTGTGATCTGGGCTACTGACTTAAGAGACAAAACCTTTATGGGCTAGGGTAGGAGATCTCTGGTAACCTCTTATAATTCTCTCTACCTCTACCCCACTTATTTCTTGGATTGTTGTTGTTCAGTCCCATCTGACTCTTTGTGACTCCATTTGGGGTTTTCTTGGCAAATATATTAGAGTAGTTTAACATTTCTTCTGATTTTCCAGAAGAGAAACTAAGGCAAACAGGGTTAAGTGACTTACCCATGGTCACAAAGCTAATAAGTGTCTGGAGCTGTATTTGAATTCAGGAAAATGAGTTTTCCTGATTCCCATTCCAGTGGGAATCTACTGTACCACCTAGCTAATACATTCATATTAAATATGTTTTCATAATAGCTAACCTATATTTCTTGGGACACTGGAGCAAATAAGTTCTGTTCTACCTAGGATCAACAAATTTACAGAGAAGATGAGTGAAGATCCACAAGTTAAGATGCTTCTTTGCACCCAGAAGTTATATCCCACCCTCATCCCTGCCAACACACACATGCCAATCGTAACAATACTGTAGAATCTGTTGTTTTGGCTTGACTTCCATCTCTGACACTGTTTTATTTCTTTGAGTTCTTCCTTTTTCTGTATCAGTGAGGTAGAAGTATTGGTGTCCCATTAACTCTGGAACTGTGTAATCAATTTTGGTCCTTGGCATTAAGGCCCAATAAGGAATAGGGACTCCTAAAGAAAAACCTAGAGAAAATGAAATTCATCTGATTCCCTCCTTCCTTAGCTGGAGTTCCTGTTCTTTTGTTCTATTCATTCATTTCAGTCATGTCCTACTCCTCCTGATTGCATTTGGGGTTTTCATGACAGACTAGAGTGGCTTGACATTTTCTTCTCCTTCCTGCTCTTCCATTTTATATTTTAAAATATAATTAATCTATTTCATTTTAGTTTTCAACATTCACTTCCAAAAGATTTTGAGTTTTAAATTTTCTCTCCCTCTTTCTTCCCTCTTCCCAAGATGGCATACAATCTGATATAGACTTTACTTATACATTCATTTATATGTTTTCACGTTATTCATGATGTGTGAAAGAATTAGAACTAATGGGAGGAACCATGAGAAACAAAAAACAAACCAAAACAACAAAAGAAAAGAAGAGCAAATAGTATGCTTCCATCTGTATTTAGACTCCAAAGTTCTGCTCTTTTAAGGGGAGAAGAAAGAATTTCTATAAACATTCTAAGCAGAGCTAAGTCTCTGTCAGGGTGCTCTTTGTCTCAGATCATCAAGGTCATTAAAAAGTGGTGTGGATCCAAATCCTCTTCCTTTTAAAATCCTCTGCTCAATACCACTGATCCAACAGGTTGGTCAAATCTAAGTCAAATACAACGTGTCTTTTCAATAAATGGACAAAAGGAATCCCAGAAAACACTGGTGCTTTCTATGTGCCAAGTACTGATCTAAGTAAATGTAAAATGTTAAAAAATCTTTGCCCTAAAAGATTTGCACTTTTTTGAGGAGAGACTACATGGAGATACATACATGGATATACACATATACGCCAATCTACCTGATTCCTCGTATTTTAACATTTCTCATAGAGTCCTAAATTCGTCTGAGCTAAAACTTTGGTTATCTTTCCCTCCCCTTTCCCAGGACAGAGAATTTAACCCATTCTGTAGATTCTGCCCTGTTAGTAGTCTTCACCAGACTTTAGCCCTCAAATCACAAATTCCTTTTCCAATACCCGCCCCACCCCCCCTGCCCCATACAGGGATTTGCTGAAGCTAGTTCAATCCAGCTAGTGAAAGCTGACTATCAAATCTTCAATGTGAACATTTATACCTTGGAAATCAGTAAGTACTATACATTAGGGCTTGATTTATAGTTTTGTTGATAAGCTAGATTTAAGAAAGTGATGGGGCAAGTGTTACTGATTAAATTTAAAGGTATGTGTTCTATGATCATTATTTTTTTTCAGAGTGTTGATTGTTTACTGGTATACCCTGGAGTGGAGTCTTATAAAACAGACATATCACTCTCAAGGCCCTGTTTAAAGTACATTTTCTTTTCCTGAAATTGTTACCGTTCTAGAAAAAGCAGGGTGTTTAGTTATTGCAGGAAAATATCCATTGAAGACTCTCAGGTAAAACTGGGATAAGGAAGCTTTGAATCATGCATAGAGCCCTGAGTTGCTAAATAATTTTCATAATTAGTGGAAAGACAGATGGTAGACAGATCTGTCCTTGTGCAATTCATGAATGGTTAGCTGCCTCTCCAGCCAGGTGTACAAAAGGGATATATGGAAGTCTAAATTGTCAGTACATTTTGATCTGCAAAAGTATGAAGTCACTGATCCAATTTGCCTGGGACAGTAAGTACTTTGGAAACAGATGACTCTATCCTTGGCCAAAATCATGATTTGTATAAGAAGGAGCCTGTCCTTTAAAAGAGATTGATGTCAAGATGATTCATTTGATGATGGGGAAAATAATGTCAAGAGTGGAAAAAAGGAATAAAGACATCATGAAGGAAAATAACGAAGGGGCATCGGTGGGTAGTTTATGATGTATGACATTTTGTTAATGTTAAGCTTTCCCAGGTGTCTTATCTAAGCCTAGAAAGAAGCAAAAAGATGAAGTTGTATTTGGGAAGTGGTGAGATGATTCAGAGAATAGAATGTTAGAATCGGGAAGGCCCTAATTCAAATCCTCCCTTGAACATTTACTAGCTGAGTGACCCTGACTAAGACACCTAACCTCTGACAGCCTCAGTTTCCTGATCTATGAGAAAAATGGAGACAATAAAGTCATCCACTTCACAGGTAGCTGAGAGAATCAAATGAGAAAAATGTATATAAAGTGCTTTGTAAATCTTAAAGCACTATATAAATGTTAGCCATTATTGTTCTTGGGCAGCTAGGTGACACAATGGATAGAGCCCTGGGGTTGGAATCAGGAAGACTCATCTTCCTGAGTTCAAATATTGCCTCAAACACTTACTACCTGAGTGATCCTAGGCAAGTCACTTAATCCTGCTTGCCTCAGTTTCCTAATCTGAAAAATGAACTAGAGAAGGAAAGAGCAAGCCACTCCAGTGGCTTTCTTTGCCAAGAAAACCCTAAATGGGGTCACAAAAAGTTGAACACAACTAAAACAACTGATCAACAACAACATTGTTATTCTTGGTTCATAGATCCATATTTACTCAATGTCAGCATAATATATGACCATGGTCCCTCTTCTCATGTAGAACTCCAAAAAATTACCTCAGTTTTGAGACATTGCTCAGGGGTTTTCACCTATGTGTTTGTTTCTACCAGTGGTAGAATATGGCATATTATTGGTTCCAAATACCAACTGATCAAATACCAAGAAGACTGAGTGACAAGAAAAGATTTTCCATGTACACATGAAGAATGTTACCATAGGTTTTCACATTACTGGGGAGAGAACACATACAGTAAATATGCCAGCATTGTAGGCAGTCAGAGAACATGTGGAAATAAACCAGAGTAGACATATAGAGAATATACATATAGGGACATATGGGCAAGGGATACTGAAGATAAAGGGCACATATACAGGGATGTGTGGTCAGGTTATATTTATAATGTAGGGTACACATGTGGTCAAGGTACAGCCGTGATGAGGGCAACTCATATCTCAAAAACCAAAAATCTGTTGATGTCCTCCAATGGTGTCATTAAGATGGTCTGAATTGGGCACTGAGTTTCTAATTTTAATCAGATGGTCTCTGCTGTACATGTCCACTGGTCTTGTGGAACTATTCTCTGCTGCTATGTTTCAACTATTTAGTGTCTCTAGGTTCTTTGGAATTTCCCCTGCTATTATCTGCTAATGGTGTGGTGCCTAGTAAATATGTTCCAGAATAAGGAGAACTAAAGCACTTTTAATCCATGGCCTACAGCTATGAACTACCACACATTGCCAGGTAACCAGAAAAATTAAGCAAAAGCCCCCAGGATAAAATTAAGTCTTTTTTTTGAAAAAAGAAAACAACAGCTTTTTTCTCATAAATAACTGAGATAACTAAGTAACTGATTTAGAGGTTTAAAAATTCCTTTTATCTCCTGCTACCTCCCAGACTATTAATCTGTGTCCCCTAAACATTTTGTAGGGTTTTGCCCAATAAAATTCTGCCAGAGCTTGTGAGCTTCTTGAGGGCAGGGATTGTTCTTTGCTTCTCTTTGCATCCCCACCACTTAGCACACAGTAGGCACTTTGTAAATATTTATTGATTGAATGAAGGCAAATGAATCTAAGGACAAGAATAAAAGGACTATATTAAACTAGCAAATTCATCAGTCTATACCATATATTCCTATCTTTATTATGCATATCTTCCAACAACAAAACCTCTGATTTCTATGCTATGTGCCTTCCACAATGAACTTTCCTATAGTAATTAAAAAGACAGAATGGGAGGAAGACTCATATTCCAACCCCAGCTCTATCATTTACTGGCTCTGTGACTTATCTGAGCCTCAGTATGCTCATTTGTGAAAAGGGAATAATGCCACTTTTGATGCCTGTCTCACAGGATCATTGTGAGGATCAGAGAATATTGTTGACTTAAGAGTAAATGGAAGGCACCAGGTAAAGGGTAGTATGATAAAGAAGAAAGAACAGAGGAATGGGTATTGGCAAAGCTGCATTCTATTTCTTGCTCTGACATTTTGTAATAGTAGGGGAAGGAGGAAAAAACAACAATAACACCATTTGTCAAGCACCTACTATGTGCCAGATATGGTAAATATTTTGTCTCAGGGAAATATTATGTAGTAGAGACAATATTTATTATATGAGTTACCAGAAGACCTAATTTCAAGCCTTGAATTCACTATTTACTAGCTAGCTCTTACTTTCCATTATGATAAAAACATGAATACTTACTGAAAGGTAAAGTAAAAGGTAAAGGAAAGTTAAGTCTTCATAGATAGCATTTTCTCATCATTTAATGTGATTGTACTTCAAGGACCTTCAACAAAAGTAAAACAAAACAAAACATAACCCTCCCTGATATCCTAGCCTTTGTATCAGGGGAGTAATTTCAGCTCTCTGAGATTGCTGAGATTACTTCAACAGCAAAGAGGGAATTCATAGGATTTAGAGTTTAAAAGACCTCAGGTATCATCAAATCCAAATTTTTCAAATAAGGAGAAGTCCAGAGAGATGAGTCAACTTGCCCAAGGTCAAGTAACCATTAAGCAGTAGAACTGTGATTTGGACCAAGGCCTTTGTATTCTAATTCCAACACTCTATCCAATTTGCCATGCTGATTCTATCATCCATCTTAGGACAAAAAATATCACTTTCTGTAACTGCTATGTTTCACCGTTGAATTTCTCCAGAAGAAAATGTAGCAAAAGAAAAAGTTCAGTATTATAAGTGTGGTAATTTCATGTATAGCCATAGGTAGTATAATGAGAATATTTCCCTACATGGAATAATATTTCTCTTCTAACAGAGGGCCTCTGGAATATGCTTACACTATAGTTGGGCCCTCTTAAATTAAGACCTTAATGGCATCCCATCTAATAACTGGCAAAGGAACTATATGTCACATAATGAGGGAGATGATTACAATTGGTAATGGTGAGCTTGGGTAATCAAATACAGCAAATGGAACTCCCTCATGGGCTTTATAGGACTGACTTTTCATTTAATCTTTAGCTTTATCACAAAGAACAAATACTGTTTTCTTATAAAGGGATTTGGAATTAGGTTTGGTTCTATGGAGATATTAGAGTTACTTGGCAGTATGGGGACTCCAATATAGCACCAAAGAATTAGAAACATGGTAGATCAGAAAGAAACTTATAATGGGTGTCATAGGACCTGGCTCCCAAAGTCAGCTCAATAGCTCACTATTGTATGATCTTATGGCAGGTACTTAAGGTCTATGACTCTCAGTTTCTTCATCTGTAAATTGGGAGGTTTGAACATGAAGATCTCTTCTGAAACTAAAATTCTATGATTCTATAGATCATAGATCTGGAAAGTAAATCACCTGTTATTTGGTCCAAATGCTGGTCTCCAGGAAAATGAAATTTTAATATTTCTGGGACACTTTCAGTTTGGTTGTGAAAGGTATACACATGGAGGGAAAGTGTGGCAGGAGCATCTGAAGAGGGTAAGGAGTGATTATAGTCTAATGGCAGAGTGTTTGGGATAACCAGGAAGTAGTTTAGGTGCTATGGTATGAAATTTGATAAGGGACGAAACTGAACATTATTTGTGTGAAAAAAAAAATCATCAACAGATAATATATTAGGTTGAATGGAGAGATTGATTGGTTACAGTTATGAAAGCATCAAATTAAGTCAAGGAAGGAGCCAAGAGTCAAAGATAATGGCAGTAGCTTATGACTTAACTTTGGGTCTTCTCCATAGATGGTGGCTGAGTACTGGTCAAGTATCAGCAATATGGATTACCTCATATGGTTAAGTCCCCAAATACAGGTTCCCCATATAGGACTGGAATATCATATCCAGTCTTATATTTTTATTTGAACTGTATCAACTGAACTTCCACTTCTTTTTCATGTAGAAATTTGTCTCTATGTTCACAGCATTGCTATGCAACCTATCTTATTTAATAGATGGATAGATGGAAAAATGAATGATGAATGGGTGGATGGGTGGATGAATAAATGATGGATGAGGTGAGAGTGCCTTAGAATGACCTAGCACAGACTTCCAAGGTGCTCTCCCCCCATATCACCTCCAAATCATGTAAAAGGCGCCTCTGAACAACTTCTGGAGACCCAGCACCCACAGAACGACACAGAGAAGCTAACCTGCTGCTGAGGACAGCCCAGCAGCCCTGCAGGAAGGGCCAGCTCAGCGCTCTGGGAGGTGACAGCCCAGTGAGCAGAGAGCAGAGACCAGGTCCACATGAGCCAAGGTTTTAGCCGCAGGGTGGCCGGGCCAGCAGCCGGCCAGAGGGACCCCAGAACACCAGCAGTTGTGGCGATTCCAGAATTATCAACACAGAGATGCCTAGGACAAAGTGAGAGGTTAGTGCCCTAAGGACTTTGGGACCAGTATTTGGGGAACAAGTCAGCTTCCTCCCCTAGGGGCTAGAAGCCACTGAGGAGACACGCCATTTTGCAATTTCAGTGGCAGATCCAGCTCCTGGCCTGTGAACTGTAGGGAGATCTACGATCAGTCTTGGGGGGTAATCGCTCTTGCTTTAACCTCCCTTGATCTGGATTGTGGTCTGGGGTGGAGGTTGTGGGGTCAGTATGCAGCTTGCCAGAACCGGAAGTTGTGAAGACCCCAACATTGGGATGGAAGCTCCCCTGGCTGGGGGCAGAGTCCTACTGTGGCAACAAGCCCAAAAGTCAAGTAATTAAGTGGCAACATGCCTAGGCAAAGGAAATAAAATAAACAGAAAAATGCAACATTAGAATCCTATTTTGGGTGCAAAGAGGATCGAAGCAGGGAACAGGAGGAGGACTGTGAGGTCAGAAATCCTGCTCCAAAAGACCCAAAGGAAAATATGAGCAGATTACAGGCCATAGAGGACCTTAAGAAGGACTTTAAAAATCAAACAAGAGAAGTGGAGGAAAAATTGGGTAGAGAAATGAGAAGGATGCAGGAAAAGTATGAAATAAGAGTCAACAGCCTGACTGAGGAAAATAACATCTTAAAAAATAGACTAACTCAAATGGCAAAGGATGCTCAAAAGGGCAATGAGGAGAAGAATGCTTTAAAAAGACAAATTTGCCAAATGGAAAAAGAATCTCAAAAGCTCACTGAGGAGATACATTCCTTCAGAGTTAGACTGGAGCAAATGGAAGCTAATGACTTTATGAGAAATCAAGATGCTGTTAAACAGATCCAAACAAATGAAAGAATAGAAGGCAATGTGAAATATCTCATGGGAAAAACCACTGACCTGGAAAATAGATCCAGGAGAGATAATTTAAAAATTATTGGACTACCTGAAAGCCATGATCAAAGAAAGAACCTAGAAATCACCCTTCAAGAAATTCTCAAAGAAAATTGCCCTGATGTTTTAGACCCAGAGGGCAAAATAGAGGTTGAAAGAATCCACAGATCACCTCCAGAAAAAGATCCCAAAAAGAAAACTCCCAGGAATATTATAGCCAGGTTCCAGAATCCCCAGATCAAGGAGAAAATGCTCCAAGCAGCCAGGAAGAAACAGTTTCAATATTGTGGAAACACAATCAGAATAGCACAGGACTGGGGGCGGAGCCAAGATGGCATAGTAGAAACAGCACTTCCAAGTTCCCACACAACTTCCAAACAATGTAAAAGGGGACTCTGAACAACTTCTGGAGCCCCAGCAGCCACAGAACTACACAGAGAAGCTAACCTGGTGCTGAGGAGAATCCAGCAGCCCTGCAGGGAGCGGCAAGTGCAGTGCTTTGAGAGCAGGCAGCACAGCACACTGGGAACTGACAGTGCAGAGCTCTGGGAGCTGAGCCCAGGCCCGTGTGAGCCTCGGTTTTAGCCCTAGGGTGGCTGGGCCAGCAGCCAGCTTGGAGGGACCCCAGAACACCAGCAGCTGTGGTGATTCCAGAATTATCAACCAGATAAGGCTAGGACAAAGTTAGAGGTTAGTGCCTTTGGAATTTGGGACCAGTATTTGGGAAATGCATCAGCTTCCTCCCCTGGGGGCGAAAAGCTGCTGAAAAAACACGGCACAGAAACCATTTTGTAGCATCAGTGGTGTCTCTAGCTCCTGGTCTGTGAACTATAGGGAGATCCAGCAATCAGTCTGGGGGTTAATCACTCTTGCTTTAAGCTGCCTGGATCTGGATTGTGGTCTGGGGGAGAGGTTTGGGTGGGTATCCAATTTACCAGAGTGGGTGGAGGCTTTACAGAGGCCACCCAACTGGCAGAAGTTGTGAAGACCCCATGTTTGGGCGGAAGCTCCCCTGTCTGGTGGCAGAGTCCTACTGTGGCAACAAGCCCAAAACTCAAGTAATTAAGTGGCAACATGCCTAGGCAAAAGAAACAAAATAAACAGAAAAATTCAACATTGGACTCCTATTTTAGGGGCAAAGAGGATCAAAGAGTGGAGGAGGACTGTGAAGTCAGAACTCCTGCACCAAAAGCCCCAAATGAAAAAAAAAAAAAAGAATAGCAAAGTACCTGGCAGCTTCTACACTGAGGGATAGAAGGGCATGGAATATGATATTCCAGAGGCCAAAAGAGCTGGGATTGGAGCCAAGGGTCACCTACCCAGCAAAACTGAGTATTTTGTTTCAGGGGAAAATATGGTCATTCAGTGGAATAGAGGACTTTCAAGCATTCTTGAGGAAAAAGTCAGAGCTGAATAGAAAATTTGACATCCAGACATAAGAAGGAAGAGATGCCTGACAAGGTAATCAGGGAAAAGAAATCAAAAGGAACTTATCAAAGTTGACCTATTTACATTCCTACATGGAAAAACAATAACTGTGACTGATGAAACATTTCTCAGTATGAAAATAATGGAAGAAGGGTATGTGGTCATATGAATACATATGTGAATGTGTGTATATTGTTTACAGTTATACATGGATAGAGGGCACAGGTTGAATTTGGTGGGAAGGGATGATACTTAAGGGGTGAAATTATGAGGTGAGAGAGGAAAGTGGCAAGAGGAGATTGGGAGAGACAGGGTAGGATAAACTATCTCATGTGGAAGAAGCAAGGGGAAGTGGCTACAGGGGAGGGGAAGGACAGGAA
The DNA here is from genome assembly GCA_011680675.1 of Gymnobelideus leadbeateri. Taxonomy (NCBI): domain Eukaryota; kingdom Metazoa; phylum Chordata; class Mammalia; order Diprotodontia; family Petauridae; genus Gymnobelideus; species Gymnobelideus leadbeateri. The sequence goes on along the minus strand of WOXC01010032.1, from coordinate 146,710 downwards.
GGCAAAAAGGCAAAACCACGTTCTCATTGAATTTGGTTCAGGGAGAGAATGACATACATACTAGATGGGACATCTCACCCTACAGCAGAGTAGGGAGAAGGGGGATGAGAGGGGGCATGATAGATGGGAGGGCATTCTTGGGGGGAGAGGAAGTTGGAAGTACCCACCTTTGAAGAGGGACAGGATCAAAGTAGGGAATGGACCAGGTGGGGGGTGGGATGGGTAGGAGGGAATTATAAGCAGCCTTTTACAATATATCTAATATGGTAATGTTTTGCATAGCTATACATGTACAACACATACCGAATTACTTATCTTCCCAGAGGGAATGGGTGACAAGAAAGGAAGGGAATGGATCTGAAATTCAAGGACTTAAAATTAAATGTTTCAAATATATACAAATACTATTATTAATACTATTTTGCATTTGGGAGATAAGATGTACAGGCATTGGCGCACAGAGATCCACCTCGACCTAATGGTAAAGTTGAAGGGGGTATGGGAGAAGATATGGGAGAGAGCAGATTGGATGAGGGGATATCTTGTGGGACTGTTATTCTGGGATGGTGGGTAGGGGAAAAATGGGGAAAAAATTGTAACTCAAAATCTGGTGGAAATGAATGATGTAAAGAAGAAGTTAATAAAGCATTTGTTGGAAGAAAAAAAAAAGAATGACCTAGCACAGACTTAGTGTCTAATACAAGTGAACTTTTAATAAACTTCACTTTTCTTTAGCTGAAAAAAAAATTAAAAAAAAATAAATGATGGATGAGCCATGTCAAAGGTTTGACATGCCTACAAGGAAGAGTAGGTAAAGTTGGACATGATTCCACTTTCCTCTTCCCTTCATTGATTTGTAAACTCCAACCTTTCCCTTCCCTTCATTGATTTGTAAAACAGAGAACTCCACCTTCCCCTCCCTTAATTGATCATAAACAAGCATGACCTCCACCCCTTCCTTTCCCTGATTTGATCTGTGGGCAGGAGCTCCAGCCTAGGGTTTCACACCCACAGGAAATTCAAGTGTATACTGACCAATCACTGTAGTTTCAGCTTACATCACTGTAGTTTCAGCTTATGTAACCTGGCTATGGAGCCTCTATACAACCAGCACAATGTCTGTGCCAAAGCACTGTCTGATTTGGGAATGTACCCGGACAGTCCCACATTAATAAAAGCCACTTTTTAAATTAAAAATAAATAAATAAATGATGGATGGATGGATAGATGGATTACAAAACATTCCTTAAGCAAGTATTTGTCATTCTTGTGCTAAGTGCTAGAGATACAAATACAAACTTAGAGACAGTTCCTGCCTTCAAGGAGGTTACATTCCCATAAGGAAAAGAATACATACAATAGTGTGGAGGTCAAGGACAGATATTTTGTCTTGGAAAGTTACTAGGATGGTAAGTGAAGCCAAAGGGGAGTAGAGTGACATACATCTTCCAGTAGCAGTGGTAGTGTTGATTTAAATATGCTTCCAGGACTGGAAGGGAAGAGTGTTGGAGGAGGAACAGGGAGTAGAGTATGCATCTAGCAATAGGACAGCTTTCTAGAAGATGTCAGGGAGCAAAGTGAAGCATGGCTTATCCTAGAAGAGGTTAAGTCTATAACAGAGGGGTTATTTTGATGAGACCCATGATTCAATTCTTATCGGAGACTCTCTCTACCTAGGCAGATCAGCATCTACTTTGCCCTACAGTCTTAGAGAGTTGCCAGAAGCACTAAGAAATCAAGTGATTTGCCCCTAACACCATGCAAGGAAGGACTTGAATTAGAGTTTTCCAGATGCCAAGGCTGGCTCTCTAACTATTATGCCAGGCTACCTCTCAGTTTATTTGTAGAGACGCTATAGAAAAGAATAAAACCCCAGACAAATAGAAGCCAAAAGGGAAAGGAGAGCATCAAGTAAGAGCTGGAGTGTATTGATAAATGTTTAACAACTAAATCTGTGATAAACAAAAATGCATCTACCACACATTTTAAAATTTAATCTGCATTATTTGCATTTGCTGTATTATTTTTCAAATTTGTATTTATTTGAAAATTTAATTTATGGAATAAAATAAACATTCCCATAACATAGTATAATAAAGAAATGATTGCATATGAAACTACAAATCTATTATATATAAATTGATATTTCTTTTAAATATATAATAAAGTTATCATGTAAATTTCTTTTTTTTCTTTCCTCCTCCCCCCAAGCTGGCTACCATTAGACACAAATATGTGTGTATGTATATGTAAAAATCATTCTATACATACTTCTATTTATCAGTCATTTCTCTGAATGCACATAGTGTCTTCCTTCATATGTCCTTTATAGTTAATTTGGGTATTTTATAATAATCAAAATTACTTATTTTCTCAAAAAAATTTTAAAACAATACTGCTGCTACTATATACAATATTCTCTTGGTTCTGCTCATTTTGTTCTTCATTATTTCATGCATGTTTATCCGTGATTTTCTAGGGTCATTGAGCTCATGATTTCTTATAGCACGGTAGTATCCCATCACAATCATATACCACAATGTCTTTAACGATTCCCCTGTTGATGGGCCTTCCCAGAATTTCCAGTTCTTTGTTACTGGAAAAAGAATTGCTATAAATATTTTAGAACATATAGGCTCTTTTCCTTTTTCCCTAATCATTTTTGAAATAGAACTAGCAATGATATTTGCTGCATCACTTTTTGAAGTCTAAACAATCAATAAAATACTAAATCAAGCCCTGATTGTAGCATTTGCTGATTTCTGGAGTGTAAGTGCTCACACTGAAAATTTGACAACTGTCTTACTGGCTCTCCTGAACCAATAGGAGCTGGCTTCAGCATGCTCCTGGCTGAGGGGTTTCCCATGAGTATGACTTCTGGTAGATGTGTGTTGCCAACAGAATGCTTGGCTGAAGACAGATGCCTCAGGGAAGAAGGTTCCCACAGAAAAGAAAAATAAATTTTAAAACGGTATCTCTGCTTGTCTGGTTATTTTCAGGAAGTGTAAAATTATGATGTAATCACATTTCAGAACTCACATAGTTTTCCCCCTAGCCTTTAGGTATGTCATTCCTGAAAGATAGGTAGTTATTTTAAAAAAATTCCCTGGAAAAAAATGTTCTAATGCCTTCTGGTAATACCCATTATATCCAGCTGCCCATCTGTCAAGAAGTTCTGTTAATCTTACCTAAATATCTTCTACTTTAGTCTAAGGTCATTTAGGCTAGATTTCTTGTTAGAAGAGATGCAGAACATGTTACCCCTGGGTTATTATGTGAAGAACGAAGGCAATAATTAAATTGCTTTTTAGTCTTCTCCCATTTGGACTAAATAATCCCAATTATTTTTAACCTTTCCTTGTGGGTGCTGTTTTCTAACCTTTTAATGAATTTTCATTGCTCACCTCTGGACCCTCTCCAGGTTCTTAACATTCTTCTTAAGTTAACAAAGCTGTTCAACAGTGATAATGAAATGATTGCTATTTAGGCTGGTTGCATGAGGGGCTCTCTCATATAATCTGAAAAATATTAAGAAACAACTTGGAAGATGAACACAATCCAATAAATTATAGCAATCTCTCATCCCTTAGCAAAACATTGGCTGGGTTTACCTATTTACAACCAAACAAATCAGTCAGTTGGTTATTCTTAGATGAACTAATGAATGAATCATTTAATTAGGGAGGCACATTATAGAACAAAGTTAATACTATAGACATAGTTTTGTATTGGATGCAGTCAAAGATATAAAATTGATGAGATGAAGATGGATACTTAAATATTTTATGTGGCATTATTAAAATATCAAAGAATGAAAGAATTATATATGACTATGCAAATCAATTCAACAAGCATTTATTAATTTCCTAGTAAGGCAAGAGAGAGGAAAAGAATTGCACTTGCTCTCAAAGACTTTACATTTTACTAGGGCATATAACATGCATGTGGCTAAGTAAATACATTTTAATTTAAGAAGAATTAATGTATTAACAACTGAGGAAACACGAAAAGCTTCCCATAGGAAGCAGCAACTAAGATGTCTGAATCTCGAAGGCTAAAAGTTCTGAGATGAAATTGATTAAGGAGTATATTCCAAGCATAGGAAATGTCCAGTGAAGACTGTGCACCCAGACTAATATACAGATGATAGATTTAGATTTCAAAGGGACCTTAGAAAATCATCTGGTGTAACGCCCTTGTTTTACAGATGAAGAAACAGACAAGAGAGGTCAAGTACTTTGCCCAGCCAATAGCCAATAAACATTTATTAAGTGCCTACTATGTGCCAGATGTGCTAAGCACTAGAGACACAAATATAAAAAAAAGAACAAACAAACCAGTCCATGCCCTCAAAGAGAAGCTGAAAGGGGGAGGGGATATTGGGCAGGCCACCAGAGGATACTGGGATATTCATGGAGTAGGCTGATGAAAAATGAAGTGTGCTGGAAAGTCCTGTGCCCTCTATTAAAGAAGACTTTGGGAGGAGATTATTGTTTCCTCCAATCAGAGGAAAGAGGAAAGTATCAAAGTTGAGTCATTCTGCTTGATAATGATGTTTCGGGGTGATGAGTTTATTCTGAAGGAGGGAGTTGGGGGGAGGTATGATTTTTGGGAAGCTGAAATTAAACAGAACAACTGATGGAAAATGAAGAGCCCAGGAGCACAGGTGGTTAATATACAAATCAGTGTTTGAACTCCAGTATTCCTCAAGTCAGTGCTCTGTTCCCTATTCAACCTCTTGCCTCTCCTCTCAATTCCAGATTATCAGTGTCCTTCCTAAAATGTGATATTCTGAAAGAATTTACAGTCTAGTTTAGGATACAAATTAAACTTATGCACACACACACACACACACCTGTGCATATACACATTAAATATGATAATACCTAAATAACAATGTAAGATGGATTAATACAGGTCATATTATGAGTCATTATATGACTAAGTATAAATTTATTGATATTGACCAAAATACAACAATTTCTGGTCTATGGCCAATTTTTATTACTCTGCAAAATGTTAACTACCAAAGTCTCTTCTAAAAAGCTATAAACTTATATGGCCAGAAATGAACAGGCAGTTCTCAAAGGAAGAAATCAACAGGAATCTGAAAAGTGCTCCAACTAATTAATTATTAGAAAAAATTAAAGAAACTCCGAGGACCCATCTCACATCAATCAGATTGACAAAGTTCCAAAAAAAAAAAGGAAAATAACAAATATTAGAAGGGCTTCAGGAAAACACACATTGCTATTCTGTTTGGTGGATTTGTAGAGTGGGAAAGTCATTTTGGAAAGCCTTTGAAACTATACACCCAAAGTTACTAAACTGCACATATACCCTTTGACCTAGCAATATAACTAATAGGCCTAGATTCCCAAAGAGATCTGAGGAAGAGGACAAATCCAAACAAAGGAAAGAATATTCCTGGGAGTTTTCTTTTGGGGATCTTTTTCAGGAGGTGATCAGTGAATTCTTTCAACCTCTATTTCCCCCTCTGGGTCTAAAACATCAGGGCAATTTTCCTTCAGAATTTCTTTAAGGATGATTTCTAGGTCCTTTCTTTGATCATGGCTTTCAGGTAGTCCAATAATTTTTAAATTATCTCTCCTGGATCTATTTTCCAGGTCAATGGTTTTTCCCATGAGATATTTCACATTGCCTTCTATTCTTTCATTTGTTTGGATCCGTTTAACAGCATCTTGATTTCTCATAAAGTCACTAGCTTCCATTTGCTCCAGTCTAACTCTGAAGGAATGAATCTCCTCAGTGAGCTTTTGAGATTCTTTTTCCATCTGGCAAATTTGACTTTTTAAGGCAATCTCCTCCTCTTTGCCTTTCTGAGCCTCTTTTGCCATTTGAGTTAGTCTATTTTTTAAGATGTTATTTTCCTCAGTCAGGCTGTTGACTGTCATTTCATACTTTTCTTGCATCTTTATCATTTCTCTTCCCAATTTTTCACCCACTTCTCTTATCTGCTTCTTAAGGTCCTCTATGGCCTATAGCCAGCTTGTATTTTCATTTGGGGCTTTTGGTGCAGGAGTTCTGACCTCACAGTCCTCCTCCATGCTTTGATCCTCTTTGCCCCTAAAATCGCCACAGCTGCTGGTGTTCTGGGGTCCCTCCAGCCGGCTGCTGGCCTGGCCGCCCTGGGGCTAAAACCATGGGCCTGGGCTCAGGTCCCAGAGCTCTGCGCTGTTGGTTCCAGTGTGCTGTGCTGCCAGCTCTCAGAGCACTGGGCTGGCCGCTCCCTGCAGGGCTGCTGGGCTATCCTCAGCAGGAGGTTAGCTTCTCTGTGTCATTCTGTGGGCACTGGGGCTCCAGAAGTTGTTCAGATTCCCCTTTCACATTGTTGGAAGGTAGTGTGTGGCAGAGCGCCTTGCAAATGCTGTTTCTACTCTGCCATCTTGGCTCCACCCCTCAAATGAAAGAATAGAAGGCAATGTGAAATATCTCATGGGAAAACCACTGACCTGGAAAACAGATCCAAGAGAGATCATTTAAAAAATTACTGGACTACCTGAAAGCCATGATCAAAGAAAGAACCTAGAAATCACCTTTCAAGGAATTCTCAAGGAAAATTGCCCTGACGTTTTAGACCCAGAGGGCAAAATAGAGGTTGAAAGAATCCACAGATCACCTCCTGAAAAAGATCCCAAAAAGAAAACTCCCAGGAATATTATAGCCAAGTTCCAGAATCCCCAGATCAAGGAGAAAATACTCCAAGCAGCCAGGAAGAAACAATTTCAATATTGTGGAAACACAATCAGAATAGCACAGGACCTGGCAGCTTCTACACTAAGGACTTGAAGGGCATGGAATATGATATTCCAGAGGCCAAAAGAGCTGGGATTGAAGCCAAGGGTCACCTATCCAGCAAAACTGAGTATTTTGTTTCAGGGGAAAATATGGTCATTCAGTGGAATAGAGGACTTTCAAGCATTCTTGAGGAAAAAACCAGAGCTGAATAGAAAATTTGACATCCAGACACAAGAAGCAAGAGATGCTTGAGAAGGTAATCAAGGAAAAGAAATCAAAAGGAACTTATCAAAGTTGCACTATTTACATTCCTACATGGAAAAACAATAACTGTGACTGAGGAAACCTTTCTCAGTATGAAAATAATGGAAGAAGGGTGTGTGGTCATATGAATACATATGTGAATGTGTGTATATATGTTTACAGTTATACATGCATAGAGGGCACAGGTTGAATTTGGTGGGAAGGGATGATACTTAAGGGGTGCTGTTATGAGGTGAGAGAGGAAAGTGGCAAGAGGAGATGGGGAGAGACAAGGTAGGGTAAACTATCTCATGTAGAAGAAGCAAGGGGAAGTCGCTGCAGGGGAGGGGAAGAACAGGAAGGCAAAAAGGAAAAACCATATTCTCATTGAATCTGGCTCAAGGAAAGAATGAAATACATACTAAATGGGATATCTTACACTGCTGGGGAGTAGGGGGAAGGGGGATGAGAGGGGAGATGATGGAGGGAGAGGGGGAAGGGGAGGTTGGAAGTACCCACTATCGAAGAGGGACAGGATAAAAATAAGGAATGGACCAGGTGGGGGGTGGGATGGGTAGTAGGGAATTATAAGCAGCCTTTACAATATATCTACTATGGTAACGTTTTGCATAGTTATACATGTACAAAACATTCCGAATTACTTATCTTCCCAGAGGTGACAAGGGAGGAAGGAAATGTATCTGAAATTCGAGGTTTTAAAATTAAATGTTTCAAATATATATTAATATTATTATTAATACTATTTTGCATGTAATTGGGAGATAAGGTGTTTAGGCATTGGGGCAGAAAGACTCACCTCACCCTAATGGTAACATCGAAGGGGGTATGGGAGAAAATATGGGAGAGAGCAGATTCGATGAAGGGATATCTTTTGGGACTGCTATTTTGGGGTGGTGGGTAGGGGAAAAATGGGGAAAAATTGTAACTCAAAATCTGGCGGAAATGAATGATGTAAACCAGAAATTAATAAAGCATTTATTAAAAAAAAAAAAGAACAACCAAATACAGAGGACAACTTGGACTCTTAACTCATACCTGAGAACACAGAAGGAAATATGAACTGGTCTCAGGCCCATAAAGCATGCTTGGAGGAGCTTAAAAAAGATTTTAAAGACCAAATCAGGGAGGCAGTGACCAAATTGGAAAAGTTTCATTGATGAAAACAAATCCTTAAAAAGTAAAATTACTTAAATAATTAGAGAAAATACCTTCCTTTAGGGTACTTTAGGTATTTTTTTAAAAGGACCTTCAAAAACTAACCAAAGACTATAATTAGCTAAAAATTAGAATTAGTCAAATTGAAACTCAGAACTCTATGATGCACCGAGTCAATCAAACAAAACATGAAGATTGAAAAATTGGGAGAAAGTGTAAAATATGTCGATGGAAAAACAACTGACATAGAGAACAGATGTAGGAGAGATAACCTAAGAATTATTGGTCTATCAGAAAGCCATGATGAAAAAAGCAGCCTGGACAACATCCTCTAAAAGATTGTCAAAGAAAACTGTCCTGAAGTCCTGGAATCAGAAGATAAAAGAGTTATTGAAAGAATTGTTTGATAAACCCAAAGGCCCCAGTTTTTGGGATAAGAATGCGCTATTTGACAAAATCTCCTGGGAAAACTGGAATACAGTATGGCAGAAAATGGTCATAGATCATTATCTAATACCATATACCAAAATCAAGTCTAAATAGGTGCATGATCTAGGTATAAAGGATGATACTGTAAGCAATCTGGGAAAGCAAGGAATAGTTTACCCGTCAGATTTGTGGAGAGGGTAAGACTTTAGGACTAAACAAGAATTAGAGAGCATTAAAAAATGCAAAATGGATAATTTTGATTACATCAAATTGAAAAGCTTCTGCACAAACAAAGCCAATGTAACCAAGATCAAGATGGAGGTGGGAAACCAGGAAAGAATTTTTACAACCTATGTCACTGATAAAGGACTCATTTCTAAAATATACAGAGAAGTGAATCAAATCTCTAAGAATACAAGTCATTCCCCAATTATTAAATGGTCTAACAGGCAGTTTTCAGAGAAAGAAATTAAAGATATCTATAAGCATATGAAGAAATGCTCTAAATCACTATTGATTAGAGAAATGTAAATCAGAACAACTCTGAGGTACCACATCTAGGCTAAGATGAAAAAACAGGAAAATGACAAATGCTGGAGAGGATGTGGACAAATTGGAACACCAATGCATTGCTGGTGGGGTTGTGAACTGATCCAACCATTCTGGAGAGCAATCTGGAATTATGCCCAAAGGGGTATAAATAATTCCATACCCTTTGACCCAGCAATACCACTTCTAGGGTTATATCCCAAAGAGATCATAGAAGTGGGAGGAAGATGCATATGTACAAAAATATTTATAGCAGCTCTTTTCATGTTTGCAAAGAATTGGAAATTGAGGGGGTGCCTATCAATTGGGGAATGGCTAAACAAGTTGTGGTATATGCATGTAATGGAATACTATTGTGCTATAAGAAATGAGGAGGTTTTCATATTTACCTGGAGAGGCTTATACAAACTGATGCTGAGTGAGAAGAGTAGAACCAGGAGAAATTTTTATACAATCACAGACACAACATATGTGTGATGACCAATTATGACAGACTGGACTTCTCTCAGCAATGCAGTGATATAAGTCAATCCCAAAAGACTCATGATGGAGAGAGATGTCTACATCCAGAGAAAGAACTAGAAAGAACTGAGCTTGAATCCTGATTGAAGCAAACTACTTGATCTTTTTCTTTTCATTGTTTGGTTTTATTTCCTCTTCACCATTTTTCATTCCATCTAGTACAATAGGCCTTTGTAACCTGATTAAGTATTTACAGATCCTGTGCTGAACTATATGCCGTAGTGGGGGGTGCGGAGAGGGAGGGAAGGGAAATTTGAAACTCAAGGAACTATGGACTTGAATCTTGTAAATTAAAAATAGACAAATAAATTAATAAAAAACAAAAAATAATAACATGAACATTATAAAAATGAACAATTTTGAAGGACAATTCTTATCAATGAAATAATCATTTAGGAGAATAATCAACTTCCAGAATCTAGAAGACTAATGATAAAGCATGCTACCTATGTCCTGACAGAGAGATGATGAACCAATATGGAGAATGATACAATTTTGGATGTAGCCCATATGCTCATCTATTTTGCTTGACTATAATTATTATAAAGTTTTAATTTTTCTTTTTTTTTCTTCCAGAGGAGGGGAGAGATGTAGGAAAGGGAGAAAAAATGGACAATTTAAAGAAATAAAATTTAATTGAAAAACTTACCAATTAAAAAAGATGAACTAGAGGGCGGCAGGGCCAGCAGGCGGCTGGAGGAACCCCAGAACACCAAGAGCTGTGGCGACTCCAGAATTATCAACATAGACATGCCTAGGACAAAGTAAGAGGTTAGTGTCCTATGGATTTTGGGACCGGTATTTGGGGAATGCGTTGGCTCCCTCCCCTGGGGGCTAGAAGCCTCTGAGGAGACACACCATTTTGGAGTTTTCAGAGGCAGCTCTAGCTCCTGGCCTGCGAATTAATTGTAGGGAGATCTAGCGATCAGTCTAGGGGGTTAATCGCTCTTGCTTTAACCTCCCTGGATCTGGATTATGATCTAGGGTGGAAGTCGTGGGTGGGTTTACAGCTTGCCAGATATGGAAGTTGCCCTCCACATGTTCGGGATGAAAATTCCTCTATCTGGCCTTAAAGCCATAGTGTGGCAATAAGCCCAAAAGTCAAGCAATTAAGTGGCAACACGACAAGGCAAAGGAAACAGAAAAATGCAACCCTAGACTCCTATTTTGGGGGCATAGAGCAGGAAAAGGACTGTGAGGTCAGAAGTCCTGCTCCAAAAGCCCCAGGGGAAAACATGAGCGGGTTGCAGGCCATAGAGGACCTTAAGAAGGACTTTAAAAATCAAATAAGAGAAGTGGAGGAAAATTGGAAAGAGAAATGAGAAGGATGCAGGAAAAGTATGAAATGAGGGTCAACAGCCTGACAGAGGAAAACAACACCTTAAAAAATAGACTAACTCAAATGGCAAAGGAGGCCCAAAAGGGCAATGAGGAGAAGAATGCCTTAAAAAGTCGAATTTGCCAGATGAAAAAAGAATCTCAAAAGTTCACTGAGGAGATTCATTCCTTCAGAGTTAGACTGGAGCAAATGGAAGCTAATGACTTTATGAGAAATCAAGATACTGTTAAGCAGATCCAAACAAACGAAAGATTAGAAGGCAATGTGAAATATCTCATGGGAAAAACCACTGACCTGGAAAATAGATCCAGGAGAGACAATTTAAAAATTATTGGACTACCCGAAAGCCACGATCAAAGAAAGAACCTAGAAATCACCCTTCAAGAAATTCTCAAGGAAAACTGCCCTGATATTTTAGATCCAGAGGGCAAAATAGAGGTTGAAAGAATCCACCGATCACCTCCTGAAAAAGATCCCAAAAAGAAAACTCCCAGGAATATTATAGCCAGGTTCCAGAATCCCCAGATCAAGGAGAAAATACTACAAGCAGCCAGGAAGAAACAATTTCAATATTGTGGAAACACAATCAGAATAGCCCAGGACTTGGCAGCTTCTACACTGAGGGATCAAAGGGCATGGAATATGATATTCCAGAGGGCAAAAGAACTGGGAATGAACCCAAGGGTCACCTACCCAGCAAAACTGAGTATTTTGTTTCAGGGGAAAATATGGCCATTCAGTGGAATAGAGGACTTTCAAGCATTCTTGAGGAAAAACCAGAATTGAATAGAAAATTTGACATCCAGACACAAGAAGGAAGAGATGCCTGAGAAGGTAATCAGGGAAAAGAAATCAAAAGGAACTTATCAAAGTTGAACTATTTACATTCCTATATGGAAAAGCAATAACTGTGACTGATGATATCTTTCTCACTATGAAAATAATGGAAGAAGGGTGTGTGGTCATATGAATACATATGTGAATGTGTGTGTATATGGTTACATTTATTTATGGATAGATGGCATAGGTTGAATTTGTTGGGAAGGGAGAATACACAAGGGATGAAATTATGAGGTGAGCGAGGAAAGTGGCAAGAGGAGATGGGAGAGACAGGGTAGGGTAAACTATCCCATGTAGAAGAAGCAAGGGGAAGTGGTTGCAAAGGAAGGGGAGAATAAAGACGGCTAAAAAGGCAAAACCACACTCACATTGAATTTGGTTCAGGGAGAAAATGACATATATACTAAATGGGATATCTCAACCTACAGCAGGATAGGGGGAAGGGGGATGAGAGGAGGGATGATGGATGGGAGGGCATCCTTGGGGGGAGGGGAGGTTGGAAGTACCCACTATAGAAGAGGGACAAGATCATGTAGGGAATGGACCAGGTGGGGGGTGGGATGAGTGGGAGGGAATTATAAGCAGCCTTGTACAATATATCTACTATGATAATGTTTTGCATAGCTAGACATGTACAACATATACTCAATTACTTATCTCCCCAGAGGGAATGGGTGACAAGGGAGGAAGGAAATGGATATGAAATCTGAGGTCGTAACATAAAATGTTTCAAATATATATAAATACTATTATTAATACTCTTTTGCTTGTAACAGGGAGATAAGATGTGCAGGCATTGGGACACAAAGATTCACCTTCCTCTAATGGAAAAGTCGATGGGGTATGGGAGAAGGTATGGGAGAGAGCAGATTGGAGGAAGTGATATTTTGTGGGACTACTATTCTGGGAGGTTGGGCAGGGGAATAATGGGGGGGGGGAATGATTGTAACTCAAAATCTGGCGGAAATGAATGATGTAAAACAGAAGTTAATAAAGCATTTGTTTAAAAAAAATAAAAATAAAAAAAATTTTAAAAATGAACTATTTCTTCTTTCTCTCTGTATCCTGCTTTTCCACTTCTGTGTCTTTCCTTCTCTTTGGATCAGGGTCCCTGCCTCCTGTGAATCTGAGACTTAAGCCAGAATAATACCTAGAAAAATATTAAGATTTTTTTTATCAATTTACAATATAAGAGTTTTGTGAGCTTAATAAATTGTTTTGGCAAATCTAAGTATAGACATGAATGCAAGAAAGATGATTTGCTGATTACAGGGGGAGAATAGTAAGAAAAAAATTTACCTACTTTCAATGAGTTGATTTAGACACAATTTTCTCTGACCTTTGAGAGCTTATGTATGTTGTGACTAACCTAAGCTATTGTCCCCTGGATGACAAAGGGTGCAGAACATTTGTGGCTTCAATCTTCAATAACATTTTGTATAGATCTAGGGCACTGAGTTGATTGCAAGTCCAACAAAAATTAATAGTATGACAAGTATTTAAAACAATGTTTTTGTTGTTTTTGTTACTGCTTTCAACTCTTCATTACCCATTTGGGGTTTTCTTGGCATAGATACTGGAGTGGTTTGCCATTTCTTTCTCTTGCTCATTTTATAGATGAGGAAATTGAGGCAAACAGGGTTAAGTGACTCACTCAGGGTCACACAGTTAAGTGTCTGAACTCAGGGTGTACTAATAAGGGTAAATTATCCTTAACAAAGAAGTTGAGATTCCACCTGGGCAAAGATCATGGCTTTTATTTCTTTCTGTCCCTCACACTGCCTGTGATCCTGATTTATTGTAGTCACTCAGTAAGCATCTCCTGATGAATGCCTATTTAAATAAATGTATATTTTCCTTCTAACAATGAAAGTATTTAAAATATTAGAAAATAGTATAAAATGTGCTAGACTCTTTAAAGTTGTCAGTTCCTAAATTAGCAGAATAGATCAAATAAATAGGGAGGGAATTATGTTTAAAAAAAAAAACGGATCACCTAAAGTGTTGAAATCTAGTCACATAATTCATTTACATGTATTAGAACATAATTCATTTTAAAGAGGGATTATTAATTAAGCCCTAGGGAAGTCTCTGCTCACAACTCATTTTGAAAAGTGCCGATCTCTTCCCAAACAGAGGGGAAACCCACAGATGTGTATTGTGTGTGTGTGTGTGTGTGTGTGTGTGTGTGTGTGTGTGTGTGTGTGTGTGTGTGTGTATGTGAGAGACAGAGAGACAGAGAGAGGGGCAGAGAGAGAGAGAGAGAGAGAGAGAGAGAGAGAACTAATAGGGTACTATTGCTTTATTAGTCATAAGTCATTGCTGAGATAGGGGCTGACCTTGTAATAAATATCTAAGGCTGGATTTCAACTCAGGACCTTCTGACTCCAAGCCCGGTGCTCTATTTGCTTCTCCACCTCCACTAAACTGCTTTACACTAGACAATCTGTGTCACGGGTGAGACTTGAGCCAGGTTTTCCAGGCTTTGAAGCTGGATCTCTATCATGTTGCCTATAATTTAAAGGGAAATAAAAAGCTATTTACACTGACTAATGTTTCTTAGAAAACCTTCAAAATCAGGAATCCAAAATTTTAAAAATGAATGTTAATGTTTTACATGTAATTGGAAAAATATTAAAAAGAAAAAAGAAAGCATTCAAAAGGAAGCTTCATGTTAGGCTATTGATTTTTTTTGGTTTTGATTTTTAAGTTTGAAAACATTTGATAATTCTTCTTCTGTGACCTCATCCTTGAGTACAAAATATACATTCCTAACACAGTCTTGAATGACATCTTTCATTTCAATCATTTTACAATTTGTCAGTTTCCATTGTATTTCTTTTCAAGTAACCCCCCACTTATAAGCCAGTCTTCATAAATAACCCCAGCCTTCCTGTACAGATTTTTAATTTATATTTGTATCCTTGCAAATAAATAGTTGCTTATTTGGCCTGGTGAGTAACCCTCTGTGTTGAGGGGTTCAAGAAGAATGATATTTATTTCATTTTGCAACCTCCTCATGATAAAGAAGACTTACTTTCATAGCTGATTTACAGTTTAATGCTAGGACTGCTATCTATTCCTTCATTTTCCCTTTGAATTATGTAAGACTTCAAGAGGTTAGGTCAAGAATGAAGACAAAATATGTTAACAAAAAATTGTCCACAAACATCTACTAATTATATGATACACATTATGAGTCCTGGGGGTACAGATACAACATGTATCAAGGAGTAAGGATCAGCAAGGGAGCTTTTTCTAAGCAGTCCCAGGGATTGAGAAGGAACTCATAGAACAATAGATTGTCATGTCCTTTCCATCAGTGATGGTACTATTGATTTGATTTTATTGTTCACTGAACAAGAGGTAGAAAGTATTGGGACAGGAAAGTTATGCACACATGTGCCAGGTGGCAGGGCAGATGGCAAAATGCTTATGTTGGCAGGACTCGGGTGTACAGGATGGGATGAAGCACAGTCTGGGGTCAGCTAGAGAGAATCAAAGATTTTTAAAATTAGTTGAAGAAATTAAAAGTTCCTTGGTGAAAATTCCTCCAAATAGGTCCCTCCATGTTCTCTCTTTTTAATATAGGGAAACTGTGTCCATCTAAAACCAAGGAATTTAGTCTGTTGATTACAAAATGTGTCAATTCAATGGATAGATTGGACTGATGGTATTTGGTATTGTGTAGCAAACACAACTGGTTAATGGATTGACTGCCTTCCATTTCTATCCAGTGGTATAATGTAACAGTAGCTATTTCATGGAGTATGTAATGGGATAGGTGTGTGTCCTGCTCCTCTTCTGGTGGACTCCATGATAGAATACGTACAGCCAAAGGCTTCTGCCTAAAACCTTCATGTCTTTTCCTGCCTCCTTAGAGATAATGGGGACTATGTCAAACAGGAGTAGCCATTAAGAAAGAACTACCCATTCAGTATATTTTATTTTATTTTGTTTTTTTTTTGTTTTTGTTTTTGTTTTTTTGTTTTTTTTGTTTGTTTGTTTTTCTGGCTCTCAGTTTATTTATTTATTTTCCAAATGCTTTATTAACTCCTGGTTTACATCATTCATTTCCATCAGATTTTGAGTTACAATTTTTCCCCGTTTCCCCCTACCCACCACTCCAGAATAACAGTCATACAGGATATCCCCTCAACCAATCTGCTCTCTCCCATCTCTTCTCCCATACCCCCTTCAACTTTTCCAGTAGGGTGAGGTGAATCCCCAGCCACATTGCCTGCACACCTTATCTCCCAATTATATGCAAAATAGTATTAATCATAGTATTTATATACATATATTTTTTTTAATTTGATTTTAGAAGGAAGATAAGCAACTCAGTATATGCTGTACACGTGTAGCTATGTAAAACATTGCCATAGTAGATATATTGTAAAAGACTGACTATATTTCCCTCTGTCCCATCCCACCTTCCACCTGCTCCACTCCCCACCTTGATCCTGTCCCTTTTCAAAAGTGGGTGCTTCCAACTTCCCCCCCCCAGCCTGCCCTCCCCTCCACCATCTTCCCCCATCCTGCACCCCCCCCCCATTCTCCTGTAGGGTGGGACACACTATTTTGTATGCATGTCATTCTCTCCCCATTCAGTATATTTTAAAAAGAGAAAGTAGTAAGGGAAGTTGTCCTTCCTATAAAGTCTAACGAGTGAACAACTTTCCCTACTCAATGGCCAATCCTCTTTCATAGATCCCCACATTACAGTGGGAGGAGTTCATACAAGGACCAGTCAGAAGCCTTCGGTCATGCTTGTCATTTACCAAGGAGCCCACTAGTAAGGGTCAGGGCATAGGTCCATCCCTTTCATGCTCCATGAGCCAGCTACTGTTAAATCTACATGATATTACAACATTGTGTCAAAACAGGAAATAGACAATCCATTGGTTGCTTTTTCTATACAAAAATGAGAAATCCCTTGGGCTCATTTTATACATTAAATTACCTCGGTTTTGGAATCCATGGGCTAAAACCCCTGGCTTTAGACAGATGTAGATTCACTGTTTTCAAAAATAAGTTTACATAGGGAACTATTTGAAGGAGGATTTTTTTTTTACTGTGGAACTTTAAGCTTCTCGAACTATTTTTTTTCAAATTATTGATTCTACCTATCTGACCCCCATACCATGCTTTGCCCCACCCAGCATACTGGGACCCTGCCAGCATTAACAATTTGCTATCTATTGTGATTCCTGCCACATTCGTGCCTTCTTCTCCTTCCATGAGCTTTCTATCTCTTGCTTAATGAACAATAATCAAATCGATATTACTATTACTCCTTGCATACTCCATGGGATGCTCATGGTTACATGGACATAGGCTGAGGAGTAGGTAGTCTCTGACAAAATTAATATGGATATTAGGAATCATTCTATAAGCCATCTCTGTGGTGTCCAGGTGTGTTTCTTCTTTTCCTCCTCTTGCCTTCTCTGTCCCATTCTTCCACTCTAGTAAGTATAGGAAATCACATGGAATCACAAGGAATCACAGAAGTAAAATCACAGGTAAAAGGAACCCTAATGTTCATATAAGTCAAGTATCCTTGTTTGATAGATTGAAAATTAAGAACTAGGAAGGTTAAATTACTTTCCCAGGCTCAGTCAGTGATGGATCCACATTTACCCCTATTTAACTTCTCTTCCTTCAAAGTTCAACTGGTGTCATCTCTCCATGAGGTGGAGGACTTCCCTTGTCTCCCCCAGATGAAAGCTATCCCTCCCTCCTTGAATTTGATCTTTCTACCCTATCTTATACTTGTTTGTACATGTCATACATCTCTAATATTAGAAAGTATGTTCTCTAACGGAACAGACTATGTTTGTTTGCATCTTTTGGAGTCATAGCATGCAATATGGCTCCTTGCAACTAATAGGCCACCAGTAAATGCTTATTGTTGTTGAATTGAATAGAACAAAAGTCTGCTGATTTCCTAAACTCTGCTGTTTCCACAGCATCATTCTGTATGATGGATAGAATTTCTCTGTGCTTATTGTATAAGAAATAGTACTGCAGCTGTCAGTATTTCTCTTTCTTTTCTTTGTAGTGACAGAGAAGGTTAAAATGGTGCATTTCTCCATTGGTCTAAGAAAGCTAGACATCAGAATGGCAGTGGTTGCCAGAGGGGAGCATTGGGGCAGTGGCCAGATGGCATGGGGGCACATGAGAGTGACAGTGCTGACTGATGAACTCCCAGCTCATGCAAGTACTTTAAACACTAATGTGGTTGACATCAAGCTGGTGTGCTGATATAGAAAAGAAATCAATGAAATACAACTAGACAGGGCTGGCCTTATGCTAGGAATAGAGGCCAACTACCTGGTGTGATTTGAATCCTCCCTTTCCCAGAAATATCTTCCCTACTGGCCTGCCATATTGCTTGAGATTCCCACTAGTTCATTACTTTGAATTCACAGAAACTGTGAAACTTAGACTCTGAGAAAACTTAGAAATTATCTAGTTCAAATCCCTGATATTTCAAAGAAACTGACATTCTGAGACCACTATTGCTTGAGTAAGTTCACATAGGTAGTAAATGGAAGTCAGAGCTTGAAAACAAATCTTCTAACTCTAAATAGGATATTCTTTCACTCAACTGAACTGTGACAGCATTTCTTTATTGTTTGAGCACAAGTTCAAGAAACAACATATTAGCCCATTATTAGTCATTCAGCCTTTAAACAGACTAATTTGATTAATAAATTCCTTGGGAAAACAGAAAGCATAGGAATGGGGCACAAGACAGGTAAGGTTTGATGGAAAGTGAGGTAAATAAATAGTCTGCAGCATGGGATGTTGTAGTTGGGGAGGGGAGACATGGGCTGCTTAACAGCAACTTGAAGACACAGGGAACCTAGATCAAAATAAGAGCATGGTGTAATGAAAGGGAGGTGGTTAGGTTAGCCCTGCAAAAGTGAGATACACTGAATTGCCTTTGAGCAAAAAGGAGTCCATTATACCCAAGTTATCCTTTTCTCCTACTATTACTATCATCTCCTCCTCTACTTATTTGGGAAATTCTTAGACCAGAATAAGTGCTTCACAAGAGAATGCTAGTTAGTAGCCTCTGCCCCTAATTCTTTAATTGTGGATTTTTAGATATGTTGAATATCAATAAAAAATCATTGGTGAGGTATACAAAGGAGAACCATGGATAAATACATAGATGACAATAAACCCTCAAAACAGAAATTGGTCTTTTCTTCACATTTGTGTGTTAACATATCACCTTCCATTTTCACACTACAGTCATTTCCCTTTAAGTGATATTGCACACACTGAACTCTTCCTTGTAACAATTTTTAAGCAAAGTCAGATAATAAATACCCTCTGACAACGTATATGCCATTTCACATCTATAATAATATTTAAGCAAAGGCAACTGATATGTAAATACCCTCTGATGCTGTATACAAAAATCTCTAGCCCATACTTCTCTACTGAGAGGGGGAAGGTGAGTTTCCTCCTCAACTTTCTCTAAGAGATAGATTCCTTATTATAATTCTAGAATGTTTATTATATTTTATTATGTATAATATATATTATAGTTCAGTATAATAGTATATTATAATTAGATACTGTAAAATATTTTATACAATAATATCTTATGATAGTATGTAATAATATGTTATATAAGTATACATTATAATAGTATATTATATTATAATTCTCTAGGTTGTTTATAATTCATTACAATGTGAGTATTATTCACTGTTATTACATATTATTATATAGGGACACATATAAATGCAAGTATGCATATGTATATATACACACATATACAGACACACTTACACACATAAATATATGTATTTATATGTTTCCTTTGATTCAATTTTCTTCACTTAGCATGTGATTCTATATTTCTCTGAATCCTTTTTTATTTTAGATTTTTCTTTTTGCATTTTGGAGGGGGGAAGGCAGGACAATCAGGGTCAAGTGACTTGCCCAAGGTCACACAGCTAGTTTTGTGCTAAGTGTCTGAGGCTGGACCTGAACCCAGGTCCTCCTGACTCCAGGACTGGTACTCTACTCACTGTGCCACCCAACTGCCACTCTCTGAATTCTTAATATATGTTATCTCTTAGATAATAATAATAGCCCACTATGTTCATATACATGTTTGTGCTTGCCATCCTCAAAATGATGGATGCTCACTTTGCTTCCAGTTTTTTGTTTTGTTTTGTTTTGTTTTTTACTGCCACAGAGAGTGTTGGCTTTTAATATTTTTTTCTAAGACCTTCTTTATGGTCTCACCCTCCTTAATATATACAATTAACCAGTTCTTAGGAGGGTTGATTATCCTTTCTCTAGCATGGACAATCCATAGGCACCACAATAATTTCTTGCTAGTGCCCTCTCTCCCAAACTCTCTTGTGTTTAACTATTTGTATTTTTGCTTTATGTTTATTCTCTATATGCTTACATAGGTTCTATCTTTCATTAGAATTTAGATTTTCTTAAGTAGGAATTTGTACTTGTTTTCAATGTCTAGCATAGTGTCTGGCATACAGTAGGTACTTAATAGATGCTTGCTGATTGTTGAGGAGAAAGTGAGTAAGTAATCCCTGAGTCTCATCAGAGAAGCATTTTCACCCAACATAGATTTGACTTGCAACAGGTCTGGAATCGCCAACCACTTGGCCTTTTAATTAAAACTTTTGAAAAATAAGTACATTTTCTCTCCTTGTAGAGTTCCCCTTGAGGGGGTCAGTGTTGACAGAGTTGAAATACAAGGATATGGTTCTGATCAAGAAGTCAATGACTGAATTTTTTTTTCACACCAGTGATTGACTACAAATAGAGTACTCATTATGCTGGGTTAGGAGTATTCTTTTGATTGCAAATTACCCACATAAAAATGAAAACAATCCCATATGGCAGCCCCCATTCACTGCAAGACTGGTTAAACCTTGACCGCACATTTTACAGTGGCATTTCATCTTCCTTAGTGTTTTTGGATGCTTGCCAGCTCCTTGGTTTCTCATTTTGGTGATTAATTTGATCTAGAAAATTCTTTATGTACATAATAGTATCAATAATGTTCAAGCTTTTCCCCCTCCTCTGGTCTAGGATCAGACTCTGGTACCTTTCCTTCATCATGATATAATGTGTTATCATCCAGACATTCTATTGCACAATAATATAATATATGAAGATGATCTTATTCACTGATTATTGGTAGGGTCCAAGGATTTGTATTGATTCTCTAACATCAGTGATGTTTCTTGAATTCAGATATATCAATCTTCCTTGAAATTAACAGCAAACATTTAGAAGGTGACTGGCCCAATTTAGGAATGAAATTTCTGGTCATGGAACATGGGAACAATTACCTTGTATGATCCTAAGATATTTTTCTTTAGTAATCTCCTCATCATCCAGAAATTATATCTGAAATTATCACCATGAAAGATACCATAAAGGGATTGAACTTATGACATCATTAACACCCTATTTTAGACAATACAAGACATAGCTATAATAATCTAATGAATATGAATGAATGTGAATCATAGTCCTACTGTTATACATTTAAATTTTAGCTACACTAGGATCTAGTACCTGCAAATTCAAACACTGTGGCATAGTTGTAACTATTAGGAAAAATCAGGAGCAAACAAATTAATTAGCTTGACATATCATAGTCAAAACATGGAACTTCACCACTGTATCAAAGACTTGGGAATGCTTAGGAATCTAGGAAGATTCAAAAGTAGTTTGGGGCTCTGCAAACAGTGACTGAATATATTAACCACAGTAGTCTTTATGTGTATGTGTGTATCATGGAATAGACTATTAGGGGCTTATCAATATTGTTTATTCATTCCTGGATAAAATACAGAAAGTACTGACAGCAGCCAGCATCTTTGAATACATACAACAGTAAGATAAATCACTTAGGATCTATAGACAGAAACTTTCCCAATTGTACATAGATATGTTCATCTCAGAATGGCTTCTACTCTTCTCACCTGCTCCACCGGGACCCTGCCACCCCATGATTGAATCAAGTTAGCCACTATTCGATGAGGATAATGTATTAATGTATTCATGGATGTCCACATCAGTACCCCCTTAACTTTTCCAGGCCAAAGTTCCCATCCCTGGCCATCATGCCCTTGTGTGTATTGTCCCCTCCATTAGAATATAAACTTCTTGAGCCATAATTTTGTATTTGTATTTTCTGTATTTGTATCTTTTTGTATCTGTATCTTTCTATGTGCTTAGCACATAGTAAGCACATAAATGTTTTTTTTCACTCATTCACTCATTCATTCATTCATTCATTTAGTCATCCTCTAGTACAAAGAAGAAGCAACTTAAATTATTCTATCTGCTGACTTATCTGTCATTTTGTATCTACTTTTTTCTGCCTGTATTTCACATGCCTACAAATGAAAATTATTATAAAACTATTTGCAATCAAATATAAGATATCTAAGGTGGATCCCTTTTGGTTCCCATTCTCAGGGGTGAAAGTACCAAAACGGTCTGCTTAAAAGAGATTATATGTACAGTGGGTATCCATTGAGTAACAACAGAATGAAAATTAATGTTTACCATATGGAAAGACAATGGGAAATTTATTAACTGGGGTCTATTTGCATTTTTATAGTCATTTGGTATATTTTTAATAAGCTGATTTATCATTATTCAAATCATTATTGCCCAGGCAATAATGATATGTGCACAAATCTCACAATGGTGTTTTAATTTCATTTTTAAAAATTTCATGGCAAGGATTTAGCTAAATCGTCATTTCATGAACTTATCATCTGCATAAGAACTTTTGATGTAATAATCAATCGCCAAGCATTTGTCAAATGTCTATAATGTGCCAGGCCCTGTTAGACCCTGGTAGCATAAAGATAAAGATTGAAATAATCATAGCTTTCAAGAAATTTAAATTTTACCAGGGGAGATAATATATACATTTGTAAATATGTCCAGAATCTATTAAAAAATTCAAGGTAGTTATGGAAGGAAAGCACTAGCCTAGTTGGAGGGATCAGGGAGGCTTCAAATGCTTGAATTATATCTTGAAGGAAGAGAGGGTTCTGGGAGAAGTTCAGGAAAGCGTGCATTCCATGCGTGCATAGAGAAGAGTTAGCATAAAAGCAGAGTAATGTGAGATGGAGTGTCATGTGTAAGGGACAGAGGGAAAAGAAACAAATAACAAATGACCATCTTTCCCAAAAGAAAAATAACCAAATTTTAATTCTAAATATATCCCTTCTCATTCTTTGCTATGGACATTATATACATCAGGTCTTTATTCAATTCAAATCTATAAGCATTTATTAATCACCTAGTATGCCCTTAGTTCTAGCCCTTGATGAATTTCATATACTAGGGGAGGACACAAGATATAAAAGGAGAAGTAAATACAAAATAATTTTAACAAAAAGAGAGCACTTTCCTAAGGAAGTGATGACTGCACTGAGCTCTGAAGGAAGTTAGGGATTCTAAAAGCCAGGGGTTAAGAGGGAGCACATTACATTCACAAGGATCATCTCATATAAAAGACTCAAAGTTGAGTCAGAAAACTGCAAGTAGGTCAGTTTGACCGAAACGTTAAATGCATAAAGTGGAGCAATGTGAAATAAGTCTAGGATGGTAGGTTAGAACCAGATTTTCAAAGTTATTTAAAGCTAAATTAAGGAATTAATATGCAATTCAAGAGGCAGTAGATAATCAGGTGAAATAATGTAAAATAAAAAGATAAAAATGAAAGAAGACTATTACTTCCAGATTTCAAATGTTAAAATAGCAGTAATCAGTAGTGTTTGGTATTGGTTAAAAAACAGAGAGGTAGATCAATAGAACAAGCAAGAGAAAGGAAATTAAGAAACAATGGAACTCAACAACTCAGTTGAACTCCAATGACTTCAATAAATCTGAAAACATAAATTACCTAGCAAAGAAATCCCTATATTATAAGGACTACTGAGAAGACTGGTAAATTAGGCTTAGACAAGTATCTTACATCATATCCTACAATATTCAAAATGGATATATAACTTGAATATTAAAGATCATACCATAAGGTATTACAAGAGAAACAGATCACATACCATTCACAACTATGGATAGAAGATATTTTCTTTCTTTCTTTCTTTTTTGGATGGGGGGGGGAAGGCAAGGCAATTGGGGCTAAGTGACTTACCCAAGGTCATACGGTAGTTAAGTGTCTGAGGCCGAATTTGAACTAAGGTCCTCCTGACTCCAGGGTTGGTACTCTATTCACTGTGCCACCTAGCTGCCCCAAGAATATATTTTCTTAACTAAACAATGAATAGAGGCAACTATAGAAGACAAAATAGATAAGCTTTTGCATAAACAAAATGAATACATTTAGGATAAGAAGGGAAGCAAATGAATAGGAAAAAAATTCTTATATCAAATTCTCAGTTAAGGTTATATAAGATATATGGACAACTAAGATCTACATGTGTGTTTATATATATATATATATATATATACATACATACATATGTACACATCTATGTCCATATATTTGTGCCCTCTGTGATATGCTTACACTCTGGTTGGGCACTCGAGTTAAGACTTTAATGGCATCTCATCTAATAGATGACAAAAGATCATTACCATCGTTAATGGTGAGCTTGGGTAGTCAAATACAGCAAATAGCAAATGGAGTTCTTATATGGGCTTTATAGGACTGTCCATTCATTTCATTTTTGGCTTTACAGCAAAGAGCAATACTATTTTCTCAAGAAGAGACTAATAATTGTGCTTGGTTCTATGGCAATATCAGAGCCATTTGGCAGTTTGGCAGCTCTTAATTGTCAATTTTTGTGCTGTACTAGTGAGGAGATTGAGTTACACACTGATATGCACTGATACAACCAGCATGAGAACTGCACGCCCAGATTCATTCTTTTCTTTCCCTTAAAGATAAGATGAAAGCAACCCTTTATTCACAGTGGTCTGTCATCTACAATATTGAATATGGATTAGGCATTTAGGAAATTCTTAAGAGATAAGGACAGGACCTGTAATTTCATTGGTACAAGGAGTTCCCAAGTGAGGTAATTCCCTCTACTAGTACAGGTCAAAATCTTTTCTTCAATTTAGAATCTTAGAGAATTGTCTAGAGCCCTGAGAGTCTTGTATCAGTGTCAGAGACTAGACTTGACTTGAACCTAGGTTTTCCTGCCTTCAAGGCATACTCACTATCCTATATGCCACAAAACCTCTCCCACAGGTACTTGTAGGTCTGAATTGAATCTCTAGATTCTGTGGTTCTTCCTTCAGAAGAGGTTATAGGTGATTTCCCCATTCCTAATACCTTCTCTTCACCTATTCTCCAGACCCTCACTTGTCATTAGATTCTGTATTCCAAATACTTCTGACACCCCCACTGTTCTCTTCTCCCACATACTGTTCTAAGCTGAACCCCAAGAAATATAAGTGGTGGTGATAATTGATATATTTTGCTAAAAGCACCTTCTACATATTCTTAGGTGTGAAATATTCTCCTTCCTCTCCCCAACCAATCTGAATCCTACTATCCTTCAAAGCCAACTCAAATCCCATCTTCTTCATGATTTTTTCCTTGACTAATCCTACCTGGTATCCAGATGGAATCTCTCATCCCAAGAGCAGAATCAAACACTGAAGTAGGAAATTTTCATGTCCCTGGAAGCAGTTACGGAACAAGAGTCCTTCTACATAGCAGCCTGAGACCCTACCCAAGGCAGTCCCTTTCATTCAAGAGAAGATAGACAGCAGAACAAGGTATTTAACATGATGACTACAGAAAATAGCCCCTTTCTTTCTTTCTCTTTCTCTCTCTCTCTCTCTCTCTCTCTCTCTCTCTCTCTCTCTCTCCTTTCTCTTTCTTGCTTTCTTAATTTCTTTCTTTCTTTCTTTCTTTCTTTCTTTCTTTCTTTCTTTCTTTCTTTCTTTCTTTCTTTCTTTCTCTCTTTCTTTCTGAGGGGGGGAGACAAGGCAATGGGGTTAAGTGACTTGCCCAAGGTTACACAGCTAGTAAGTGTCAAGTGTCTGAGGTCAAATTTGAACTCAAGTCTGCCTGATTCCAGGGCCAGTGCTGGCCTGCGCCAAATAGCCCCTTTCTTTATCTGGTGAGTATATTACAAAATTCTTATTTTTGAAGGAGAAAGTTCTAGGAAACTGTCATTTTTGAAACTTACTCCATAATTTTTCCCCCAATTAAAAGTGTTCTATCTTTTTCTCCTTTCCACCTCCCCCCATTAGAAAAAAAAGAAGGAAAAACCAGAATCTCTTGAACAAATATGCATAGTAACACAAAACAAATTCCTGCATTGGTCATATCCAAGTCTAAAAGCATTTATTAAGCACTTACTGTATACGAGGCATTGGGCTAAGTTCTGAGGATACAAAGAAAGTTAAAAAACAGTCTCTACACTGGAGCTCACAATTAAACAACTGAAGTATTTATGTCTCATTCTGTGTCTTGGGTCAATCAGGTCTCTGTCAGAATGTGGGTAGGATATTTCATTATAAGCCCTCTGGAATTATAGATGACCATCTGTGTTACCTAAAATTTTAACTGTTTCAAAGTTATTTAACTTAACAATGTTGTTTTTGAATAAAATGTTCTTCTGTTTCTGCTTACTCTATTGTGTATCAGTTCATATAAGTTTTTCTAGCCTTCTCTGAAACCACCCTTTTCCTCATTTCTTAGAGCACAATAGTAACCCATTACATTGACATACCATACTTTGTTCAACCAAACTGATGGGCACTCTCTTAGTTTCTAATTTTCTATTACTAGAAAAATAACTGCTATAAATGTTTCCTAAAGTTCTTTTGGTGGATTCCCTTTCTTCCCCATCTTTTTTTTCTTTTTTTTAAATTCTTTTTTTATATATATATTTGAAACATTTAATGTTACGACCTCGAATTTCAGATCCATTTCCTTCCTCCCTTGTCACCCATTTCTTCTGGGGAGATAAGTAATTCAGTATATCTTGTACATATCTAGCTATGCAAAACATTATCATAGTAGATATATTGTACAAGGCTGCTTATAATTCCCTCCCACTCATCCCACCCCCCACCTGGTCCATTCCCTACATGATCCTGTCCCTCTTCTATAGTGGGTACTTCCAACCTCCCCTCCCCCCAAGGATGCCCTCCCATCCATCATCCCTCCTCTCATCTCCCTTCCCCCTATCCTGCTGCAGGTTGAGATATCCCATTTAGTATGTATGTCATTTTCTCCCTGAACGAAATTCAATGGGAATGTGGTTTTGCCTTTTTAGCCTTCCTTATTCTCCCCCTCCTTTGCACCCACTTCCCCCTGCTTCTTCTACATGGGATAGTTTACCCTACCCTGTCTCTCCCCATCTCCTCTTGCCACTTTCCTCTCTCACCTCATAATTTCATCCCTTGAGTATTCTCCCTTCCCAACAAATTTAACCTATGCCCTCTATCCATATATAACTGTAACCATATACACACACATTCACATATGTATTCATATGACCACACACCCTTCTTCCACTATTTTCATAGTGAGAAAGATATCATCAGTCACAGTTATTGCTTTTCCATATAGGAATGTAAATAGTTCAGCTTTGATAAGTTCCTTTTGATTTCTTTTCCCTGATTACCTTCTCAGGCATCTCTTCCTTCTTGTGTCTGGATGTCAAATTTTCTATTCAACTCTGGTTTTTTCCTCAAGAATGCTTGAAAGTCCTCTATTCCACTGAATGACCATATTTTCCCCTGAAACAAAATACTCAGTTTGCTGGGTAGGTGACCCTTGGGTTCATTCCCAGTTCTTTTGCCCTCTGGAATATCATATTCCATGCCCTTCAATCCCTCAGTGTAGAAGCTGCCAGGTCCTGGGCTATTCTGATTGTGTTTCCACAATATTGAAATTGTTTCTTCCTGGCTGCTTGTAGTATTTTCTCCTTGATCTGGGGATTCTGGAACCTGGCTATAATATTCCTGGGAGTTTTCTTTTTGGGATCTTTTTCAGGAGGTGATCTGTGGATTCTTTCAACCTCTATTTTGCCCTCTGGATCTAAAACATCAGGCAGTTTTCCTTGAGAATTTCTTGAAGGGTGATTTCTAGGTTCTTTCTTTGATCATGGCTTTCAGGTAGTCCAATAATTTTTAAATTGTCTCTCCTGGATCTATTCTCCAGGTCAGTGGTTTTTCCCATGAGATATTTCACATTGCCTTCTAATCTTCGTTTGTTTGGATCTGCTTAACAGCATCTTGATTTCTCATAAAGTCATTAGCTTCCATTTGCTCCAGTCTAACTCTGAAGGAATGAATCTCCTCAGTGAACTTTTGAGATTCTTTTTCCATCTGGCAAATTCGACTTTTTAAGGCATTCTTCTCCTCATTGCCCTTTTGGGCCTCCTTTGCCATTTGAGTCAGTCTATTTTTTAAGGTGTTGTTTTCCTCAGTCAGGCTGTTGACCCTCATTTCATACTTTTCCTGCATCCTTCTCATTTCTCTTTCTAATTTTCCCTCCACTTCTCTTATTTGATTTTTAAAGTCCTTCTTAAGGTCCTCTATGGCCTGCAACCCGCTCATGTTTTCCCCTGGGGCTTTTGGAGCAGGACTTCTGATCTCACAGTCCTTTTCCCGCTCTGTGCCCCCAAAATAGGAGTCTAGGGTTGCATTTTTCTGTTTCCCTTGCTTTGGCATGTTGCCACTTAATTGCTTGACTTTTGGGCTTGTTGCCACAGTATGGCTTTAAGGCCAGATAGAGGAATTTTCATCCCGAACATGTGGGGGGCAACTTCCGTTTCTGGCAACTGTGAACCCACCCACGACTTCCACCCTAGATCACAATCCAGATCCAGGGAGGTTAAAGCAAGAGTGATTACCCCCCAAGACTGATCACTGGATCTCCCCACGATTTGTAGGCTGGGAGCTGGAGCTGCCTCTGAAAACTCCAAAATGGTGTGTCTCCTCAATGGCTTCTAGCCCCCAGGGGAGGGAGCCAACGCATTCCCCAAATACAGGTCCCAAAATCCATAGGACACTAACCTCTTACTTTGTCCTAGGCGTCTATGTTGATAATTCTGGAGTCGCCCCAGCTCCTGGTGTTCTGGGGTTCCTCCAGCCGGCTGCTGGCCCTGCCGCCCTGGGGCTAAAACCTCGGCTCAGGCGGACCTGGGCTCGGCTCGGCTCCTGCGCTCTGCGCTCTGCGTGCTGCCAGGTCCCAGAGCGCTGCGCTGCTCCTTCCTGCAGGGCTGCTGGGCTGTCCTCAGCGGGAGGTTAGCTTCTCTGTGTCGTTCTGTGGGTTCTGGGGCTCCAGAAGTTGTTCAGAGTCCCCTTTTACATAGTTTGGGGGGAATCTGGGGGCAGAGAGGCTTGGACGAGCTTTTTCTACTCCGCCATCTTGGCTCCGCCCCCCCCCCCCATCTTTTTTCTTTTTAATATGTTATAGGGCTGTATTTTTGTTGTTGTTGTTTCACCTAGGTCAATACCTTGGAATCTGATTTAGAAGGGGCATGTCTTATCTTTTGCATCTCTTGAGAGATGCATCTCTTCTTTGTAGCTCTTGCTTATCTGCTTACGTTTCTGTGGGCCTGAAAAAAGCCATAGATAGGTCCTAACATGACTAATTGATGAAGTATTGGTGGCACCTAGTGATGGCTGATCTCAGCTTATTCCACAGGCTCACATCTTGAAAATTCCCTCCTACCAGCACATAATGGTTTCTCTTTTCTAAGAACTCCTAAAGCACATTCAGTTAATACCACTAAATACTTACAAGCTTCTGTGACAATACTACTTATATATTGTCTACTGTTGTACTGTTACTTTTTTGTGTGGTCCAGACCATCGATTTCATTGGTATAGAAAGCTCTACATTTGTATCCTCTGGTAGCATTGTTACTTTTTTTTTTATTCTCAGGAGAGAGAAGAACATCCAGATTGTTGATTCATCAGCCTAGGGAGCTCCCAATGAAGGGGAGAGGGAATTAGACCTGTGATTCTGTTGGTATAGGGACTTTCCATTGAGGAAACTTCCTCTATAATGACACTTGCTTTGAGACTTAGAGGTGCCTCAGACATTGAAGGGTTAAGTGACTTTCCCAGAATCATGCCCAGGTAGATGTTAGAGAGGAGATATGAATCCAGGTCTTGCTTAACCCAAAACTGGCTTTTATCCACTATACTATTCTGTTTCTTCACTTTGTTTTATAACATTATATTTGCATGTCTCATCTCCCGAAATGGAGACTCTCTGAGGACAAGGTTCATGTCTTAACATTCCTTTGTGCTTTCTATGGTGCCTGGCATACACCATAAACACTTAATAAATATTTATTGAGTGAGAGCATGGGATGGGATCAGTGCTTTAGGGGAGGAGATGCCAAGTTGAATTTTAGATGTGTGTCACCCTGATCTCAACTTCTCAAAGTTACAACCACTCTAACACAATTTATATTCCAACACTGGTTTCTGGGCAGCAACAAGCACAGAAAATTGGTCTCTCATGTTCATTTTATAAGCACCTCCTTTCCTGAATCCCTCAAGTGACAAAACATATCATACGGCATAAGATACATACCATTCTATCCTTCAGGCACAAACTATCTTTCAACACATCGTCACAGATACTGTACTGATGTTAACCATCCCCTAACTTACTGAAAATGACTGCATCAATCTCCTTCTTCTCTGGTTGCCTCACAGTGAAACAAGGGATGATTTATTTAAAGGGAGCCTGTAGCAAACAGTTACAACCTGCATGATTTCTCTGTGGCGGCCCTGATTTGTTACAAACAACATTTTCTTGTCCCAGTTAATGACGAATTTTGATTGAAATCACTTCTTTTCATTCAAAGCCAACCTTAAGGAATGTCTCCCAACTTCTTTTGTTTGGGGGAAATTTCTTTAGCCCAAGGCTGGCTCTCAACAAATTCTGAAGCATGTGGGGTTTTGTGGGGTAGGGAATGCCCTATCTCCTCTTCCTTTCAGAGATCTCCTCTCACTACATATCTGCCCTCATTATCTCCAGAGTTTCCAGGCTCTTTGCTCTTGGAAATAGTGATAAACTTTTGAAAGATAATGACCCAAGGTGATATTCTACTTTGGGGGCCTAGAATCAGGAAAACCTGAATTCAAATCCCACCTCAGACACTTACTAATTGTGTGACCCTGGGTGAGTCAATCAGCTCCTGTTTGCCTGTTTCCTTAACTGTTAAATGGGATAATAACACCTACCTCTGCTTTACTACCTGTATGAACTTGAGAAAGTTAACCTAGTTTCTTGGGGCCTCAGTTTTCTCATCTGTAATACTAACTGATCTCTAAGTTTTCTTACAGCTCTGGCTCTTTGGTGATCCTATAACACCCCATATACATGACATAGGAGTTTGGGGTGGCTAGGTGGCACAGTGAATAGAGCACTGGCCCTGGAGTCAGGAGGACCTGAGTTCAAATACAGCCTCAGACACTTAACACTTACTAGCCGTGTGACTTTGGGAAAGTCAACCCCAGTTGCCCCTCCAAAAAGCAAATATATACATACATTGTGAGTATGAAACCTCCAGGGTTCAGATAAACTTCCATATTTTAATGGATCCTTAGCCTCTCTGGCATAGGTATTACTTCCAACAGGTCATATCATAAAATCACTCACACCAACTCATCCTAGCTTATTCTTGCCCATGTTATCTCACAAATTCTCTACTTGCTAGGGTATAGAGTGGGTTTCCACTAGTTTTTTTTTCCCTTAAGGATTATCTATCCATATATTGGCCTGTACTCTTATCATATGACTAACCAAAGACCTTTTCTGATAATATGTCTTTTTTGATGCTATCTTTTATGCCACTTGATATGAAATTCATCACTGGTAAGATGAGAGGACTGAGTAGGAGAAAGCACTAAATTGAGCAGGGCCGAATTAGGAAGCAGGGGCTGGGAGAGTTTGAGTACCAGACATGACTAGAATTGCCCCTACCCAAAAGTACCTTAGTTTAGTTTAGGTTAGATTATTGTTTGGAAATGGAATTAACTTAGAAACCCTTACTCTGTGACTCTTTCATTTGGTCCATTTGTTGCATTGTATTAAATCTTGGTTGCTTAATAAAAATTCCTTTGTAGATATCTCCATCTGGAACTGGAAATAAGGGAAAACAAAACTTTTTAGAGGGTTTAGGGGAAGGAATGAGGCTCACGTCTTGTCCCCAGATATTTTCATGTGATGGTAGAATACTAGATACTGAAGATAAGGAGAATCTTCGAGAAGCCAGTCAGAAGGAAAACAAGACGGTACCCTAAGTGAGTGAGCATAAGATAGACTAAGATCATAGGATTTGGGTCTGGAAGGAGCCTTAGAGATTATCTAGTTCAACTCTTTTAAAAATTAGGAAATGTGGCCCAGCCAAATCAAGACACTCGTCCAATATAATTGTTCAATATAATTCTTGTCCAGGATGATAAAACCAGGAATTAAACTCAAATTGCAAAAGACAATACCCATCTATGACCCCCTTCATTTCTTGTCCTATTCCTATTTAGAGAAATCCATTCTAATTCTCTTAGACATTTCCAAATGCCACAAATTCCAAAAGGTTGAAGTCTTCAGCTTACATGTAGCTATAGAGAAACAGAAAAGATTAGGAACTAAGGGTATTCAATACATGCTTCCCCTGTGAGGAGAACCTCCACGAGAATTCCTTAACCCAAGATTTTACTTCCAGGAACCCTTTGTTGGCATTTCTGACTCCTACTCAATTCTATTCTCAACCCCATTCCCCATGTGTGATTAAGTTTATTATCTTCTAGGGTTGTACATACCAATAACAAATTATAATCATTATATGTGCAGGTAGTAATTTCTGTGGTTGGGAAGGTGTATCATAATGGGTCATGCTGTTCTCTCAACAGGACTTTTGAATACAAGATTACAGCTTGGCCTAGTTGTGTGGGGTGTTGCCCATTATTTACTCAATTAAGAAGTAAAAACAGAACCCAGTTATGTATAAAACCTGTACAAATAAATTTTATGCAATAATTGGTTGTTGGTTTTTTATTTTTTTAAATATCAGGATTTTCTGTAAACTGTGAAACTCATACGTGTCAACTGCTATGTTCTCTACTAGAAAGGCACAGTCTAAGGGCAAAAGGCCACCAACATGAATAAGCAATCTTCAAATGATAGTGCATGATAACTGAAAGGGGATTTGTAACTTCAGGATGGAAGGTTGCTCTTTGGCTCTAAATTTGACCTATAATTCCAATAGTTGCTTCAACTCTGGGCTGTCCTGAGGCAAAATTGTAAGAAGGGCTTTTGACAAACCTTTCTTTTCCCTTTAAGAAGATATATATATTTCTCTTTCCTTTTTCTTGCCACATACCCCATTTGCCTCTTCATTCCAAGTCTGCATTACTGTGCCCCTATGAAAGTAACCTAGTCATTCAAGAAGAATCATCCCCTCCAGTCCACCTAAGACTCGTTTCCAGCAATCATTTCCTTTGTCCTTTAAATCTTTATTCTCTCTGTCTCTGTCACTGTCTCCCATCACTTGTTTCTGAATTTCTGTCTCAGGTCTCCATCATCCCCAGCCCTCCTCCCTAAAAACTTCTTTTCCTTGACCTTGATCCTATTCTCAATGCCCTGTCAAGCTTCTATACCATGTTTCTCCTATTCGTTGTCAAACTTGTGGAAAGACAAATCTACTCTAACTTCTTCCACCTTTTTCTGACTCTGAATAAATTCCTTCCTTGCTTTGAAAGACAATTAGGTCAGTGAGAGAGCTGTCCAGATGAAGAAATTTTAGAAGAAACTGGGGAAAGGTGTTGGATGCACACTGCATGCTATAAAAACACACCTGCCACTGAATTCTTTATCTAGTTTGATGCCTCATTATTTTCCAAGTACCAAATGATTGAAGGCTGTACACCCCTCAGCTCTCACTGGCTTCCTCTCAGGATCTTGAATTTGCCTCTGCTCCCACTTCAAGCACTGCCTCTTCCCTCTGACCCATTCTGATCATCTACATAATTAGCAACGTTGGCTTGCTTGCCCTTAGATTCTAACTCTTACGTATATAGGATCCCTTCTAATGGATACCACCTTCCCCTACTACCTAGAACAGGGAGAGCTCAATCAGTACTATGGACAGTGATCATTTGCTTTCTCTTGGCTGTTCTGGAAAAAAAAAAAAACACAAAAAACAAAAGACAATAGTGTTACTGTGAACTCACTTCTCAACCCTTTGCAATATAGCTTCTGTCCTACCATTCTAAATGAACTTTTCTGTCCAAGGTCAATAATGAGCTCTTTGTCCTTTTTGAGTCTTTTTTTTTTTTTTGCTTTTTCTTTGGTGGGGGGAGGGCAATTGGGGTTAAGTGACTTGCCCAAGGTCACACAGCTAGTTTTTGTGTTACGTGTCTGAGGCCAGATTTGATCTCAGATCCTCCTGACTCCAGGTCCATTGTTCTATTCACTGTGCCACCTAGCTGCCCCCTTTTCTGAGTTTTTATCTTCCTTGACATCTATGCAGTATTTGACAATGTTGATCATCTTTTTGTAATACACTCTTCACATAGTTAGAGTCAAGGACACTGAATTATTCTTGTTCTCCTCTTAGGTCCCTAGCTGCTTCTGCTAGGAGGCTTAGGAAGCCATAAGCTCAAGGCTTGGCACAAGTAATTAATCCATTAAAAAGGGATAGAAAGAATAGGTTTACTTGGCTTACAAGGATATAGTTATTGACTACAGAATAAGGATAAATATTGACAATCCTGTTGCTGGTTCTGGTTCTGATTCAGGTTTGTAGTGACTTTCTCTTGTCTCTTTTCCCCACATAGAGACAGTGCTCACAGTTGTGTCTAGTTACAGGCTTGTGCCAGTTGGGAGAATCACCAGTTCTGAAGAGGCAGAAACTACCTCTTTGGGGGATTTTTGTAGGTTTTGGTGTTTGCTAGGGCTCACTCACCAATGCAAAACCTTCCTTTAAGCTTAAAACAAAGAGGCCTTCATATTCTAGTTGCCTACTGGCAAGGGTTTGCTGTCATCAGAATCCCCAACCTCTAGGGGCTTGTAATCCTATTTGTTCTACAGGCTAAAGACTTTTGTTCTGAAATTCTATGAGCATTGCACATAGGAACTTCCCCTCTGAGATCCCAACCATTTCCTCAAATCTACTTCCTTCTTTATAATGTGTATCAGCTTGGTCATAGCCTACCACAGTGTTCTTTTTCTCTTCTTTGATAGCCTGTAGAATTCCCAAAACTATAGCCTCCACTTTTCCATTTACCACACTTTCCTGGTGCCATACAATTTGTGTGCCTCTTTTCCCCTTTGGATTACAAACCCTTGGAGATCAGTGTCTTTGTCATATCTATCTTTGTATTCCCAGTATCTAGAATAGTACCTTGCACACAGTAGGTACTAAATGCTTGTTGAATTATATTCAGTTTCTCTTTTCTGTTCTTTTTCTACCCTCTTCTCTCCTTTGATCATTTCATCCACATCTATTGCTTCACTTATCCCCTCTTTACAAAGGACTCCCTAGCTCCACCTTCAGCCCTAGCCTTCGCCAAGATTTAGATTCATATTACCTATAAACTACCGAGCACTTCTACCTGGCTGTCCCATCAGAACCTAAAACTCAATATGCCTAAAACTGAACTTATGTTATTTCCTTATGAATTCTCTCTGCTTTCTTGTATTCTCATTACTTCCATCAATGATGTCATAGCAGGTTAAAAGCTTGTGTCATTCAGCAGTGAAATAGGCCCATGAATGAGAATAATGAACATTTCTATGGAATTTACTATGTGCCAGAAACTGTGTTAAGTACTTTACACAACCCTGGGAAGTAGGTACTGTTATTATCCTCATTTTACAGATGAGGGAACTGAGGTTAAGTAGCGTGCCCAGGGTTATATAGCTAGGAAGTGTCTGAGGTCAGATTTTTCCTGACTCCTGTCCCTGTTCTATCCATTACATCAGACCTGCACAACTTGGCAGTAGGTAGGAGCCAAAATTAAAATAGGCTAAACTTCTTCAGGTTGCAGATAGGTTAGACTAGAGACAGGCTGTCAATGATTGGTTGCTGTGGGTCACATGACAAGCAGAAGCATGTTCAGTGGTAACCTTACATTTTTCCTGGGTAACCCTAAATTCTTTGGTGTGCTATATGTTGTGCAGGTCTGCACTACGCCACCTAGTTGCCCTAAAGTAGTCACTGCACTTCCAGAATGAGGCGCTTTCTAGGCTTAAAAAACAAAACAAAATCGTCAATGAGTACTATTTTTAATTTAGTTTTTTTTTTTCTATTTTCCCCCAGTTATATGTTAAAAAAATTTAACATACGTTTTTAAAATTTTGAGTTCCAAATTCTCTCCCTTCCTCCCTCTCCCCCCAAGCAATTTGATATAGGTCATATATGTGCAAAACATTTCCATGTTGTGAAAGAAAACATAGACAAAAAAAAAAAAAACCCTCAAGAAAAATAAAGCCAAAAAAACATATGCTTAAATTTGTAGTCAGACACTATCAATTCTTTCTCTAGGGATGGATAGCATTTTTCATCTTGAGTTCTTCAGAGTCACACTGCATCATTGTATTGTTGAGAATGGCTAAGTCATTTACAGCTTACAGTATTGTTGTTACTTGGTACATAGTACATTTCACTTTGCATCAGCTCATGTAAGTCTTTCCAAGTTTTTCTGAGAGCATCTTAATAAGGCCTATTAAGGTAGCATGGCATAGTGGATAACTATAGCATTTCCTCATAAACTATCTCTGTTTGGACTTGGAGCCAAGAAAACCTGAGCTCAAATCATGACAAGACACTTACTGTACCATTTGACCTCTGTAAACCTCCTGCATAAAATGAAGAAAATGGACTAGATAAATTTCATAGCCCCTTCCAACTCTAAATTTGGAATCCCATGATTTTTTTTTCTCACACATATCTCCCCCCAACAACTTTTATTGCTACCCCTCATATTAAGACCCTTATTATCTTATATCAAGACTTACCAAGTAACTTTCTTACAGGCCTCTCTAAATTCAATCTCTCCACCCTCCAATTCATTTTACACATCAATGCCTGATAAATCTTCTTTATATACAAATTTGATCATATCACTCCAGCTCCCCTCCATGACTCCTCTTCTTGGATTCTGGGTTCTGATAAGTGAACATTTGCATTACTTTGCCCACAACCATGTCTTCATGCTACTTCCCTGATAGTCACACAAAATGTCTTCCCTTTCCCTCAATTTTTGGCTCCCTTTTATATTGTCTTCTTCCATTAGAATGTGAGTTCCTTGAGGCCAAGCTTATTGGCTTCTATTTGTATCCCTAGTGCTTATCATAGTGCATTTGACAGTAAGCATTAAATAGATGCTCTGTCTATCTATCTATCTATCCATCTACCTACCTATTACCTATAAATGCTTAAAAATTTAAATGGGTCCTAATTGTCTACTGCAAAAAGTACAAGCTTATTAGCTTGGCATCCAGTGTTTTCCAGATTTGGCTTCACTTTATCTCTGTAACCTAAGTTCATAATACTCCCACTCACGTATTCTGTACTCCAGCCAAACTGCACTGCCCTATCCACTGTACCCCAAAGATATCTTATAGGTCCTCACCTCTATACAGCTCATATAATTTTCTATTCTTATCACCTATCCATTTTCAAAGTTCAACTGAAAAGTTACTTCATTTATGAAGTTTTCCTCAAGCTCTTTAAATGACTATAAAATCACCATCATCTGATACTATTCAATCAACAAATATTTCTTTAATATCTCCAAAGTGTAAGGCACTGTACTCAGTTAAGAGTATGAAGCCAAAAACAAAAGTCTCTCTTTGAGTAATTTATAATCTAAAGGGAGATATAATGTATAAAAAAGATTCATAAGTACAAGATAATTTGATAAGGGTGAAGGTACTAACTACTGTGGATATCATGGTAGACTTCCCAGAAGAGGAGGCACCTGAGATAAGATTTGGAGGAATAAAAAATTTCTGTATTGTTAGGATGAAGAGGGAATGCATTTCAGGAAAGGGGGCAGCCTGTGGAAATACATGAAAGCAGAAGATAAAATGTTGAGTGGATTAAATAATTAATAATCCAATTTAACTAGAATATAGACAGAGTTCATTAAGCTGAATAGTATGGAATAAAGTTGGAAAAGTAGGTAAGTACTAAAAGGGACTTAAATGTGGGGTTCATGAAGGGAACCTTTAATCTGAAGACAAAAAGGAGCCACTGAAAGTTTTTGAGGAGGGAAATACCTTAGAGAAATTATTTTCACATGTAGCAGGAAAAGTAGATTCTTTTTTTTTCTTTGCTTTTTGGAGAGGGGAGGGGAGGGCAATTGGGGTTAAGTGACTTGCCCAAGGTCACACAGCTAGTAAGTGTTAAGTGTTTGAGGCCAGATTTGAACTCAGGTTCTCCTGACTCCAGGTCCAGTGCTCTATTCACTGTGCCATCCGGATGCCCCAAAAGTAGATTCTTAATAGAAAGGCTGGGCAGCTAAGTGGCATAGTGGATACAGTGCCAGACCTGCAGTCAGGAAGACCTGAGTTTTAAATCTAGCCTCAGATACTTACTATCTGTATGACCTTGGGCAAGCCACTGAACCCTCTTTGCTTCAATTTCCTTATCTCTAAAATGAGCTGGAGAAGCTCAAGAAAACCCTAAATGGGGTTATGGAGAGTTGGACGCAACTGAAACTACTGACCGATAAATAAAAAGTTATTGAATGTTCAATGCTTTCCTTAGCCTAGATCTTGAATTGTCGTCTGCTCTCCAACCCTGGGTTTGTCAAAGTACTCCCCTTCGAATCCCCATGCATTAACATAGATTTACTCTTTACCTCATTCCCTCTGAACCTATAGTATTGAGGAAGTTATAAGATAAACTCACCCCCTGAAAGTATTATTAATGGGGTTTCCAAGTAATGATAAGCAGTTTATCTGTAGCTT
Source organism: Gymnobelideus leadbeateri (assembly GCA_011680675.1). Taxonomy (NCBI): domain Eukaryota; kingdom Metazoa; phylum Chordata; class Mammalia; order Diprotodontia; family Petauridae; genus Gymnobelideus; species Gymnobelideus leadbeateri. The sequence goes on along the minus strand of WOXC01010032.1, from coordinate 107,888 downwards.
TCTGGAAATGAAGTCTCCTGTCCTCCTCCACACCCAGGTGTTGTCTATCCCAGGGATCCTAAAGTTGTTTTTTATTAAGGGAAGGATGATGCATAGCATAGAATAATAGACTGTTAAAGGTGGAAGATACCTTTGAGGCCATCTAGTCTAACCTCTATATTTTTTGTAGTTTATTTTATTTTCAATTTGAGGAATAAAACTATCATTTACATAGTATAGTATAATTTTAAAAAGATGATTGCACACGAAGCTGCAAATCTATTATGTACAATTTGCTATTCCTTTCAAATATAAAATAATCATGTACGTTTCTTTTTTTTTCTCCCCCCCATCCCACCCTAGAGATGATTACCATTAGACACAAATAGGTATATATATGTAAAATTATTCTATACATCTATTTATCACTTCTTTCTCTGGAGACAGATAGAATCTTTCTTTATATATCCTTTATACTTAATTTGGATATTTATAATAATCAAAATGACTCATTTGCTCTCTATTTAATAGCTGTAGAGAGTAAGGCTCAAGAAGACTTTCCCAAGGTTTCATAACTAGTCAGTGCCTGAATCTCAGCCCAAGAGCTCTTCTAAGAAAACCTGAGATCACGTTGGGTTTGCAGAGGCCAGTTTAGGGGAAGATGTTCATGGTTTAAAAAGTCTAAGCTCTGAGAAGAATCTGGGAGGACATGCTACTTCCCACTGTTTTCCTTTCCCTGATGGCAAGCATGGCAAATTTCATTTATGATGTGTGGCCCAGGAAGTACAGCAAGGTATACTGACTTGGAAATCTAATTGATTTCAAGATATAATATTGAATTTCCAGCTATATTTAGGGACTCATGGCCTATTTAATTAGTTGGAGTTTTGAGTGAGACAGGAGGGAAAAACAGTGCCATGGCTGGCTGGGGTTAACAATTGTTGGACTCCAAGAGATCTGATAGTCCCTCAAGTCACATCCTCCCCCAACTCTATTTAGGGCAGGCTCTGTTTCAGCTCCATCTGACTTTCTCCTTTGCTCATCTCCCCAAATCCAACCTCACTCCAGAGGTCCTGGCTCCTCTCTGTGAGCCAAGAGATGGCAGAAGCATTGTTAATTGAAGTCCAGTCTAGTGACATCTTTCTTTGTGTCTTTTCAAACCACAGTAAGCGCCGCTGAGGGGGAAAGAAAAACATATGTTAAAAGGCAGAAAGTGATAAAGAGTGACCTACTTCCAAGCACTGGAGAACCAGGGAAGTGAGTGGCTTTGGGAGGTGCCTTTAAATAAAGCTGTGAGCAGCAGCAACTGTCTTTTTATAAAACAAGGACCTGATGTTTTCTAGCCTGCAGATGGTCTATAGAATTTTCCTGGGCTTTTGTTTCTCATTAAACTGGGGATAAGGGGCAATGCTTTGGGTAATGTGAGGAAATGATTTCATAAACTCATATGTGATATAGAAAAAGTCCTGAACTGGGAAGTTGGATCCTTGGTTTCTGGTCCAAGTTTAACCTCTGCTAGCTACGTGACCTTGGGCAGATGACTTACCTCTCTGGGTCTCAATATTCTTTATAAAATAAGAGAGATGGGTTAGGTCTGGGGTTCCTAACCTAGGTTCTGTGTACTTTTATCTTTTAAATATTTTGTTAAATGTATTTCAATATAATTGGTTTCCTTTGAAATCTTATGTATTAGATTTTATGCATTTAAAAACATTATTCTGTGACTAATATGGAAATGTTTTCCAAGATTGCACATGTATAACCTATATCAGATTGCTTACCATCTCAGGGAGGGAGAAAGGATAGATTTTAGTACTCAAAACTTACCATAAAATTTTAAAATTGTTTTTTAACATGTTAATTGGGGAAATGAAATATTTTAAAAAAACATTATTCCGAGAAGGGATCCATAGTATCTCAGACAGCCAAGGGGATCCAGGACACAAAAAAAGGTTAAGAATCCTCTGATTGGAGCATCTCTAAGGTGGCTTCCAGCTTTAAGGTTTTTTCTCCAATTGTGATTTTTGGAATAACCTTTTAATCCTTCCTGTCTTCACTATAGGAAGTGGGGACCTGAGGCTGTTTAAAGGTAAATGACTTTGAGACACTGTCAGAAGTTACACACTAGGTTAGCTTTATGTGTAGATTTAATAGGTGACCCATCTACAAGACCTGATTTGAGAGAGCACTGAACTGGGTCCTTTTTTTTCTGGAACACCAACCTTATTGACTGTCTGTCCACCATTCTAGTTTCATTCCTATTGATACTTGAAGGTTTTTTCAGCATGTAAGAAGCCGATTCCACTCTTGAACTCATAAGGCTGCAATGATGAAAGGCTGCAGAGAGTTCATAAGGATTAGACAAAAACGAGAACATAGGTCCCCAAGCAATTTCATAATACCTTAGATCGATAGAGTGTTTAATGGTTAATAAATGCTTTATATTTAGTATCTCATTTAATCCTCAAAGCAACACTTTGAGGTGAGTCATGGAATTCATATTTCTATAGATGAGGAAATTAAGGTACAAAGGAATTAAATAGTTTATATAAGGACTCAAAGCTAAGTGGCAGAAGTAAGGAATTGCATCAAAGTCTCTTGATTCTAAGTCCATTATACCATTCCTTCCAATAACCCTCCATATTAAATTGCAAGTACACACAAGAAGGGTGTCCACCAGGAGCCTGCTCTTGGGGGTCCCTCTTGTACTCAGTTCTTCCCTTTGTGTATTTTTCTTTTTTGCAAGCGCCAGTCGTTCTGCCCAAGACTCTCCTAGATCCTCTCTTCTACACAAAGAGAATAGTGATGTGAAGCAATCCTTTGTTCCTGCCAAATTGATTTTCTATAACTCTCAACAGCATTGTTATGGTCCTTTTCTCTCCTCGAATCTCTCACACCCGCCTTACCCCACTGTCTCAGCGATACATAATTTATTGAGAAAATAGACAACACCAGCAATGAGTTCCCTCTTTTCTCTTGCTATGCAACTAGAAATCCTTGGCAGCATTAACTCTCTCCGCCTTCACTTTCGTCTTTCTCCTCACCAGCACCAGCCTCTCTTCCCATAATTTCATCTCATCCTCTCTTGTCTCCTTCCATCTAATTGTTGTCCCAGTCATTTCCCCCTTCTCTTGATCCTCAAATTCTTATTTGTGTACTGGCTGTTTTCCTGATTCATACAGACATGCCCAGGCTTCTATAATCCTCTAAAAAAGCCAGATTCCTGTTAATGCTTTCCACACTTATTGCCTCCACGTGTTTGCCTCTCATTCATTTCTCAGCCCTTTGCAACTTGTTTCTGACTTCACTGCTGAACTAAAATTGCTCAGTCCAAAATTAACCAATGATCTGTAGTGAAGAGAGCATAGGGATTGGAGTCAGAAAGACCTGAGTTTGGATACTGGCTCAGACACAAACTAGTTGTGTGAGGGCAAGTCCCTTGACCTCCCTCAAACTCAGTCTCCTACTCTGTAAAGTTGGTATATACTAGTACCTACCTCACAGAGTTGTGCCATGGATCAAATACAATAACATATGTAAAATGTTTTATAAGCCTTAAAGCGTTTGATAAATGCTAGCTATTATTTTCAAGTGCAACTTTCTTATCCTCATCCTTATGAACTCTGCAGCATTATAAAATGTTGGTCATCTTTTCTTCTTAGATATCCTCCATTCTCTCTCTCTCTCTCTCTCTCTCTCTCTCTCTCTCTCTCTCTCTCTCTCTCTGTGTGTGTGTGTGTGTGTGTGTGTCTGTCTCTCTGTCTCTGTCTCTCTCTCTCTCTGTCTCTGTCTCTCTCTCTGTCTCTCTGTCTCTCTGTCTCTGTCTCTCTCTCTCTGTCTCTCTGTCTCTGTCTCTCTCTCTCTCTCTCTCTCTCTCTCTCTCTCTCTCTCTGTCTCACTTTCTGTTGGTTCTCTTCTTACCTGTCTGACATCTCTTTTCCAATTATTTTTGCTATCATCTCCTGCCCCTTAAGTGTGGGTGACACCCAAAGCTCTTCCCTGGACCAGCCCTCTTTTCCTCTTGCTCATTACTCTCTTTTGGTGTCCTTTTCAGCTCTTACAGGTTGGATTATCACCTCTATAAAGATGACTCCTAGATCTATATATCCAGCTCTTCTGAACTTCAAGAGTTCAGACCCACATCAGCAACTGCCTGCTGGATATTTTTTACTAGATGTCCCTTAGGCATCTGAAACTCAGCATATCTAGAACAGAGATAATTATTTTTTCCTCACATCTAGTCTTATTCAAAACTTCCATATTTTGGTCCACAGCACTAATATTCTCCCAGTTATTCTAGCTTATAACCTCAAAGTTATCCTAAACTCACTCTCCCGTAAACACATGTCCAATCAATTTTGAAATCTTACTGTTTTCTACCACATCCTTCATATTTGTCCCCTTATTTCTACTTATATAACAATTAGCTTAGTTCAGACCTTAACATCTTTCTTCTTGATGATGGTAATAGTCTCCTAACATCTCTCTTCCTTCAGTTCTTCCTACACAAAGCCACCAAAGTGATTTTCCTAAAGCACAGATCTGACCACGTCACTCTCCTACTCAGTAATTTACTGTTGCCTCTTGGATCAAATATAAATTTCTCCATTAGTCATTTGAAAACCTTTACAATCCAGCCTCCACTTGCCTTTCCAGCTTTATTGTGCATTTCTCCCCACACCAAGATCTATTGTACAGTCAAGCTGGCCTTCTTCTCATTCATCAGGAATGACACTTTACTTCTCTCTCCTCTCTCCTTCTGACTCTCTGGGTTTTGTCATTGTGCCTCAGCTATCTTCCTGTCTTAGAACTTCCCTCAGTACCTATGGCCTTTCATTTTTAACCTCCTTCTGCCTCTTCATCCCCCTTTTCCCATTGTTGAGTTTCTTTTGGAGCCTCCTTTTTGAGGAAGGGTTGAGGTGAATCATCTTTCAATCATTCCTCTCCCAGCTCTGCTTCTCACTCAGTGGTCTTCCCACTATGCCCCCACATGTATCTTTTCTTGCCTTCCTCCTGGATTGTAAGTTCCCTTTTATATGTTTGTTTGCCTATAAAAATGTAAGCTCCTTGAGGACAGGGACTGTATTTTTGGTTATATTTGTATTTTCAGCATTTGGCTCAGATTTTGGTACATAATGATCACTTAATAAATTCTGGGTGTTGATTACCTTCTTTATGCATTTACATTATTTCTCCCCCATCCCTGTAATATATTTTCCTCACCTCAGCTTTTTAAGATTTCTTATTTCCTTCAAAACTCATATAACTCTTTACCATCTGTAAAAATCCTTTCATAATCCCCTCAGCTGCTAGTATTCTCCCCCACAAAAAATGGTTTTGTATTTTATAGACATCTTGCATATTTTTTCTATGTGTACCCATTGTCTCTACCTTTAGAATGTAAAATGCAAAGACTGTTTCATTTTTGTCTTTGTATCCCCATGGTCTAGCACAGTATCCGACACACAGTAGGCCCTTACTTTCTTCTTATTATAGGCAGGCTGATTGACTGAAGCTCTTTGCTGCTTTTAACAATAGTCAAACTGGTAGGGAGTAAACATAAAGAAGCACAGGAATGTTTAAAAGTCTAATAGCAAGAGCAAAGAACAACTAACCACGAGTAGCTCAAGTGTTCCATGGCTACACTTAGGTAAAAAAAAAAAACAAAAAACACAAAACTGGAGGAAGGCACCCAATGTACTTCTGGTGTGCCCTAGTGAAGAGAGAAAATGAACAGGAGACACACAAGATGGGCAGGCATGGCTGTGTGGCCATTTGCATCCTTGGATTGAGTATCTACATCTAAGTGTCCACTGATCCATCCCAAGATTAGAGGTATTCTTGTTCAATGAAGTGCAAATGAAGTGGGTCTAATCTTTTCCAGCTTCAGGCTTTGTTTCTCCACTATCTCATATTTCTTCTCAGTTCTCTCATGCATATACCACATAAAACACATACATACATACACACACAATTCCCTTTTTCCCTTTTTTATTCACTCCTGACCTGGTACTCATGAGTTCCTTCCTTTTTTTTGGTAACAATAATGTCCTTGATTTCTGTGTCCTTCTCTCCCACACTGGATCTGTAAGCCTTATCAGGAAGTAATGATTGTATACAACTAGGTCCTCAAAGTCTTAAGTATCAGTTCATTGTATCAGATGGTGACCTAGATTTAATAGTCTTTTGGTCCACCCAGGAAAGTCATCTGGTCCACACCATAAGCCTTTATGGCAGACAATTCTTTACTTATTGCTTACCACTCAACCAGGGAATAAGGAGAATAAGGCAGGATTGTAGGGAAGAGAAGTAAAATATCACAAAAGAAAAAAAGGGAACACCTACTGGGGAGAGAAGGAGGAAACGAAAGATAAATCTAACCAGCTTCAAAAGCTTTCTAAGGTTGGCCATGACCATATCATCTGTTATCTGCTACCTTATCCCTTTCTCTTGGTGTAGTGCTTTGAACTCTGCAGTGTTTTTATCTCTTTCATCCGATTTTAGTATCATAAAGACTGTGTTAAGTAGGACAAGTATTATTAGCCTCATCTGACAAGTAAGGAAAATGAGGACCACAGAAGTTAAATGACATACCTAAGATCACACAGCTAGGGCATCTGAGTCCATAAACCTTATTTTATGGGTGTGAACTGAGACAGATTAAAACAGACTGAACCTAGCCTGGGACCAGAAACAACACATTATCCTAGGGTAAGGATGGACAAAGTGCAGAGCTGACATAAAGGGAAACAGGTCAAGTCATTGCAAACATTCAGCTCCAGACACTTCCTTCATCTTTCCTCTTCACCTTATACCAACTTCCCAGGGGCCTGAATTTCTCCATCAAAGTCTCCTGCTTCCTTTGCCACCTCTTGAATTCTTATCCTTCACAATAAACCCTAATACCATCCCAGTTTCAACTTTTGGTCATATTTGCTTGGTTCATGATTCCTGATTCAGATTCTGCCTCTCATGCCCTCATGGTAAGAGAGGTGGGGCCTGATCTTTCAGTAAGTCAGTAAGTCATCAAGAGTTTACTAAGTGCATACTATGTGTCATGCACTATATAAAACACTGGGTACAAAAAGAAAAACACAAGATAATTCTCCCTCAAGGAACTCATAGCCTAATGAGGGAGGTAACACGGAGACAATTATGTATAAATGAAATTTATGTGGGACAAAATGGTGATAATCAATAAAGAGGAGACACTGGCATTAAGGAGAATTGGGAAAGGTGTGTGTGTGTGTGTGTGTGTGTGTGTGTGTGTGTGTGTGTGTGTGTGTGTAAAATGAGGTTTATCTGGGAATGGGAAGTCAGGGAAGTCAGGAAGAAGAGGTGGGGAGGGAGAGAGTGCCAGGTGTGAAACACAGCCAGTGAAAATGCAGGAATTCAGGAGATATAGTGTCTTGCTTGAGAAACAGCAAGGAGGTGAATATCACTGGATTACAGAGTATGTGTGGATGAGTAAGGTGAAAGAAGACTGGAAGGAGTCAGAGCAGGTTATAAACAGTTTTGAATGCCAAAAAGAGGATTTCCTATTTTCTCCTATAGATAATAGGGAACTGGTGGACTTTATTGAATGGGTGGAAGGGAAACTATTGCCAGAGCTATACTTTAGGAAGCAACTTGGCAGTTGAGTGGAGGATGGACTGGAGTGGGGAGATACTTGAGTTAAGGAAACCAACCAAAAGGTTATTATAATAACCAAGTAGGAGGAATAGGGGCCTATGCCAGAATGCTGCCAGTGTCATAAGTGAGAAGGAGATATATGCAAGAGATACTAAGAATGAAAAAATTGATTGGCCAAGGAAACAGATTAGATATGGAGAGAGAGAGAGAGAGAGAGAGAGAGAGAGAGAGAGAGAGAGAGAGACAGAGACAGAGACAGAGACAGAGACAGAGACAGAGAGACAGACAGAGAGAGACAGAGAGAGAGACAGAGAGAGAGAGACAGACAGAGAGAGAGAGACAGAGACAGAGACAGAGAGACAGAGAGACAGAGACAGAGAGACAGACAGACAGACAGACAGAGGTCAAGGATAACACTTACGTTGAAAGCCTGGGTCACCAGGAAAATAATGATACCCTTAAAAATAATATGTAAGTTTAGAAGCAGGGAAAGTTTAGGGTGAGAAAGGAATATATTGAACAGAGTTCTGGACATATTGAGATAAGATATCTAAGAGACATCTAATTTAAAATGTACAACAGGCAGTTGGAAATGTGAGTTTGGAGGTTAGGAGAGATTAGGGCTAGAAAAAACAGCTATGATAACCATCAGTATAGAGACAATAATTAAATATATTGGAAAGGATGAGATTACCAAGAGAAAGAGGAGAAAAAGGGTCCAAGACAGAGCCCTGGGGGACACCCACCTTTAGCAGATGTAATCTGGGAAAGATCCAGCAAACCATTGCTCACCCTAATCAGTAATACTCATTGGCCCTGCCCTTGGTTGCTTACAAAGCCTGGTTTCTTGACTCCCAGGTTTTTGTCTCTTCTATATCACAAACATGAGATCATAGGAACCAGAGTTAGAGGGGAACTCAAAGGTAATAGAGTACAACCACGTCACTTAGAGATTTGGAAACTGAGGCCCAGAGAACTAAAGTGAGTTCTGCAAGGTCACATGGGAAATGAGCTTCAGAATCAAGATTAGAACTCCAATCCTATGACTCCAAATTCAGTTTTCTTTCCACTGTACCATGTTCCTTTCCATCAACTTTATGTCTTTTAGAAGAAAAAAGAAAATTAGAACCTTAGGAAATATGAACCTCTACCACCCCATCCTGACCATTTTGCATTAAGCAGCCCAAATTTGTGGTCAAAGGTCAACAAATACTCCACTTCAAAAGATGTTGGCCTGTAAACACTTTTGTATTTAATCATAAATGAAGCAATGGCCAAATACATTCTGTCCTCCCACGGATACGCTATTTTTCACCAGTTTATTCATAATTTCACCATTGAAAGAGAAATTACTTTAAACACTAGCTCTTTGAGCAAACAAATGGTCTAATTTGGGCTTCTGTAAGATGACAGGTTTTGTTTATCAAGATTGAACAATGTTACATAATTCTTATCATCAATTTAGCGTCCCTAAAACGGGCGGCTTGGGTTCCCGGCTTCAGAGTTTCTGACAACACTCTATTTTTCTCTCAGGTTTTCAGAGCTGTAGGTTCTAAGTCTGTGTTCCCATTAATTAGCACTGTCTATAATTTTAGACAACCTCTAGAAGCAAAGCTACCTAAAATTTCATCTTTCTTGCCAGAGGTAACTGTTTGTTGTGCTAGGAGGTGCCTAGCTGCTGAAATAAATAGGAAACATTAGTTATGAAAAGCTCACTCTCTTCTCCAGGCAGATGTCTCTTGGTGATCATTCCTAAATATAGCATTCTGATTTTAGGGCAAGAACACATGTAATTTTGAAGATATGGATTAGAAAGCTTTGGCTTTGGTCTACTGGTCTAAATGATTGCATGCAATTTGACCCAAGGAAAGCTCTGAATAGATCTGTTCCTATAATGAATGGTTCAAATCTGAACTCTCTGACCATGGGCAAATCATTTAACTTCTTTCATCCTCAATTTTCTGATCTATAAAATGAGGGAAAGCCACTTACTCAATCACTCTGAGACTTGGTTGCCTCATCTACAAAACGGGATTGACAATGTTTGAAGTATGTAAGACATACGGTTGTGTTGAGAGTCTCAAAAAAGTCTCCTTTATTTTTTTTTTAAAGCAATTGGGGTTAAGTAACTTGCTCAAGGTTACACGGCCAGTCATTATTTATGTGTGGGTGCTCATTTTCTGAGGCCAGGACCGATCCCGGGTCATCCCAACTCTGGGGCCTGCACTCTTACTCACTGCGCCACCTAGCTGCCCCAAAAAGGTTTCTTTATTGAAAGTGCTTTGCCAACTTTAAACTTCTGTAAAATAGCACCCATCATTATTCTGCTAAAATCTGATTAGGTAAGGGAGAAATCATCAATCTTTAGGGCAGCAACAAAACCATCTTAAGGATATTTATACACACACATATTATATATATATGTTTCTATGTATACTTGTGTTTATCCATTTTTGAAGAGGACCATGGCATCAGGGAATGACATGACTTGCAGTTGACTTTGATTTGAGTGAGGGAGAGCTGTACAAGGTCACCAGCCTCAATTTCTCCTCCAGAGCCATCTGGGTCCTGTGACCAGAATTCATCAAGATGACTGGAGATGACCCAGGATGCAGTGGGAGACCCTGGCCCTTTTAGGCAAGGCTTTTTCATGTACTCACTTAGAGTGAGGTGATGCCCATTCAGTGAATAGCCCTTTTGAAGAAGTGAGTCAAGGGACGGCCCCTTTAAATAGAAAAAAGAAAAAAAATCAAGCTGAGAGGGGAAGACCCTTAGGGTTGCTGTTCCAAAGACAAACAATTACCATTGACATTCAATCCAAGTCAGGAGGGCCCAAAACATAGCCACCCAATAGAGACTGGGCAGAGACCCACCTTCTCCTCCATGGCCTTTCTTCCTTCCTTCCTTCCTTCCTTCCTTCCTTCCTTCCTTCCTTCCTTCCTCCCTTTCTTTCTTTCTTTCTTTCTTTCTTTCTTTCTTTATTTCTTTCTATCTCCTTTATTTCTTCTCTTTCTCCCTTTTTTTCATGGAACCCAGTTCAATCTGAGGCTCATGGATTATGTATACATATATACACACAAACACATATATTTTCTCTCATTTTTGGTGGACAGATCTATTTGTGTCATAAAGACAAGGTAACTACATGTCCTAGGTACCCAGTAGGTTGTGGAGCCCTGAAAAATTTAGCACCAAAACCACTCAAGATATTCACCAAAAGCTTCCCAATTGAAGTGATCTTGGTTTCTGCTTTCCCTTTTGAATGAGTCCTGGCCATTGACCACCTATTAATTGGATAATTCTTACTGGTATAAGAAGTGCCTTCCCCAATCTCATTATGGTGGCCTCCTAATAGCCTTAAATCTCAGCGCTTTCAAATTCATCCTCCACCCAGGTCAAACTTCTACTTAATAAGCTATAGTGGTTCACTATTGCCTTGAGAATAATATGCAAATTCCTCTCCTTGGTTTTTATAGCCCTTTATAATATGACTCTGACCTACTTTTCCAGCCTCTCTCTGCAGACTAGCTAGACTAGCTCTGGTGTTTCTTACACACAGCATACCATCTTCCCTCTTTGTTTCTTTACACTGATCATCTCTCATCAATTAATCAACATTTACTATGTGTTTACTATGTGCCAGACACCATGCTAAGCACCAGAGATACAAAGACAAAAGTGAAACAGTTCTTGTCCTTAAGAAGCTTCCATTCTAAGGAGGGAAATGACAGGATAGTTTGGGGAGGAGGTGTAGGTACTTGGGGAATCAAGAAAGAAGGCAGGGAGAAGATAAAATTAATTCAAGCTGAGTTTTAAAAAAATGCAGGAATTAGGAGCGGCGAAGTGGCACAGTGAGTAGTGTTGGCCCTGGAATCAGAAGGACCTGAGTTCAGATCCAGTCTCAGACACTTAACACACACAAACAAAAACCTAGCCGTGTGACCTTGGGCAAGTTACTTAACCCCAATTGCCTTCCACAAAAAAAAAAAAGAAAGAAATGCAGGAATTCTAAGAGGCAAACATAATGAGATAATGCATTCCAGGTATAGTGAGAGCCAAAACAAAGAGATGGGTTATATATGCATATGAGTATCACATATGTGGAACGAGGCAGCTAGGTGGTGCAGTGAAATACTGAATATGGAGTCACTGATTCATTGCTTGGACAACATTTTTATATTTAGAGCATCAATAGTTAAATTAATTTTTATAGATGGTTTAACAAGAATGTGATTCCCAGAATTCTTTTCTCCACTTTCAGTCCTTTCATCACCTTCCACCATTGCAGAACTAGAAGGGCCCTCATAGGTATGAATCATTTCAAATTTTTAAGGGTTGCTATGACCAAATAATTCATCACATAATGGCTAAATCTCTGATGATGATTCTCACCATATTAAACTAGGTAGGTACTTGGGCAACAAGCCCATTCTACTGCTAAGATTATATTCAAAGCTTTTTTCAGAATGACAGAACTTGTCTGATGATATAGCCTTGGAAAACCCAAAAGAGATCAAAGAGAGAGAAAAGTCCTATGTGCACACAAATACTTATAATAGGAACTGGGAATTAAGGAGAAGCTCATCAATTGGGGAATGGCTAAACAGTTAATGAAAGTGATAGAATACTATTGTGGGTGGCTAGGTGGCGCAGTGAGTAAGAGTGCAGGCCCCAGAATTGGGATGACCCGGGATCGGTCCCGGCCTCAGAAAATGAGCACCCATACATAAATAATGACTGGCCATGTAACCTTCAGCAAGTTATTTAACCCCAATTGCTTAAAAAAAAAAAAAAGAAATAGATTATTTGGAAGAGATATGAAAATGCTTATATGAGATAATGCAGAGTAAAGTAAGCAGAACCAAGAGAACGATTTATATAACAATAGCAGAATTGTAAAGACAAATGACTTTGAAAGATATATGAATTCTGATCAATGTAATGGCCATACCTGATTCCAGAGGACCAGTGTTAAAGCTTAATATCTACCTGTTAGCAAAGGGGAGATGAATTCAGGTGCAGAATGAATTTTTTTTAAACGTGGACAATGAGGGAATTTATTTTGCTTGACTATGCATATTTGTTACAGGAAATTTATTTTTCTTTTCTTTTTTAGTTGGAGAGAAAAGAGATTTCTTTTAATGAAAGAGAGGAAGAAAGGAAGGGAGGGTGAGAGAAGAAAGAATAAAAGGAAAGAAGGAAGAAATGAAAGAAGGAAGAAAAAAGGAAGAGATAGAGAAAGAAAAAAGAAAGGAAGGAAAGAAGGGAGGAAGGAGCAGAGGAAGGAAGAAAGAAAGAAAAAAATGAATAAATAAAGGAAGGAAGGGTGCAAGTAAGCAAGCCAGCAAGAAAAAAAGGATTGATTCTGGGTCACTTTCAAGACACAAGAAAGCATCAGGGTAGATTCTCCATGAAGGCCTATGTTACAATGACTGAAATGCCTACATTTCTCACTCCTTTTACTTAAAGCATTAAAGACACCATGAAGAAGAACAAGAATTTAAAAATGCCTTAAAGGATCATCAAGCTGCATCAATTGATGTAGTATATTTTTTCTTGTTTACAGAACAAAGAAAATAGAAAGAGTGGCACGAAATTTTTATTTCAAAGTAAAATTAAAATATTTGCTTGTAATCATTTGTATTTAAATTGAATTTGAATATATAGGAGAAATTATAGTAAAATTATTTTTGGTCCTCTTACTTTTCAAATGTAATTTTTCTTAGCAACTTATTTGGAAGGTACCATTTTAGCCAGAGTTTTAGTTTATCCACAATAACCTTGCAGAGATCAGATGAATGGAACATGGTACAGGTGAGTTTTGATGGGAAGAATGGATGAATGAATGAATCATTAAGCATTTGCACTTGTGAAACAGTATAATAAATACCAGGGATAAGATTAGAAAAATAAAACAGTCCCTAATTCTAACAGGGAGAGACAACATAGAGATTTTAGGTACATGTCAGATAGGAAGTCTCCATGGTCTTTAGGGTAGAGTAGCAAAACAGATGTATCTTCTTTAATGTAATTTTCATTAATAAGTCATATTGGTTTCTGATATTAACTACTTGACAGTACCAAGGACTTTGATGATAAGAAAAGAACAGGGTATGGGATGGGGAGAGGTGAGTAGCATGGTACTCCAGACCATCAGGGAGAGGTAATAACAATAGGTACTCTTAATGGTGGTGAGGAGGAAGGGGTAGACTAGGATCTAAAAGTAATCAATCAAAGTAAGCTTTATTTACTTCATAACTTTTTATTTTTGCCTGGGGTTAGACTTGAATCTACAGACTGACAGATATCTAGGGACCTACCCTCGAGGATACTGGACTAATTTATAAATTACCTAGTTGGGTGTTTGTTTAACTCACTTGACCACTCTAAGATGAGAGTGATTCAATCTAACCTACACAGATATGATCAATTTGGCTTTTAGTTCCCTTTGTCCACCTCTGGTTTGAAACTCAATAATTTACAGGTAGCATTTCCAAGAGAAGCCATCTGGGTGCTGCTGATGATGATAGATGACATTTACATAGTTCATTAAAGTTTTGAGAGCACTTTACATCCATAATCTCAATTTATTTGAATAATAGAAGGCTTTTTTATTTACTCTGGTAGTTGGAGTCTAAATAACACTAAGAATGTCTATACAACACTTGGCTTGATTTCAGCCAGTTTCATCAAACATCCTTTCACAATTTGACTCCAGGCTTGCTTCTTACTTATTAATCCTCATTCATACAATTTATCTTCCAGCCAAACTTTCCTATTTGCTTTTCTTTTGCCACCACCACCTCTTTCATCCAGGTTCTTCTTTCATATCTGGAATAGGCTTACTTAGAACCCCTAGCTTCCTTCAGATTGCAGCTTAATACCACCTCTAGATTAGCTTTCCCCCCATATCCCCAGGGTCTAGAACCTTGTTCACTCCCACCCCCACCCACCCTGCCCAAATGGCACTAGCACTGACTTCTCACTTGAGTGTGCCAGGTTCTTTCTTCTTGGACCTTTCTTCTTGGATATCCCAAGGTACAAGAAGTTAGTATGATGTAATGAAAAGGGAGGTAGACTTTGAGTCAAAAGAGGTGTGGATTCACATACCCTGTATTGGTCTATGCAATACATTAAAAGAACCAGAGGAAGGTCTCCAGGACTTGGGGGAGATAGTCTCTAAAAGATTTATGGAAGGCTATGAATAAGAGTCACATAGGATGGGGAAGTGTGATCAAGGAGGTCATGAAACCACAAAAGTGTCTCTGGAAGAGGATGCTTTATTCAAATGGTGAAGGATCTGTGTAGGTACCATAGAATTATATATTGAAATAATACGGTATGACAAAAAAGAAAATAATAAGTGTTAGAGGGGACATGGGAAAATTGTGGCAGTTAGTGGAGTTGTGAACTGATCCAACCATTCTGGAGAATAATTTGCCCAAAGGGCTATCAAACTGTGCATACCCTTTTGTCCAGCAATACCTCTACTAGGTCTGTATCCCACATAGATTTTTTTCTTTTAAAAAAGGGAAAAGGGGGGCGGCTAGGTGGCACAGTGAATAGAGCGCCGGCCCTGGAATCAGAAGGACCTGAGTTCAGAGCCGGCCTCCGACACTTAATCCATACAAACAAAAACCTAGCCGTGTAACCTTGGGCAAGTTACTTAACCCCAATTGCCCTAAAGGGGCGGCTAGGTGGCGCAGTGAGTAAGAGCGTCGGCCTCGGAGTTGGGATGACCCGAGATCAGATCCGGCCTCAGAAAATGAGCACCCACGCATAAATCAAATGACTAGCCGTGTAACCTTGAGCAAGTTACTTAACCCCAATTGCTTTTAAAAAAAAAAAGGGAAAAGGGTTGTGTACAAAAATATTTATAGCGGCTTTTTTTGTGGTGGCAAAGAATTGGAAATCAAGGGAATGTCCATCAATTGGGAAATGGATGAAAAAGTTGGGACATAGGATTGTGATGAAATAGTATTGTACTATAAGAAATGAAAAGCAGCATCATTTTAGAAAAACCTGGAGAGACTTACATGAACCGATGCAAAGTGAACAGAATCAAGACAATGTTTTACAAGCAGTAACAACAATATTGTTCGATGAATGACTTAGCTATTCTTGGCAATGTAATAATCCAAGAAAGTCCTGAAGAACTCATGTTGAAATATGCTGTCCATCTTCAGAGAAAGAAATGATAGTATCTGAATATATTCTGAAGCATACTGTTTTTTACTTTCTTCCTTTAGTTGTTTGGTTTTTTTAGTCTTCTTATACAAAATTACTTATATAGAAATGTTTTACATGATTGCATATACATAATCTATCTCAGATTGCTTACCATCTCAGGGAAGGGGTGGGAAGGAAGGGAAGGAAGGATAGAATTTGGAACTCAAAACTTTAAAGAAAAACAAATATAAATGTTAAAATTATTGTAACATGTAATTGAGGGAAAACATAATATTATTTTAAAAGAAGAAACAATATAGTCACTTAGAAAATTCAGGAGCCCAATCATTTGGGTAAAAATTGATGGGGACAGTGATTGGAAGCAATGACAAGTAACAGAACGTCAGTGCCAAAGCTTAGAATGGTCCTTGTTGTTCTTAGTTTCCTAAGAAACTAAGTTCTTAGTTCCTAGTATATTCACATATTCATACACCCTCCCAACCCCCAGTATCCATACCCTCACACACATTCTGTATTAGGGAAAGTGGGAGGTTCAAGGAATGGATAGCACCATGGCTGAGAATGGTATACTAGTAACGAATAACTGAAAGAAGGTAGATTTACTAAATTCTTTATTTTGCTTCTCTTTTGTCATTCTGTCCTTTATAGTTCAAAGATCATATCTCTGGACATAGAAAAGAGAGGCAAAATGCAGAACTGAACAAACTTACCTTCTTTCCTACTGATATGGGTATCAGTATGCCGTCCATCCTGAGCCATGGTCCTGTACATTCCTTGTCTCTCCATTAGTATGTAAGCTCCTTGGACAGGGATTTTTTCATTCTTTGTACTTATATCCACAGTGCCTGTCTCCAGTGTCCAGCATATAACAAAACACTCAGTTGATTTATCTAGAGCTAGAACAGACATCAGAGACAACTGATCAATCCAGAACTGGAATAGACCCAAGGTCATCAAATCCAACCTTTTCATTTTACATCTGAGGAAACTGAGTCCCTAAGGAGGCTAAATGAATCTGTAGCCAAAATTTTAAAATCCTGTCTTCTGAAAAGACTGATCAGTGCCTCCAGTCTGCAGCATCATGTTCCCGAAAGATGAAAAATAGCTATGTGACACAATTTTAGATGTATTGTGGTGTTGAATTTCAGTGTTGTTTCAAATCAAAATGCCACAAATTTTCAGTTGACACTACAGATGTGTTGCTCATCACTGATGCATACCCTTCTATTTTCATACCTATTTCCAGCAGCAAAAAAAAAAAAAATGCACACGACAAGCAACATATAGTCATTAAATTATGTCACTTTGTTTATTTAAAAGAGGACTTTTCAGTGGTTGATTCCATTTTTTGACTTGCCTCTAATGTTTGCAGGTATGCTTTAAACAATCTCATCTCTAGCCAAAGGGGAAAATTAAAAATACTCATGCCCCAGCTCACAGTCATCTGCATTCCTCTTTTGGAATTATCCCAGAATTTGTCTCTGCTGCTGTGTTTACAGATTAGGAGTTGATAGTATCAGGATCTAGAGATGGAAAGGACCTTAGAGACTATCTAGTTTCAGCTCTTCATTTTGGAAATGAGGAAACTGAGGCACAGGGAGGAGAAGTAACACTTGTCCAGGGTCACATAGAGTAAGGTATATGTTAGAAACACAATTGAAAATAGATGCTGGGACTGTTGTTTTCTTATAAAAAGCTATAGCGTTCATGTGAATGCTCATCCAAATTGTCTTTGTTTTGGTTCCCCCCTTCTAACCTAACTTTCTACAGTTGCTAAGGAGACAAATCTTTGCCATTTGCAACTATGATTTTGCTTACAAAGATGACATCTCAGCAGGAGACTGAGGTCTGTGGTATTATTGAGAATTGTTCCCAAACACTGAACTGAGCAGATAATAGATTTGCATTTGATGCAATTTAGGAAGAACAACAATGGGTACTACAGGTGTCTTCTTCCTGAGATACAGATGTGAATGTCCTGGCACATCCCAAGCCCAAACTAGAGTTCTTTGGTTTCTTAATTGAATAGACTCTTTTTCCCTCTCGGTCCTTCGGGATTTCTCTCTTCTTGCCTATTCTTCCTGTTTACCTTCAATCTTTTTTTTCTGCCTCTTCTCCCTTACTCCTTCCCCTCCTACTTGTTTCTTCTCCCTCTCTCTTTTTCCCCCTGCCATTTCTTCCTCTTTCTCCTTTCCTGTCCTCCCAACTCTTTTTTCCCTTTCTCTCTTGCTCTCCTTCTCTCTCCCCTTCACCCTTTCTTCTATATCTTCTTCTCCCGCACTCTCTCCCCTTTATCTCTCCCTCTCCTCTATCATCCTCTATTTCTCTCCCTCTCTCTTTCTCTTCTCCCTTTCCCCTCTGCCCTCCTCCTCTCTGTCCCTTTTTCATACCCAGTCATTGCTTCTTTCTCTTTGTCCAGAAAGAGCACAGGATCCAGAAACAAAGGATCGATGTTCAAGTCCTGATTCTGATTCTTACGACTTAGGTGACTTCGAAGAGATTGGGGCTTGAAGGTCTCTAGTGCAGGTTCATATCCATGTCCACGTTATCTCACCTGTTAGGATGTAAGCACCTTGGGGGAAGCATTACCTTTTTTTTTGTCTTTGTATCATTTGAGCCTAGCAGAGCACCAGAAACGTAGTAGGTGTTTAATGAATGCTTGCTTGCTTGATACCTTCTATTTATAAATCTATAATCCCATACTTTTCATTCATTCATCCCATACATTCAATTACTATTGAATCTCTCTGGATTTTAGTTTCTTATCTGTAAAATAAGCAGGTTGAATTAGAAGACCCAGTTTTATATTTGTGATGCTTTGATCCTGGAACTAACTCTCTCTCTCTCTTTCTCTCTCTCTCTGTCCCTCCTTTAAACCCCACTTATTCTATGTGTGAGATGTGATGTCATGTGTGATTACATTGATGTCACATGTGGCATGCATGATGGCATTGATGACATAGTGTTGTCATGTGTGCTGACATGTGATGTCATGTGTCATTGGTTGCAATGCTAGTGTGATTACATGTGATGTCATTGTCATCATGTGTGGTGACATGTGATGTTATGATATGCGATGACATGTGTGATGGCATGTGATGGCATGTGATGGCATGTGCGATGTCATGCATGGTATCACATTGCACGATTTGGCTCACCGACGTGTCATGTGATGTCATGTGTCATCATATGTGATGACATGCAATGTCATTTGTCATCACGGTGGTGACATGTGCCATGACATGTGACATTATGCGTTGTCATGTTTTGTGATGGTTCTTTGTGCAGTTAGCATTTGGTGGGAAGGAGTTATAAGTATGAAATATCCCTCCCCATTTAAGGGATGGCAGCCAGGAAAGTAGCTTTGTTCTAAACCCACGTGCCCCTAGATTAGCAGCATTTATTTATTTCTATTTTTAGCAGTTAATTTTTTGCTTTTCATTTTTAACACTCATTTAAAATTTTTTTGAGTTCCAAATTCTCCTTCCTGCCTCTCCCGCACCCATTGAGAAAGCAAGCAATAGAATATTACATTTGATATAATCCTGGATCACGGAGGCGCGCTCATGCGCTCCAGGCCGGTAATCTCCACGTGCTTTGTCCCCCAGCCGAGCCATGGCTCCTCGCTGGAGGAAGCGCAAGGCGGACACGAGGCAGATGGGGAAGCCAGAAGCCAGAGAAGCTGGCACGGGGCGGCGTTGCGGGGCGCGTGGGCACTGAGCACCGCCGTAGCTGACGCGTGGACGCGTGCCCCGCGGAGGCCGTGAGCCAAGCGCTGCCCCTGGCCGGCCCGGGGCTGCCCGTGTCGCAGAACCCCACCAAGCCCCGCCGGAGCAGCTTCGAGGTGAGCTCTGGAGCAGGATTAAAAAGAGTTCTCCCAACACCCACCCGCCAAAGATGAAGTTCCCCGAGCCCGGGCAGGTGGTGGCGGAGCTGAAGAAGCAGGAGCCCCCCGCGGGCACAACACCCCGCGCCGAGCTGCCCGCCCCAGTGAGTCTGGAGCACCCGTGACGGAACATGGACAAATCCCCAGTCATGTCCCTGAAGCCGTGGTTCCCTCCGATAGGAACGGCAGCGGGTGCGCGGTGGGCCTGGTACACCAACAGGCAGCTAAATGGTTTTGGTTCCTTCCTCTACATTCCCTTGAATTTCAGAGAGTTTGTATTAATCCCAAACACGCCCAGGGTGCCATCACAGAGCCAGAGAAATCTAGAGGAAAATTCCAGAAGAAATCACTTAGATGGTATATTAGCACTTACAAGATTTCAGTGCATTTGGAAGCTGGGAGAGATCTTAAAGATCACTCAGTTCATCTCTTCATAGGATTCAGAGGAGGGAATTCCCCCTTTTAAAGCACATTGAGTGGACATCTCTTCCTAGTTCAGTAGCCAATTATCTTTGATACTGCCTCCAGTGACCGAGACTATACAGATCAATCATATGTCTCGAGTTGCACGTACCCCACCACAAGAGACCAGGGCAATGACTTAACTTCATGGGAAGTACCCTAGTCCAACAGATCAGAGTTCCTTTGACTGCCCACATTATATATAGATGAGAAAATGGGAGTCCAGATAAGGGAACTAAATTGTCCAAGATTATACAGATAGCTGCTGGTAAAACCAAGGCTAGAGAGCCTGGGTCTCCTGACGTCCCTGACCTTTCCACTGAAACATACTGCTTCCTTGTCCTCAGTTCAGTTAACAGAGTAAATTTAAAAAAAAATCTATTTTGAGGATGAGCCCTTTAGGTCATAATGCATATAGAAACTATAAGGGTGAAACAGTGTGTACTGGAGTATTGCTTGGGGCAATCAGCAAACTGACTTTGAAAAGCTATAAGCTCAGGATGGAAAAATAAACCATTAGGGTCCTATATTGCATGCAGGGTGTAATGGTGCCTAGGTACCAGGTACTAGCTCTGAGCAAAATTGTGAGGTATGGAAGGTTTGTTCACAGTGACCCTTCATCTCTGTTTATACATCCCTCTGGAGTCAGCGAAACCGATCTGGAAGCTGATATAAGCTGATAGTCCAGGCAAGGGTTAATATGAATCTGAATCAGAGCAGCAGCAATGTTAGTGGAGACATGTATGTGAGATGAGTTAATGATAATAATAGCATTTGTATAGAACCTTCCAGGAGCCCATCATCTCAGAGCTTCTAAGTATCTGGGACTAGATTTGAACTTGCGTCTTCCTGATTCCAGGCCCAGTGTCCTAAATCCTGAGCTACCTAGCTGCATAATTATGAAGTTAGGGAGGTAGAATTGATCATAAGGGTCATAAGGGTCAAAATAAACGATTCCTGGGGCGGCTAGGTGGCGCAGTGAATAGAGCACTGGCCCTGGAGTCAGGAGGACCTGAGTTCAAATCCAGCCTAAGACACTTAACATAAAAACCAGCCCTGTGACCTTGGGCAAGTCACTTAACCCCAACTGGACTCAAAAAAAGAAAAAAGAAAGAAAAATAAACGATTCCTTCAAAGTTCTCAACTTTATTGATCAGGATCTGAGTATCAGAGCTTTCAGGTCCTAAGGGACCTTGGCGGCCACTGAATACAAACGGCCTCATTTTACAGATGAGGAAACTGAGGCTGTGAGATGTATATGATTTGTCCAGGGCCATATAGCCAGTGAATGTCTGAGGTGGGATTCAAATTCAGGTCTTCCTTAAGGACTCAGGATTCAAAAGAGCCAGGAAAGTTGGGGGGTAAAGTGGGCTTAAGAGAAAAGATTACTGTAGAATTTTGGACATGGTGAGATTGATATTATGTTAATCCCGAGGGGGACTAATCAACCTTAGAAACTGGGCTTTAGAATTTAGGAGAAAAAGAGAGGACAGAATGTCCCGAGAGTCTTAGCACAGTGTAAACCTATAAAAACTTAAAACTGCTTTAAGACAAAAGTGACAACACTGTATGATATGTAAACACTCCCCCCCACAAAAAAAAAACCCTAATAAGATCTTAAACATTAACACCAGCATAGTGTCCAGATTGTGGGATATAATATAGTACTCTGCCCTGGTTAAAGAGAGCTCAGTTGGTGTAGGAAATGACTTTGGAGTCAGGAGAACTAGATTGGAATATGTCACTCATCACATGTGGGACCCTAGCCAAATCATTTACAGAGAAATGAGTCCCAATTCACCATCTATACAATAAGGAAGCTGAACTAGACAACTGGTAAGATCATATCCAGTTCTAAAACATTCCAACATGTTGACACCACCTTGTCTAGGGCATTATTTTCAGTTCCAGGCACCTTATTTTAGGGAGGGCATAATCAAATAGGAACACATACGGAGAAGGTGGAGGGAACCAGAATGGTGAGAGAGAAGGGAGTCATGTCACATAGAAATCAGCTTAGCACAGTGCTCCAGAACTTAGCAGAGTACCTGTTGCTCTGAAACCTAGCTGGAATCTTGTCGGTATTTAATAAATGTTTCTTGGTTGATAGAATTGAAGGGACTGGGAATAAAAATCCCTTGTCTGGAAAAGAGAAGATTTAGTTGGGGTCAGGATAACTGTCTTATATTTTGAAGGACTGATATGTGGAAGAGTATTTAAATGTGTTCTGCTTGACCCCAGAGAGAAGAATTAGATCAGATAGGATGAAATTTCAGGGAAGAAGATATCAGCTTGATAGAAAGGTGGACTTTAGTAATTAGGAAGACTAAACTCAGTGGTCTTCTTTGGGAGGCAATGCATCTGTATCATGGAGGTCTTCCGGTGGAGGCTGAATGATCACTTGTTGGGGATTCCTGCTCCGAGTCAGAACACTGAAGGGAGGGTTATGACCTCTGAAGGCCATTCAAACTCTTAGATTATATGCGAGATGAGCACTAAGGGCAATGCCTTGAAGTTAGGAAGATGAACCAACCAGCGAAGAAGACAGAGTAGCAGTTAAATTGATAGGAGAAAAATCAGGAGAGGCTAGTGTCGTGCAACCTATGGGAAGATAAAGAAATAACCTATTTAGGACCACCCAGGCAATACTTATATGAAACCAGGGCTGGAATCTAGAACACTGATAAAGATCACATAGCAGTAGGCCTGATTTTTATTCCAGTGAGTAGGCAGTGCCTCTGCCATCACACAGGTTAGGAAGATGAACCAATCAGGCATGTGAGTAGAAAAAGAGCATTCCAGGTGGGAAGAGAGAATTATTTGGCTCCCTGAATTAAGGGGGAAATTCCCATTTTGGTGCTAAATTAGCTCACGTTAGTACCTTCTCACCTCTAAAGTTACCTTATATTTATTGGGAAGACAGTGGGGTTAAGTGACTCACCCAGGGTCACACAGCTAATACGTGCCTGAGTCTGGATTTGAACTGAGGTCCTCCTGACCCCAGGGTCAGTGCTCTATCCAACGCACCACTTAGATGTCCCTTCTTGTATTTATTTTGAATATTTCTTGCATACACTTACATATGTAGAGAAAGGAGCTGAATCCATGAGATCATAGAGCCATTTGGGGGCTGAGGGAGGAGGCATTGAGGTAACATGGCGGGGTAGAAAGAATTGCATTTAGATTAAGAGTCAGAAGCCATTTGACCAAAGGTCAGATCTTGCCTTTGGTGCTTACTACTTCTATAACCTTCCAGGTCTCTTTTAAGACTTGGTTTCCTTATCTATTAAATGAAGGGCCTAAACTTATGATGCTATATACCTACTGCCTCCTTAAATAGAACATAGACCCCTTGAGGGTAAGGATATTTTCAAGTTTGTCTTTGTATCTCTAGGGTCTAGCACAATTCCTGGTACATAGTAACACTTAATAAAAACTTGATTGATTAAATGAAATGAAATATCACTTTGATTTAGTTCTTTTTTTTGGAGAACATTTTAAAATAATTCAAATATTTTAGAATATATATATTGTATATGTAAAACATAACATATAATATATATAATATATATATGTATATGTATATATATATATATGTATATATATATATATATATATATTGAGTGTTCCCAAAATCTTAATGCAGTTTTTAGCCATTTAAATTATTAGACCTTAAAACTACATTAGGAGTAGAGCGCCGGCCCTGGAGTCAGAAGGACCTGAGTTCGGATCCGGCCTCAGACACTTAACCCACATAAACAAAAACCTAGCCGTGTGACCTTGGGCAAGTTACTTAACCCCAATTGCCCTAAAAGGGGCGGCTAGGTGGCACAGTGAGTAAGAGCGCCGGCCTCGGAGTTGGGATGACCCAAGATCAAATCCGGCCTCAGAAAATGAGCACCCACACATAAATAATGACTAGCCGTGTAACCTTGAGCAAGTTACTTAACCCCAATTGCTTTATTAAAAAAAAAAAAAAACTACATTAGGGCTGCTAGGTGGCACAGTAGATAGAATGCCAGACCTGGAGTCAGGAAGACTCAACTTCCTTAGTTCAAATCTGGCCTCAGACACTTATTAGCTGTGTGACCCTGGGCGAGTCACTTAACCTTATTTGCTTCAGTTACTTCATCTGTAAAATTAACTGGAGAAGGAAATGACAAACCACTCCAGCATCTTTGCCAAGAAAACCCCAAATGTCGTCAAATAGAGTTGGATACAATTAAATAAGAACAAAAATTGCATTAAGATTTTGGGGACACTGTATTATTTGTTATATACATATATTGCCTTGTATGCAAGGCTACACTAAGACCCCAAAGTCTTAGTGTAGCCTTACACTTTAATAACTTGAATAGCTTACAACTATACTAAGACTTTGAGGATACCCTAGATATATATTACCTTGTTTCTAATCTGTCAGCTGCTTTATTTGCTTTTGAAGGAGAGGAAAACTTTAGTTCATATTTAGATCAATGATTCAGCAAATTCACGCCATCCATCTATCTATCTGTCCATCCATCTAATCCATCCATCCATCTCTCTGTCAGTCCATCCGTCTGTCTATCCGTTCATACATCTGTATATGCATTGATTCATCAGCCAAGGATGCTCACATTTTGTTTCAAGTCCCTCGTTTAGGTTTTTTTTGTTTTGTTTTGTTTTGTTTTTAATATATATATATTTGAAACATTTAATGTTACGACCTCGAATTTCAGATCCATTTCCTTCCTCCCTTGTCACCCATTCCTTCTTGGGATATAAGTAATTCAGTATATGTTGTACATGTCTAGCTATGCAAAACATTATCATAGTAGATATATTGTTCAAGGCTGCTTATAATTCCCTCCCACTCATCCCACCCCCCACCTGGTCCATTCCCTACATGATCCTGTCCCTCTTCTATAGTGGGTACTTCCAACCTCCCCTCCCCCCAAGGATGCCCTCCCATCCATCATCCCTCCTCTCATCCCCCTTCCCCCTATCCTGCTGCAGGTTGAGATATCCCATTTAGTATGTATGTCATTTTCTCCCTGAACCAAATTCAATGTGAATGTGGTTTTGCCTTTTTAGCCTTCCTTATTCTCCCCCTCCTTTGCAACCACTTCCCCTACATGAGATAGTTTACCCTACCATGTCTCTCCCCATCTCCTCTTGCCACTTTCCTCTCTCACCTCATAATTTCATCCCTTGAGTACTCTCCCTTCCCAACAAAATCAACCTATGCCCTCTATCCATATATAACTGTAACCATATACACACACATTCACATATGTATTCATATGACCACACCCCCTTCTTCCATTATTTTCATAGTGAGAAAGATATCATCAGTCACAGTTATTGCTTTTCCATATAGGAATGTAAATAGTTCAACTTTGATAAGTTCCTTTTGATTTCTTTTCCCTGATTACCTTCTCAGGCATCTCTTGCTTCTTGTGTCTGGATGTCAAATTTTCTATTCAACTCTGGTTTTTTCCTCAAGAATGCTTGAAAGTCCTCTATTCCACTGAATGACCATATTTTCCCCTGAAACAAAATACTCAGTTTTGCTGGGTAGGTGACCCTTGGGTTCATTCCCAGTTCTTTTGCCCTCTGGAATATCATATTCCATGCCCTTCGATCCCTCAGTGTAGAAGCTGCCAGGTCCTGGGCTATTCTGATTGTGTTTCCACAATATTGAAATTGTTTCTTCCTGGCTGCTTGTAGTATTTTCTCCTTGATCTGGGGATTCTGGAACCTGGCTATAATATTCCTGGGAGTTTTCTTTTTGGGATCTTTTTCAGGAGGTGATCTGTGGATTCTTTCAACCTCTATTTTGCCCTCTGGATCTAAAACATCAGGGCAGTTTTCCTTGAGAATTTCTTGAAGGGTGATTTCTAGGTTCTTTCTTTGATCATGGCTTTCAGGTAGTCCAATAATTTTTAAATTGTCTCTCCTGGATCTATTCTCCAGGTCAGTGGTTTTTCCCATGAGATATTTCACATTGCCTTCTAATCTTTCATTTGTTTGGATCTGCTTAACAGCATCTTGATTTCTCATAAAGTCATTAGCTTCCATTTGCTCCAGTCTAACTCTGAAGGAATGAATCTCCTCAGTGAACTTTTGAGATTCTTTTTCCGTCTGGCAAATTCGACTTTTTAAGGCATTCTTCTCCTCATTGCCCTTTTGGGCCTCCTTAGCCATTTGAGTTAGTCTATTTTTTAAGGTGTTATTTTCTTCAGTCAGGCTGTTGACCCTCATTTCATACTTTTCCTGCATCCTTCTCATTTCTCTTTCTAATTTTTCCTCCACTTCTCTTATTTGATTTTTAAAGTCCTTCTTAAGGTCCTCTATGGCCTGCAACCCGCTCATGTTTTCCCCTGGGGCTTTTGGAGCAGGACTTCTGACCTCACAGTCCTTTTCCCGCTCTATGCCCCCAAAATAGGAGTCTAGGGTTGCATTTTTCTGTTTCCTTTGCCTTGGCATGTTGCCACTTAATTGCTTGACTTTTGGGCTTGTTGCCACACTATGGCTTTAAGGCCAGATAGAGGAATTTTCGTCCCGAACGTGTGGGGGGCAACTTCCGTTTCTGGCAAGCTGTAAACCCACCCACAACTTCCACCCTAGATCACAATCCAGATCCAGGGAGGTTAAAGCAAGAGCGATTACCCCCCAAGACTGATCGCTGGATCTCCCCACGATTTGTAGGCTGGGAGCCGGAAATGCCTCTGAAAACTACAAAATGGCGTGTCTCCTCAGCAGCTTCTAGCCCCCAGGGGAGGGAGCTGACGCATTCCCCAAATACAGGTCCCAAAGTCCATAGGACACTAACCTCTTACTTTGTCCTAGGCATGTCTATGTTGATAATTCTGGAGTCTCCACAGTTCCTGGTGTTCTGGGGTTCCTCCAGCCGGCTGCTGGCCCTGCCGCCCTGGGGCTAAAACCTCGGCTCACGTGGACCTGGGCTCGGCTCGGCTCCTGCGCCGGCTCCCAGACCACTGCGCTGGTCCTTCCTGCAGGGTGCTGGGCTGTCCTCAGCGGGAGGTTAGCTTCTCTGTGTCATTCTGTGGGTGCTGGGGCTCCAGAAGATTTTCAGAGTCCTTTTTTACATAGTTTGTGGAGAATCTGGGGGCAGAGAGGCTTGGACGAGCTGTTTCTACTCCGCCATCTTGGCTCCGCCCCCCTAGGTTTTTTTTTAAACAAATGCTTTATTAATTTCTGTTTTACATCATTCATTTCCGCCAGATTTTGAGTTACAATCATTCCCTCCGCCCCTGTTTTTCCCCTACCCACCCTCCCAGAATAGCAGTCCTGCAAGATATCACTTCCTCCAATCTGCTCTCTCCCATACCTTCTCCCATACCCCCTTCGACTTTTCCATTAGAGGAAGGTGAATCTTTGCATCCCAATGCCTGCGCATCTTATCTCCCAATTACAAGCAAAACAGTATTAATAATAGTATTTATATATATTTGAAACATATAATCTTAAGACCATTTCCTTCCTCCCTTGTCACCCATTCCCTCTGGGGAGATAAGTAATTCAGTATATGTTGTACATGTCTAGCTATGCAAAATATTATCATAGTAGATATATTGTACAAGGCTGCTTATAATTCCCTCCCACTCATCCCACCCCCCACCTGGTCCATTCCCTACATGATTCTGTCCCTCTTCTATAGTGGGTACTTCCAACCTCTCCTCCCCCCAAAGATGCCCTCCCATCCATCATCGCTCCTCTCACCCCCCTACCCCCTATTCTGATGCAGGTTTAGATATCCCATTTAGTATGTATGTCATTCTCTCCCTGAACCAAATTCAATGAGAATGTGGTTTTGCCTTTTTGCTTTCCTATTCTCCCCCTCCCTTGCAACCACTTCCCCTTGCTTCTTCTACATGAGATAGTTTGCCCTACCCTGTCTTTTCCCATCTCCTCTTGCCACTTTCCTCTCTCGCCTCATAATTTCATCCCTTGAGTATCCTCCCTTCCCAACAAATTCAACCTATGCCCTCTATCCATATATAACTCTAACCATATACACACCCATTCACATATGTATTCATATGACCACATACCCGTCTTCCATTATTTTCATAGTGAGAAAGATTTCATCAGTCACAGTTATTATTTTTTCCATATAGGAATGTAAATAGTTCAACATTGATAAGTTCCTTTTGATTTCTTTTCCCTGATTACCTTCTCAGGCATCTCTTGCTTCTTGTGTCTGGATGTCAAATTTTCTATTCAATTCTGGTTTTTTCCTCAAGAATGCTTGAAAGTCCTCTATTCCACTGAATGACCATATTTTTCCCTGAAACAAAATACTCAGTTTTGCTGGGTAGGTGACCCTTGGGTTCATTCCCAGTTCTTTTGCCCTCTGGAATATCATATTCCATGCCCTTCGATCCCTCAGTGTAGAAGCTGCCAGGTCCTGGGCTATTCTGATTGTGTTTCCACAATATTGAAATTGTTTCTTCCTGGTTGCTTGTAGTATTTTCTCCTTGATCTGGGGATTCTGGAACCTGGCTATAATATTCCTGGGAGTTTTCTTTTTGGGATCTTTTTCAGGAGGTGATTGGTGGATTCTTTCAACCTCTATTTTGCCCTCTGGATCTAAAACATCAGGGCAATTTTCCTTGAGAATTTCTTGAAGGGTGATTTCTAGGTTCTTTCTTTGATCATGGCTTCCAGGTAGTCCAATAATTTTTAAATTGTCTCTCCTGGATCTATTTTCCAGGTCAGTGGTTTTTCCCATGAGATATTTCACATTGCCTTCTAACCTTTTGTTTGTTTGGATCTGCTTAACAGCATCTTGATTTCTCATAAAGTCATGAGCTTCCATTTGCTCCAGTATAACTCTGAAGGAATGAATCTCCTCAGTGAACTTTTGAGATTCTTTTTCCATCTGGCAAATTCGACTTTTTAAGGCATTCTTCTCCTCATTGCCCTTTTGGGCCTCCTTTGCCATTTGAGCTAGTCTATTTTTTAAGGTGTTGTTTTCCTCAGTCAGGCTGTTGACCCTCATTTCATACTTTTCCTTCATCCTTCTCATTTCTCTTTCCAATTTTTCCTCCACTTCTTTTATTTGGTTCTTAAAGTCCTTCTTAAGGTCCTCTATGGCCTGCAACCCACTCATGTTTTCCCCTGGGGCTTTTGGAGCAGGACTTCTGACCTCACAGTCCTTTTCCCACTCTATGCCCCCCAAATAGGAGTCTACGGTTGAATTTTTCTGTTTCCTTTGCCTTGGCATGTTGCCACTTAATTACTTGACTTTTGGGCTTGTTGCCACACTATGGCTTTAAGGCCAGATAGGGGAATTTTCGTCCTGAACATGTGGGAGGTCAACTTCTGTTTCTTGCAAGCTGTAAACCCACCCATGACTTCCACCCCAGATCACAATCCAGATCCAGGGAGGTTATAGCAAGAGGCATTACCCCCCAAGACTGACTGCTGGATCTCCCTACAGTTCGCAGGCCAGGAGCTGGAGCTTCCTCTGAAAACTACAAAATAGCCTGTCTCCTCATCGGCTTCTAGCCCCCAGGGGAGGAAGCCGACACATTCCCCAAATACTGGTCCCAAAGTCCGTAGGGCACTAACCTCTCACTTTGTCCTAGGCATGTCTATGTTGATAATTCTGGAGTCGCCACAGCTGCTGGTGTTCTGGGGTCTCTGCAGCTGGCTACTGGCCCTGCCGCCCTGGGGCTAAAACCTCGGCTCTTGTGGACCTGGGCTCGGCTCGGCTAGCCTCAGCTCGGCTCCCCTCACTCTGAGCACTGTGCGCTGCTGGCTCCCAGAGCGCTGCGCTGGTCCTTCCTGCAGGGCTGCTGGGCTGTCCTCAGTGGGAGGTTAGCTTCTCTGTGTCATTCTGTTGGTGCTGGGGCTCCAGAAGTTGTTCAGAGTTCCCTTTTACATAGTTTGGAGGGAATCTGGGGGCAGAGTGGCTTGGATGAGCTGTTTCTACTCTGCCATCTTGGCTCTGCCCCCCCGGTTTAGTTGTAACTTTTTGCTCTGGTTATGGGGCTCCTTTCCCCACCTCAGTTTTTATCACACAGGCCTAAAATAAGGACTCGCTTTAGAGGGAAATGGAGGAGCCACTGTGATAGTGAAGTCCAGAGGTCAGAACTTTCAAATCCTATTGAAACTGAGAGCTTCCCTTTTATTTAGGTAGACTCGGGTAACATTTGGGGACAGACTCATCAGCTTATTATATTTTTAGGCTTTGATCTTGCATTGTGAATTTCCAGTCCTACAACAGGGTCCCTGACAAATTGATTTTCTTTCTTTAATCTCTTAATGCAATGTTTTTTGGGGACTTTAGAAGCCTAAGAATAGTCCTTTGAGCTCTATTGGATGATAATGTGTGCCCGTGTCAATCGCAGAAACCATTTGACTTTCAAGTGATCTTGGACTTGTGCCATCTGCTCATTCCATATCATGGTAGCTCTGTTTAGAGATTGAGACATAATTTAATTGGATAAAAGGCCTATAAATTTAAAGGGAAAAAAACTTAGTCATTTCCTGATGTGGAAAGATGCTAGTGAGTTCTTAGGGGTAGAAACCTCTCTTATCCCTTTGACTGAAGCCTTTTGTTAACTATAGTTTGGAATGTGTATTTAGTTTTTATTCGAAAAGCTGAGAATTGTTAGAGAACCTCAAATTCTATGTTTATTTCTCTGTATAGAGACCTATTTGATTTCTGTGCTGGGATCTCTTATTTTCCCTCTCTCAGCAATATCACTGAGTAAAAGCCAAGATGCCGATATGGCTGTAGGAATCTTCCAAAGCACCCCAGTGGGGTTCAAAGGCCCTTCTTCATAGGGACCAGCCCCAGAACATGCATGCATGACCACTGGGAAGAATGTACTAGATGAGCTTGCAGGGACCAAGCATCTCTAAAAATTTTCTCTGGGGGCCCCAAATTTGGCATTATTAGAGTTATGAAAATAAGGAAACCACATCTCTCAAAATTCAAGAACTCTCTAGGTATGGTTTGAAATATATCTTCTAATTAAGTCCATTAATAATAGATAACATTTCTATATCATTTAAAGGTTTACAAAACACTTTATATATATTATATATTTGATCTTCAAAATATCCCTATGAGATAGAAGCTATTATTCTTCCCACATTATGGATGGTGAAACCGATTCTGAGTTTCACAAGCTAGTAATTGTAAGAGGCAGGATTCAAAATTAGGTCTTCCTGGAGTGGCTAGGTGGAGCAGTGAATAGAGCACCTGCCCTGGAGTCCGGAGGACCTGAGTTCAAATCTGGTCACAGACATTTAACACTTACTAGCCATGTGACCTTAGGCAAGTCACTTAACCCCAATTACCCTACAAAAAGCAAAAAAAAAAGAAGTCTTCCTGAATCCAAGTTAGGCATTCTATCCACTGAACTACATTACTGCATCATTTCTTAGGAGAAGGTTCTGGGCAGTAATAAACATACATACAAATTTCTCCTTTCAGTCTCAAAGGTTTTGTTCCACTGCTTTGTTCCACTGTCAGTAATAATAGTCTAGGTGGTTGTTAGGTGGTACCATGAATAAAGTGCCAGGCCTAAAGTCAGCAAGATCCATCCTCTTGAGTTCAAATCTGACTTCAGAAGCTTACTGACTGTGTGACCCTGAGTGAGTCAGTTTCCTCATCTGTAAAATAAAGTGGAGAAGGAAATGGCAAACCACTCCAGTAACTTTGCCAGGAAAACCCCAAATGGTGTCAGGAAGACATGGACATGACTGAAATGATTGAACAGCAAAAACGAGGGCTCTATCTTTGTTTCTTGAGATTGTATTTGCCTTACTGATGAAATCAGAATAATGTGGCAGAGCTAGTAAAAAAATATGTAAGAAGAACTATAGATAGTGGAAAGCTCATTGAATTTACAGTGTCATGGATTGGAAGCCAGGGCTGTGACTCCATAGGGTATGTTTTAGTCCTGGAAGGCAGCCCAAGTCCATCTACTCCAGCTGTTTTTCTACTTTACCACACACCTTTCATGTGGAATCTGTTTTTTTGCTCTGTCACTTATTAGCTGTGAGACCATAAGAGAGTTCCTTGACTCACTGTGCCTCGGTTTGCCAATCTATAAAATGGGAACTATAATACTGGTGCTAGCTACCCAGATGGTGTAATAGTGAAAAAAAAAAAACAAACAACACTTTGATGCATTATACCGTTGTGCATTGGGTCTCTCCATTCCTGGTCCAGCATTCTTTTTGACTTTACCACATTGGTGGCATATTTCCCAAAACTTTTATCTAGGTAGATAGAAAGCCATTTTTCACTTGTCAGTCCTGATCAATTCCTCCCCCAGTCCTGGGAAGCAGGGGTGGAGAAGCAGGAGAGGGAGGGAGGAAGGGAGGGAGAAAAACACCTGATGAAGAAGCAGCCCCAGTGCAGGCAGAGCAAACCCAGGGAACTTCTCCCTTCTCAGTGAAAGATGGATTGTGAAATTGTCAGGCTTCTTCTCCCACTCCTTCCCAAAGTAAAAATGGTGTGTCACATCAATCTTAATCACCATACTGAGGTGAGGCATTTTAGTAGAGCAGGATTATTCATGAGAACTTTCTTCTTCCTTCCTCACTTCCTTCCAAAACAAGCTTCATATGACCTTCAAATGAACTCATATCTACCCACTCTGAGCAGCAGGTCATCAGCAGGGAGCCCACCGCCACTTCTGTGCTGGGGCTGGGAGCATGAGTCAGGCTGGCAAGATAGAGGAAGAAGAGGCGGAGTCAGTAAGTGGTCCTTTGACCCTGAGAGGGGCAGTGGACTCGAGCTGGCCTGGCCTGGAGGTCCAATTACATATAGTTAAAAGGGCATTGGAATTGTACATGTCAGCATGCGGCAGCATTTTTCCACTGATATATTCCTAGGCAGAAAAAATTAAGATGTGCTATCAAACATCTCTTGCATCCAATTACTTTTCTCATTCACCGAGCTTTCTGGTACAGGCCTACGTCACATCTCACTTCGATTTTTGCAGTAGCCTCCTAATTGTTCTTGCCTGCCTCGGTTCTTCCCCCACTCCATGCTAGTGTGTGTGTGTGTGTGTGTGTGTGTGTGTGTGTGTGTGTGTGTGTCCAATTGTTTCAGTCATGTCCAATTCTTCGTGACCCCATTTGCGATTTTATTAGCAAAGATACTGAAATAGTTTGCCATTTCCTTATCCAGCTAATTTTAAAGATGATAAACCAAGGCAAACAGGGTTAAGTGACTTGCCTAGGGTCACACAGATGGTGTCTGAGTTCAAATTTGAACTCAGGTCCTTCTGACTCCAGAGTCGGCACTCTATCCTACGTACAGCTACTAAAGTAGTTTTCCTTAAATGTAGATCTGACAATGTCACTGCCCTACTCAACTAACTCCAGTGCATCTCGTCTACCCAGAGCAAAAAATAAACTCCTCTATTTAGCTTTGAAATCCCAGTATAGTCCCAATCTATCTTTGAATCTCATTGGACATTACTACCTGGCCCACACTCTGCTAACCAGAAAAACTGGTTTTCTCTGTTCTTCACTCATAGCACTCCCTCTCCTATCCCTGTAGCTTTGTACTGGCTTCTCCCCACACCTAGAATGTATTCCTTCATGCTCTCTTTCTTTCTCATAAAATTCCTCTCTTCCTTCAAGATACAACTTAAGCACAACCCTTTGCAGTGAAGCCCAGGGAGGCTCCAGACAATAGTGTTTTCCCTCCCATACTGTCTTGAACTTCACTAATATGTATACATTTTTAATTTTTTTTAAAAAATCATTAATTTTATTTATTTTTACTTTCCAACATTCACTTCCATAAGTTTAAATTTCCCTCCCCCTCCCTCCATCCTCACTCCCCAAGATGGCCTGCAATAGGCTATGGCTCTACATATACATTCCTATTAAACATATTTTCATGTTAGTCATGTTGCATGGAAGAATTATAATGAATGGGAGAGACCATGAGAAAGAAAAAACAAAACAAAACAAAAAAGAAAGTAATCTGCTTCGCTGTGCATTCTGACTCCAAAGTTCATTCTCTGGAGGTGGATGGCATTTACCATCTTGTGTCCTTTGAAATTGCTTTAGGTGCTTGCATAGCTGAGAAGGGTTAATTAAGTCTTTCAAAATCAGTCATCACACACCATGGCTGTTACCATGTACAATGTTCTCCTGGTTCTGCTCACTTCACACAGCATCAGTTCATATAAGTCTTTCTAGGATTTTCTGAAGTCTGCCTGTTCATCATTTTTTAAAAAAAATATTTACTTTTAGTTTACAACATTCAATTCCACAATCCCTTGAGTTCCAAATTCTCTCTCCCTCCCTCTCCTTCCTCCTTCCCCCCTATGATGGCATGCAATTAGATATAGGTTCTACAAATACCCTCACATTAAACATTAGTCAAGTTGTAAAGAATTATAACCAATGGAATGAACAATGAGAAAGAAGGAACAAAACAAAACAAAACACAAAAGAGAGAGAGCAAGTGGTTTGCTTTCAATCTGATTCAGACTCTGCAGTTCTTTCTCTGAATGTGGATATCCCACTCCATCATGAGTCTTTTGGAGTTGTTTTATTACTGTGCATTACTGAGAGGAGCCCAGTCTATCAAAGTTAGTTGTCGCAGATACGATATGTCTGTACTTGTGTACAAAGTTCTCCTGGTTCTGTTCCCACACTTAGCATCAGTTTATATAAGTTTCTCCAGGTTATTATGAAGTCTGTCTGCTCCTCATTTCTTATAGTAAGACAGTATTCCAATACATTCATATATCACAACTTGTTCAGTCATTCCCCAATTGATGGGCAATTTCCAGTTCTTGGCTACTACAAAAGGAGTTGCTATAAATAGTTTTGTAAATGTAGATCCTTTTTCCCATTTGGATGATTTCTTTGGGATACAGCCCTGGAAGTGATATTTCAGAGTCAAAGGGTATGCACATTTTTATAGCCCTTTGGACATAGTTCCAATTTGCTTTCCAGAATGGTTGGGTCAGCTTACAGCTCCACCAATAATGAATTAGTGTTCCAACTTTCCCACATCCTCTCCAACATTTATCATTTTCCTGTTTTGTCATTTTAAACAATCTGATAGGTGAGATTTGGTACCTCAGAATTGTTTTGATTTGCATTTCTCTAACCAATAGTGATATGGAGCTTTTTTCATATGCTTATAGATATCTTTAATTTCTTCCTCTGAAAACTTCCTATTCATATCCTTTGACCATTATCAACTAGGGAATGATGGTACATATACATTTCCATTTATTAACTTTTTATCTTTAAATATAAATTTTAAAATGTCATCTCTTTGTGCATGGAAATTGTTTCGTTCTTTGTACTTGTCCTCAGTCCTTTACATAGTACCTGGCCCATAGTAAGTACTTAACAAATACTTGTTTATTGATTGATATGTCCCGGTCCCATTCTCTTCTCTCTATATACTTTCTATGTTTTCTATTCTCATCCAGTCTCATGGGTTATACTATTATCTCTATGTAGATAACATTCAGAGCTTTATATCTAACTCTGGGCTCTCTTGAGCTCCAGAGTCATATCAATTACCGGCTATTGGACATGAGATTTTTAGTAGTGTAGTACAGTGAAAAAAGCACTGATTTGGGAATAAGATGACCTGGATTCCAATCCTGCCTCTATTATTTTCTGCTTGGGTGACTTGCATAATCTCACTGGGGCTCACTTCAGTTTCCTCATCTAATAAATCCCAGGGTTGGACTAGCTAACTCTAAGAACTCTCCCAGCTTTAAGCCACTGAGCTCAGATTGTTCAAAATAGTATTGACTTCTGCCCCCCAATCCATCCCCACCCCAAATCTCTTTTCCTACTGACACCTATTTCTGTTGAAGGCACCACCATTCTTTTAGTCACTCAGGTTAGCAACCTCTGATTCATGCTTAACCCTTCTCTTTTCTCATTCCTTCCAATCAGTTGTCAAGTCTTCTACATTTCAGCTTCCTGATGTCTCTTGAATCCATACCCTTTTCTTTACTCAAAGAAATTACCGTTCTAATTTATATCCTCGTCACCTCTTGCACTAGCCTCCTAATTGAGCCTCTTTGCCTCAAGTCTCTTCCCTTACCCATCCACCTTCCACACAGCTATGAAATTAATATCCCTAAAGCACAGATCTAACTACTGTCCATTCCGTTAACAGGCGACACCAGTGGTTCTCTGTCATCTGTAGGATAAAATACAAATTCTTCACTTTGGCAATTAGAGTCCTTCACAATCTGGCTTCAATCTTCCTTTCCAAGCTTATTGTTCCCCTTCCCCAGTCAGACCAGCCTCCTTGTGGAAAGAGATTCAGGAAAGCATAGTCCTATGTAAGACCCCACCATAACCCTGTCAAACCAATAGACTATAAGCTTCTCAAGGGAAGGGAATCTTTCCTTTATAACTTTGCATCCCTAGCATTTACTTCATTGCCTGGCTTATAGAAGGCACTGTAATAGTAATGGAATTTAAAGATCCCCTGTATTGGCTTGGTTGAGTGTTAAAACCCAGAACTTGTGAATCCCACTTGTGGGATGGACTTGTTGATGTGAAAAGAGAGGGCTGAACTAAGAGGAGCTGGTGACATGGATTTAGAGAGAGGCACAAGGAAAGAGAAGGCCCAAGCAGAGAGAGAGGTCAGAAGAACTTTTGGGAGCAGCATTGTGGAGAGAAAGAGAGAGGATATCTGAGGGCCAGTTGGAGCTGCCCAGGACTTTTGAGCTGCCAAGGACTGAGGAGACATGGCTGCGATGCTGGTACTTTGTCTTTCTGTTTTGATGTTGTTTTGCCAGATTCGTCCACTGGTAAAGGACAGTGCTGTTGTTGCAGAGGTCCTAGAAGCTTGCTTTTGGTTCAGAGCTCCTGGGACTGTTCTGCAGACAGAGAGTGAATTACACCCACTGGTGAAGGACATTGCTGTTATTGCAGAGGTCCTGGAACCTTGCTGTTGGCTCAGATACCCTGAAGAAGGATTTTTTTGTTGTATGTTTACAGAAATCCTGGAAAAGGGTTTTGCTGATGTTTTCAAGGGGTCCTAGGGCTGTTCTGCAGACAGAGAATGAATTAATGAGGACATTGGCAATGTATCTTGTGGCCTTGTTAAGCTTTGTCTCCCCAGGAACAGAGATTGCTGAGAACTTACCTCAGGTAAAGATGAAGAAAAGACCTCTCTTTGGGTATTAAATGCTGTGACTATATCTTAAGCTTGTTGTAACTCTGGGGTAGATGGCCTATTCAGTTGTGATCCAGGGGTGGCAAACTTTTGACTTTTTTTTGTTTGCGCTCTGTGACTGACCAAATGAATGTACTTTGTTTATGATTGGAAACTAATCTCCATTTGAGAAGAGGGTCTTTGGGACTGAGTAAATGAATGCACTGCCCAGGGCTGGAGTAGTACTTAGAAATTACTGAATTATACTTGGTGAATGCTGTATTTTGAATTGTGCTGTATTTTGATTTTCTCTCTTCTTAATTTGTCACTGAATAAAATGGAGAGCCACTATGCTGGTATTTTGAACCTTTGGGAAGTTGCCTTTGCTTGGCATTACAGGCACTTAACTAAAGGCTTATCAAATTGAATTAATCTCTGGTTCTTGTTTACACCGAGCCATGCTATTGTAAGAGATGGAACCCAAGTATACCTGTATTGAACCAGAAGACTTATGAAAGCCTGGCATGAATTGGGCAGCACACCAAGAGGATATTTCTCATGGGCTTATCAATCCCTTTCCTTTTTCCTTCTTTGACCTGAAGATCATCTCATCAGAGGGCTGAATGCTCTTTCATTGACTGAGTCATGTATATATATATATATATATATATATATATATATATATCTTGCCCCCTTCAGAGATCCAGTTGTATCTTTGTTTCACTGGTGGCTGTGATCTAGATATATACTTTCCCCTTCATCCCTTGACCCCTCAGCATGCACTTGGATGTCTCAAATTGGACTTTGTGTTTCCTTTTTTGTGAGTTAAAATGAACCACGTAAAGAACCCATACATTCAGCATTTACCAGCAGGTCTTCCTCTTCTATGGAAACCTTTAAGTCTGAAAGAGCAGCTGCAAGAGACTGGTACAAATTGGGTACATTTTTTTTTTTACCATTGAGACTTTTTGTGAAATTCAGAATCTTAGTCAGTAACTCATGTAGTCAAAAACTCTTGTAGTCAAAAACTCATGTTGTCAGAAACTCAGAATATCATGTAGCCTGCAGTCATTTCTGCATATCACCAGCCATACATAAACAAATATGCTGGAATTGTTCTATTCCATGGTTGGGAGGAGCAGTAAGAGCCTCTTACCAATTTGTTTAATAATCTGGCATTCTAGGGGTATATATATATATGTCCCCTTCTTTACGGCACTCACTGTGTCAATGGGTACCATACTAAGGAAGCTTCAGGGCTGAGCTGAGCAATGGGCAGTAGTCCTGATGAATTCACCAGCCTTTGTCTCATCATTTCCCTCATGCCATGGTCCTCTTTGAAAATGAAGGATAAACATATTCTGCACTAACTATAGGCAGAAGATTCAAATCAGGTCAAGGTAAAATTTCTGAACTAGGGTTTACCTGTTCTACAATTGTTTTTAGTGCTATTTGTTTTTAGAAGTCATAATGAGTCAAGTATTTCTTTGTAGTAGTGCAATATGACTCTAAGTAATCTGCTCTTTGAGTTCTTTTGTCTATATTCCTGAGGAAATTTTGTGTTCTGGACCAAGCTGTGAACTACCTGAGGTTTCAGGGATAGAAAGTGCTGAACATCTGGGGGCTGTGTCATAATCAGTCATAGAAGTATCTTTGAAAGCACCTTCCTCATTCTCTCTAGCCTATCAGTGTCAAAAGTTCCAGGAAACTCGTAGATGATGGACAGGTTATCAAGAATGATGTGGCTCAGGGGCGGCTAGGTGGCGCAGTGAATAGAGCGCCGGCCCTGGAATCAGAAGGACCTGAGTTCGGAGCCGGCCTCAGACACTTAATCCACATGAACAAAAACCTAACCATGTAACCTTGGGCAAGTTACTTAACCCCAATTGCCCTAAAGGGGCAGCTAGGTGGCGCAGTGAGTAAGAGCACTGGCCTCGGAGTTGGGATGACCCGAGATCAAATCCGGCCTCAGAAAATGAGCACCCACGCATAAATAATGACTAGCCGTGTAACCTTGAGCAAGTTAACCCCAATTGCTTTAAAAAAAAAAAAAAGAATGAGGTGGCTCAAACCAAGAAGACCAAAGAAAGAGGTGACTCTGAAAAGAGACTTAGTAGTCTTTGGGGATGTTAATGATGGATGCATGTAGGATCTGCCCAACATCAAGGATGGTAAAAACTAGGCACAGGTGGTGAATGGCTATTCCTGAGAGACATCTACTCACTGAATTAAAATATGGGTAGGAATTTCTCTTTAATATTCAGAGAAATTGACACAGAATCTTATTTATACCTCAAGAAACAATATCAATGTTTTTTACATTTTGTTAACATATCAAAAGAGATCAGGATCACTGATCTGAGTCCTGTGGGCTCCTCGAACAAAATGCTATTGCATGGCTTCATGTGTTTTCTGCAATCTAGTTAAACATGTTTTTTCTGTCACTTATCCATTGACAGAAGGGGATAATGAGGGAAGGATATATTTACTTGTACTCCATTAGTAGTGAAATGAATAAACAAGAAAAAAGAGGCCTTTCTGACCCCTAAAAACTGGGAGGGCACACAAATTGTTCTTTAGCAGATGTTATCATATTTGTTGATGTTGCTGTTGAGTCATTTTCACTCTTGTGTGACTCTTTGTGACCCCATTTGGGGTTTTCTTGGCAAAAATACTGGAGGTGTTTGCCATTTCCTTTTCCAGCTCATTTTACAAATGAGAAACTGAGGCAGAGTTAAGTGACTTGCCCAAGGTCACACAGCTCTTAAGTGTCTGAGGTCAGATTTGAACTCAGGAAGGTGAGTCTTCCTGACTCCAGACCAGGTGCTCTGTGCACTGCAGCATCACTTAGCTCTGCTGTAGGCCAGGTGTAAAGAAGGTTCAAAAGCTTCAAAAAGAAATGAGCTCTCTCAGATAATAAAATCCAATCAAATGAGATAGTATTTGTAAAGTGCTTAACACAGTACCTGGTGCTTAATCAATGCCTGTTCCCTTTCCTTTCCCTTTTTTATTATTTAAGTATTAAAAGTAAATAATCTAAGAATAAAAAGGATATAAAATACAATTCCCTTTGAGCAGTCAGTCACTAGATCAGACACTCAAAAAAAAAGCAATCTGCAGGTAGTTGAATCTTGGAAAAAAACCTTTGACTGTCTTCTCTGAGCCCCAGGGTTAAGTCTTTTATAATCAAGCTGTCAGAGGTGTGTAAGCTCCAGCACTGGCTAGGGTAAGGGGCTGGCAACTTAATACAATCCCATAGAATGATGACATCTTAGACATAAGGAAGATCTTATGGAACAGGGGTGAAGCCTAAGATCCTGCTTCAGAATTTTTAAGTCCAAAACTAAAATGCATAGGGGTAAAGGGGAAACCAATTTTATTGAAATGTAGTTACTAATTTAATTTTTTTTTAAATCAAGTCCATGGGCACCTGAACTCTATCTATGAACCCTAAGGACTCTAGGTTAAAACCCCTGTTATTGGTCATCTACAACAGCATTGTATACTCTGTGGGATGGGGCTCCTGGAGGCCTGTGGAGTTACTGCAACGGATCCAGCAATTCAAGCACTCATCAAGCATTGTCATTTTGAGTTTTATTTAGCTCCAACAAAATATGCATCATGATTTAGTATGATAAGTAAGGAGATGCACTATCTACAGGTAGAATATATGGTTTTATATATATATGTGTGTGTGTGTGTGTGTGTGTGTATAATTGGTATTCAGATGTGTATAGTTACATTGGAGTAGTTCTCAGACTTATTATTACTAAAAGAATAAGAGTGATATTGCATTGATAACTGCTGACCCATATGCTTATTTTCTCATCTATTAAAAAAAAATTCTGTATGTGAATAATCTAGACTGACATTTAGGGCATCCTTGCTGAGGGCCTTAGAAGGGGGCAAAGAGAGATCTTTATTACAAGTGCATGCCCACATAGATCGTGCAGAACAGAATTCACTGCAGTGCAAGGAAAAAGAAAGTTTATGAAATGCTTTTTATATGACAAGTGCCATGCTAAGTGCTGGGGAAATAAACTAAAAAATTATGACAGCGTCCGTTCTTTAGGAGAGCCCATTCTAAGGGGAGGAGACAACATATGAAGGAGGGTTTGCGTTCATGTTCAGTTTATGGCATATAGAAAGACCAGGTGGTACTTCGGGAGGGAAATTAGTAGGCCAAATGGCAAAGCTCATAGGACCTTGGGGAGTAACAGCAGGGCCAATGTTCAGTTCCCTACCAAGAGGATACTGAAATCAATGCTTAGAACATGGGCAGCGTTCCCTCTGAGATATCAGCAGCAGATGTAAAGATCTGGAGCTCAACATCTCATCATAACCTCCACACAGCTGACTGAAGGATGTTCAGAATACAAGATTCTGCTCTCCTTATCTCCTCATCTGTACAATGGGAATAATAATTGCACCTACCTCATTGGGTTGTTGTGAATATACTTTTCAAAAATAGCATTATGTAAATACAAAGTAATTTAGGATGGACCAAGAAAGACTTTCTTTTAGCAAACATTTGAGAGGGCAGCCAAGAAGATGATGAAAGGCTTAGAGTTCATGCTATATGAGACTTGGTTGAAAGTACTGAGAATATTTAGCCAGGAGAAAAGAAAGCTCATAGAGGACACTTTCTTTCTCATGGTAACTTTAACAAACTTCAATGTTTGTCTTACAAAAGAGGTAATAGACTTGTTCTTTTTGGTACCAGAGGGTAAGAATAAGGGATAAATGTTGAAAAGAAGCAAGTTTAGGCCTGACATCAAGACAAAAAATCAAGCAAACAACTTTCTAAGAATTCAAGCTGTTCAAAAGTGCCCAGGAAGTAGTGGTTTCCCTTTTAATGGAGGTCATCTAGCAGAAGCTGGATGACCATCTATCTGATATCTTATAGGGATTCTTTCAGGTATGGGTGGGACTAAATGACCCCTGAGAGCCTTCTAACTCAATTTCTATAATTGACTGCTTTGTATGTGGTAGGTGCATAAGACCGAGTATGGATTGTTTCATTTTTTGAACTTGTGTTCTCAATGCCCGGCACCTAGCAGGTGTTTAATAAACATTGATTAGTTGATTTTTGATGCCTTAAAGAATGACAGGTTGAGAGCAGGAAGCAACTCCCAAAATCATATAATTCAGTCCCTCATTTTTCAGATGAAGAAACTGAGGCTCCAAGAGGCTAGATAATTTGACCAAAACTACCCAGGCAGCAAATGGCAAGAAGTAGGATTTAAATTTAATTTTCTAATTCCATATTTACTCTGCCACACTGTCAAGGACAGATGAGCCTAGAATGTTGAACTGTTGAATTTGATTCCATTAGTTTTCTACTACACCAAAAAAAAAAAAAAAAACCAACAACACCGTTTCATGTGGCTAGGCTGATAAAATCTTAATGAAGAAGATACGTTTCTAAAGCAGGGCAAGGGACAGGGGGGAGGGTTGGTAAAATAGTTGTTCTTAGTTGCATTTTCTATCTGTACGTTGACTTAAAAGGCTGCCCAGAATGACATCTTGGCAAATGCTTACTTCTAACTTCAGTAGCAGGATATAGAGCCTGTCAGATTTTGTTTTATTTTTCATAAGTTCATATCCAGCTGCTGGTGGTTTGCTATTGACTAGGAAGGATTTTTCTTTCTCTCTTTCAATGGAGTCCCCCCATGCCGACCTAAGCCAGTTTTATTATCTTCAGGGTTTTCTGAGTGCACATAAAGGGAAGTTAAATACTTTCATGCTCTCTGAACCCTGGGACTTCTTTTTCTGGACTCTTTTTTTTTCGGGACGAATGAATCCCAAATCATTATTTTTCCATCCACTTTATATGAAGTCAAATCTAATATTGTCCCTCAAGGTAAGAGGGATTATTTCTTCTTTTTCATTTTTTAAAATTATGAATTTAACAATTACAAATTACCATAAATGTTCCAATGCACAATGAAGAATAAAAAAGGTGGCTGTATGAAAAACTGAAATTTTTTGTGTAGTATTTGGTTGTGTAGTTTTTTCAGTATATATTTAATTGAATAAGGTAGTAACAAAATTTCTCTGTTCATTTTTCCATCCTGAATTTCTTTGAATTTCCATCTCTGTATTTTAAAAATGTTTTATTATTTTCCTTCCCTCCTTTCTTCTCTTCTCCCCCTTGTTCTCTCCCTTCCCCTCTCACTAGTCACTAATACTCATGCACAGTTTCTTCCATAAAATAATCTTAGAATGAGTTACCGCCAAAGGGATATGGCAGAACCTCAGGGGAAGCACAGTGAAGCACCAGGGAAATAAAATTAAAAATAACGATAATGACAACTAACACACTTAAGTGCTCTAAAATCTGCACAATGATTTACATATTGAATTTGATTTTACAAAAACTCTATGAGGAAGATTCTATTATCTTCCTAGTTTTAAAGATGAGGAAGGTGAGGGTCAGAAATAGCAAATTATTTGTCTAAGGTATACCATCAATTAAGTTCCTGAGAAAGACAAATTGAACTCTGAAATCTCCTGACTCCAAGTAAACTGCTCTCTCCTCACTAGGCTATCTGAAGTGTGCCAAAAGGACCTGGACCCAAATATTCCTCCATTGGCCTGCCATGATTCCTGACCCCAATATTAAAGACTCTTTCATTTAGGTTAGGTACTGTATGTTGTAGTAGAACCCTCTTTTCCAACACAGATAACTTTTGGGAAAATAACACATCAAGTCATTAACATCTTAGTAAAATGTAAAAAATCAGAGGTTAAAAAGCCTGTTAGCTCTAGGGGAATCAGATATATACAGGTAATATGGCCTCAGGTTGGGATTAAAAGAGAGAGTTAACATTTGATGAGAAGGAAGAGAGACGAGAGTGAGTAGAAGAGAGAATTCTGGAACATCAGGGCACTGAATGATTCTTGTTGCCAAAACAATAAACAGTAAAGCTCCATTACATTGTAAAACTGACTCTTTGTTTCAAATTATATCCCCTTATATGGAGAGATATGCTGTATAAGTCCAATTTCT
This sequence comes from Gymnobelideus leadbeateri, assembly GCA_011680675.1. Lineage (NCBI taxonomy): Eukaryota > Metazoa > Chordata > Mammalia > Diprotodontia > Petauridae > Gymnobelideus > Gymnobelideus leadbeateri. Next base: position 63,593 of record WOXC01010032.1, on the reverse strand, counting down.
TACTATAATAAGAAACATCTAAAATGTATATTTTCCTTCCTCTGCTGATTTCAGTGTTTCAATAGCATTTGAATGTATTATGATCTGGGAAGATATTTTTTTTTACTTTGAAAAAAAGAACATGGGGCCTGGATCTTTCCATCTCACCTAGGCAAGAAGTGTGGGCACTCCCGTGGGCCACTCAGGGCCTCTTTGATCCACTAGGGATTTTTGACCTGCTATGTTTCTGACCTAAACTGAATGGCTCCATTATATTAACGATTAACTGATGCTCAGAACTCCAGGAGCTCAAGTAGTCTAGTGATCCATGAGCCTTAGCTTCCTGGGTAGCAGGGATTATAGACGTGCACCACCAAGTTTAGGAGGAGAATTTTAACCAGAACTTTCTTAGAGTTCCAAGGTTAAGTTGACTTAGAAGTCATACCTTCTTTGGGAAAAATTCTTTCACTACTGCATTTCTTTACTCAGTAGAAATTCAAAGCTAATTAGTTTTCTTGTTTGGTAAGCACTGGTCAGGCTAGACAAGAAGAGGCAGCAACAACAACCACCACAAATAGACTCAGAATTGAAACTTGTTTTACTTTCCCTTTTCCAATCTCACCCCCTCAACCACCTTATGTTCCATTTACTATAATGAAAAGACATTAATCAAGGACATTTTTATATTCGTAGAGGAAAGGACCTTACGCTATATTTTAGGCAATGGGAAGTATTGAACAAAATGTTGGACATAGTCAGAAAGACCCAAGTTCAAATCCTGTCTCTGATACTTCCTGATGGTGTGTTCATGGACAAATTAATTTACCCTTCAAACTTCAGTTTCCTCTTTTGTCAAATGAAAATTATATTGTCCATAATACCTGCCTACTAGGGATGCTATAAAAAAGCAAATGATATTATATATATATAGGGCTTTGCAAATGTTAAAACACTATATATGCCTTTATTATCACTCAAAGAAATGTTTACAAGGTTGGAAAGCTTTTGCACAGGCAAAATATGTGCCCTTAGGATTAGTCAGTAAACATTTATTAAGTGTGTACATAAATAGATCATCTTGACTTTTGTCTTGCCACTGGACTTCAAAGACTGGAAGAGAGAGTGAGGGTTGATGACTGTGCAAGTCTGCCTCGCTTAAATCTAGTTCATACACAGGTCAAGAACTTGTCACGATAGCCTTGGTTCTCTTCAAAAATGAAGGACCAGCAAATGCATACTATGTGCCAGGTGTTGTACTAAACATTAGGAATACACAATCAAAGAAAAGAGATGGTTTCTGTCATCAGAGAGCTTATAATTGAATGGGGGAAGACGAAACATAAACAGAAGCTGCAAATAGAGGAGGGGTGCATGTGTGTGTGTGGGGGTGCAAATGTATCCAGATGAAAAATGAGATATCTGAACCAAGATCTCTCCATAAACATTATAATAATATTTTGCCCTCTTATTATAATGATTTTTTTTTGCTTTTTTTTTTTTTTGGAAGGGCAATTGGGATTAAGTGACTTGCCCAAACTCACACCAGATTTGAACTCAGGTCCTTCTGACTCCAGGGCCAGTGCTCTGTTCACTGTGCCACCTACCTGCCCCTATGTTGATTAAATAATAATTTATCAATGATACTAACAACTGACAATGATACTAACAAACTTTAAAGTCTGCAAAATGTTTTTTGTTCGTTATGTCTTTTGAGCTTTACCACATTCCTGTGAAGTAAGAATTACTATACTATTATCTGTACTTTGCTGTGCTCAGAGAGGCTTGATGACTCCCTGAGGTCACAGAGCAGAGGTGAGACTGGAACTCATTTCTTTCTGATTCTAAATACAACATCATTAAATATATTATCCTTATATAAGCCTCCATCCTTTTCCAAATGATACCAGAAGCGCTGGGCACAAGGATACTGGATAGGAATCTTCATTTTCTCCCCCTTTGCCAAGATGGTAGGTCCCACTCTGCTGCTCCATCTTCCCCCTGCCAGTCAAATTAATGAGTTCCCATTGACAGAGATGTCTATCATGCAGTGAAAAGAAATTATAGTGATCCTAGATAGATGAGTCAGGAGTGGATATCATCATGTGGCATTTAAATGTACTCTCATCATTGTGACGATGGGCCCAGTGGAAATACCAAATGTGTTGCCTTGTTTCCCTTTTAGAAGTGTGTGTGTGTGTGCGTGCGCGCGCACGCGCTCATGTTTTCCTAGAAATATTCTCAGCCTTTTGAATAACAGCAAAGAAAGTCCCTAGATATCTTGCAGTCCTGGGTACTAAAAGGGTAGGTACACTAAAGTCACATTGATGAATTTCACTGACAGGACTTATGGAATATAGGACAGCAAGCCTAAGTGTGTCAAAGAAAAAGAAAACACTACTAACCCCAGTCCTCTCCCCTTTTTTTCTTCCTTCCTTCCTTCCTTCTTTCCTTCCTTCCTTCCTTCTTTCCTTCCTTCCTCCCTTCCTTCCTCTCTTCCTCCTCCTCCTCCTCCTCCTCCTCCTCCTCCTCCTCCTTCTTCTTCTCTCTCTGTCTCTCTGTCTCTGTCTCTCTCTGTCTGTCTGTCTGTCTGTCTTTCTGTCTCTGTCTGTCTGTCTCCCCCTCCTTCCTCCCTCTTTCCCTGTCTCCCTTCTTCTTACCCTCCCTTGATCCTCTCCCTCTCCCCCTCCTTCCCATTCTCTCTCTCTCTCTCTCTCTCTCTCTCTCTCTCTCTCTCTCTCTCTCTCTCTCTCTCTCTCTCTCCCCACCCCTTCCTCACATCAATCAGGCAGTGTCTCCAACCTTGATAGTTCAGAGGCACATTTCAAGTGAGCACTCATGGTTAACCAATTTGTACCAAGGAGCGGTTGCCAACCAGGGATATAATATTGTTTATTGAACTGAAGAAATAAATAATTTTGCTTTCAAGTTTCAAATTATCTAATACAAACCACAGACCAATGTGACTAGTCTGGTGTTACGGTGGGTAAATTCTAGAGGATTGTTTTGGGGGCTTTGTTCCTATTTTCACATAGAATTCACACTGTAAATATTTTGACACAAATTGGTCATTGGAAAAATACATGGCTTCAATAGAAGATGGGTTATTTTGCAGTAGGTTACACCTAATGGTTCAGACATGTTCAAGTGCTATATCCAAGAAAATCTAACAGCTCCAGCTAAATCCTAGGAGAGTAGAGTTTCTGCTTCAAATTTTTTAGCTTCTAATAGTCCCACATCTTTCCTTGTGTTATTATCACTTATTCTGGTTGGAGACAGACTGTCCCTTACCTCCTGAGCAGAAAGTACTATGTTATGAAAGAAAAAGGAAGAAGACTTACAAGCAATGAATACTTCCTGGTAAGACCTGTCTTACAAATAAGTGGAATTAGTATAAACACTGAGCTCTCTGAGATAAAGGTAACAGATTAGTCCAAGGTCAGTCATTAATCACAAATCAAAATTAAATCCAAAGTGATCCTAGCAGTCCTGGGCTTGAGAGGTAGGGACAGATAGATACAGGTCAGGGAGCTTTGTTAGGCAATGTGAGGAGAAGCAAGAAGAGTCTAAGTCATGGAATGATAACTAGGAGAGGCACTGCTGCAGTGGGGAGGCTCTTTGAAGCCAGGACTGAATGATAACACTGGACACCTGGGGGTTGGGGGGGGGGGGGACAGTGAGGACAAGCAAAAGAGAGATAAAGGAAGGGGGATAAAGGGACACTTAAAGAAGTGGAATATATAGAACTACTGAAAAGAAGAACAGAGGAGAGGGAATGAAACTTGAACTTTACCTTAATCATAATTTTGATAAGAATCAGTCCAATTTCCTGGTTAACAAAGGGGAACATGTCTATATGTGCCTGATTAAACCACTAGAGTCGCATTTTTAGCCCTTTATTGTCGAGTGAGGTTCTAGTCATTTTTTTTTTAATAAACTTGTCAGCATATCTGCCACTGACATCGAGGGCAGTTTCATCCTTAGAGATTTTATTCTTTTTTTGGGGGGGGGTGGCAGGACCTTTGATTTAATTAGTGTAGGGAACCAGTGAGGAAATAAACTCCTTTCTATTAATGCAGATGGGCATCTGGTCTGAACTTGTTGAATTAGATTCCTGGGGCGTTGAACAGTTCTCTCCCCAGTTCCTCCTACTAAGGCAGTATATTGAAGAGGCACTGTCTCAACTGTGTCACACTGCCTCTTACGCATGGGTCTAATAGTCCTCTGAAATACGGGACTGAAAACAGTGGCATGTGGCTACCCCTGCTGGGCTTTCGTTTTGCTTTTTCTGAGCTGCTCATGTTTTGCTTGCTCTCCCTAAGATTCTGAGTAGGGTGTTTTCAGTAATCATAGGCAAATATAACTCAAACTTATACTTTGTGCTTTCTCTATGAACAAACCAAGCATGATAAATCAAGAAGCAAAACATTAAATTTAGATAGGATAGAAAAAAATGATCAACAAAGATGTTTTCTCCCCTTATATCTGAAGAGATACGTTGTCCTATAGATGCCTATAAAAGTAGTAGGAGAGAGAACGCTCCTCAGAAAACTCATTCATGGTCCTGCATTACCTGGCAGTGGAGATACATCATGGATGAACTCTTCACTCTACCTTTACAGCTGTGATTCCCTTCTGCCTTCAAGTATGTGACTACTGTGTTTCCTTTTTTATAAAGTACTTGACTAATCTTAGATTTAGTGCTACTTAAATGTAAACTGTTTATTATTATTATTATTATTATTATCATTAATGATTGATTATTCCCCACTGTTACTTTCATGTTAGAACTCTTTTTAGCCTCTGCATTTTCTTTTAAAGAGAATATTATTGTATGCTTGTGAAAATGTACATGCTTAGGGATAGTCAACACATTTCAGCTCCTTTGTTACCTAGGACCATAGCCAAATACTGGAATAGCAAACAAAGAGTTATTCAGGTCAAGATCTTTCTTTTCCCAATTTGCTTGTTCCTGCTCAGAGGTAATTTTTCCCAACCTTGTTTAATATTTAGGTTGGAGTGAGTAAATTCCTTTCAATAGTCATCATGCTCTTTGCAAGCTAGCACCAGTGCCTGCCTGGAATTTCTGCCAGCCTCAATGTTCCAGCAACCTTGAAGCTGGCCATCTTTGCTCTAGACTACAGGTCTATATCCAGATCATTGTTATTCTTATACTGAATAACTTAATGATAAATTACATCCTGCTCTGAGCTTTTTTTTTTCACTCAGCAGGATAAAATTTCACCCAATTTGGATTTCAATAATTTGGAATTTATGATCATTTTCAATGGACAGTGGAATGATGTTTACCTTAACTAAGCAAATCTTTCTTTGATTCAACAAACCTTTATGGAATACTTGCCGCAATATTTAAGGGAATGTAATGATGAATAAGATATGGTTCTCTCTTTCAGGGAGATTATAATTTAATAAAGGGAATAAGAGGTGTCCAAGAATACCTATAGTACTAGGAGGCGTAGGATAAGTGACATTGGTATACACAAAATGCCACAAGATCTTCCCTGAGAGAGAGAGACAACATCGCACTCAGGGAATTTGGGAAGACTTTATAAAGAGGGCAGGATTTGAAGCTTCGAAGCAGGAGCAGGAGTTTGAAAGGTTAAGCTGATGTGATGCAGTGGGAGGATATTCTAGGTGAGTAAAGGCAAAGGAGGTGGGAAAGTACAGGTTATGTCTGGGGAACAGTGAATAAATAGTAGAACTAAGCTGGAATGTAGGGTGCCTGTAGAGGAGCGCCGTGCATGAGTTTCATAAATAATTCAAGTTCAGACTGGAAATGGTATTGAAGGAGACGGGTTTATAAAAAATAAAAAGAGAATCAGTAGCTTTTAAGTATTTCCATGTATTTTACACAATTTTTATTGATTTGCACTTTTAAAAGATCATAGTTGGAAAGAACTTTTAAGAATATCTAGTTCAATCCCTTCATTTTACAGATGAAGAAACTAAGGCACAGAGAGATGAAGTGACTTGCCCAAGGTCACACAAGTAATAAGTGACAGAGGCAGGATATGAACCCAAGTCTTCTGACTCTAGAGCTCCATTTTGTATTGATATCATTCCCAAATGACTTCTCCAACCAAATGGAATTCTACTGTGTAACAAAGTTCAGGTAAACAACACAAATGAACATGCTGACCAATTCTGACAAGGAATACAATTTCGGACTTCTCTTTCCTCACTAAACTCCAAATAAGTGAGATCCTATTGTTTCTTACAGACACTCCGTCTACTGATTTATTTTTTCCTTGTTATATAGTCTTTTTTATTATAAATATGAGAGTTCCTTTGTTCATTCATTTGTTCCCTCCCTCCTTCTTTCCTTCCTTCCTTCCTTCTTTCCTTCCTTCCTTCCTTCCCTTCCTTCCCTCCTTCCTTCCTTCCTTCCTTCCCTCCTTCCTTCCTTCCTTCCTTCCTTCCTTCCTTCCTTCCTTCCTTCCTTCCTTCCTTCCTTCCTTCCTTCTCTTCCTTCCTTCCTTCCTTCCTTCCGAATTATCTCAGGGTATTTATAAGAGGACTAAATGCTAATGATTGTCACATTTCCTTAACAATATTTCAAAGAGTTGTGATATCATCTGTAGGGATTTCCCCTCCATTTTTATAGGTTGATAAACCCCTACAACTTAGTAGAAGGTCTTCAAGAGTTGATATGGCTAAAAAATGCATTACCCTACAATCAAGCTAGGGATGATCTTCTCTGAATTTAGCACGACTGGTTCTTGGAGAACAGAAATACATTTCAGACCAGTGCCCTAAGATTTTCCATGTCCTCTGCTGACATGTTTTGGAACTTCAGAGTCATGGCTATGCCAGAATGAAGCATGAGAGGGGCACTTTTAGGATCCCCAGTTTCCTTCAAGGCTCATCTACCACCTTCCCCATAACCACTTCGAGTATAATTAACTTTGAGTCTACTATACGTATATTTATATGTATGCCTGTTTTCTTCTGTTATCTTAGGATAGAATCTCCTTGGGGGCAGGGACTGTTTAGTTTTTGTCTTTCTATCTATAGGGCTCAACACAGCACCTGTGGGACATAATAAGTTCATCATCATCGCCATTGTTGTCTTCATCATCGCTAGCATTTATATAGCACTTTAAGGTTTGTAAAACTCTTTACATATATTATCTTATTAGACCCCTACCACAACCCTGAGAGGTTTAACCCTATTTTACAGATGAATAAACTAAGGCTGAGAAAGTTGAAGTGATTTGCCCAGTTAAGTATGTGAGTCAGGATGTGAACCAGATTTTCCTGACTCTAAGTCATAGTCCTCTAATAAAAATACTTGTTGGTTGATTGATTAGGGGATGTTAATCATGCTAATTGGAAAAAAAAATATATCCTTCTATATTGTTAGCCTTTGTTAAGAAAAAAAACACAGGGGTGGCTAAGTGACGCAGTGAATAGAGCACCAGCCCTGCAGTCAGCAGGACCTGAGTTCAAATCAGACAACACTTACTAGCTGTGTGATCTTGGGCAAGTCACTTAACCCCAATTGTCCTGCCTTTCCCCCTGCAAAAAAAAAAAATCCACAAATTGTGAGGGACAAAAGCATTTTGGAATAACAAAAAAAATTTTTTTTAAAGATTTGTTATGTATCAGGCCTTCCTTATTCTTTAAATGACAGATAATATTGAGAAGCATTGAATCCAAGGCAAGGAAGAATATCCTTTAATATGCCTTGTGCCTGGTATTTGCCATACATCCTTAGGTCTGATGACTATATGACCCACCAAAGACTAAAAAAGGCTTAGTATTTGGCAGGAAAGCATGGAATTCCACCATTCATGATTGCTAGATGTTTCATCATGTTCCTCAAGTTACGGAATGGCATGCCAGGATCTGCTCGATTCTTTATTATTTCACAGCATCAAGAGCCACCTGTGCATTTTTCAGAGAGTGCAAAACTCAGCAGGTTTCAATGGTGACCCAAAGAAATTTGCCAAGATGGCCATACTGAGTGACACCCTTCCAGGGTAGCACAGCTAAAAGACATGTCCAGACTCAAGCCCCTACATAATTGGAAACTAGAGAGCAATCTTTCTCAAGAAAATGAAATGTTCTGCTAATCTGTGGAAAAAATTTTTAGTTTTCATGATATTTCAGCTTTTTAAAACTCTTCTTTCATCTTCCCTCCACCCCAAGATTCCTTTTACTATCTCAGAGTTTACTATACCCAGATGTTTTTCTTATGCCCGTCACCAGTCAGAAAGTAAAGAACCTTCATCAACAAGTCCATCCTCAAACAGACAAACAAATAACAAAAGTAACAATGACAATGAAAGCTTGTTTGTTTAATTATCCTTAAGGATTCTTCATATATAGCATAGGTATTAGAAACAATTAGCCTTGGGTACAAATTAGTAAATGTAAATATAATGTAGTGTCTTTCTAGGCAAAATGAATACTATATTGGTGTGATAAAGACCCAAATGAAGAAAATAGCTATGAGTTAAATAAGTATATTAGGCACAAACCACTATTTGGAAGGTTATGGATAAGCATTAAACAGGTGAGGATACTGGATGACACAGTGGGTAGGATGTGAGGAGCTAGGAAAACCTGAGTTTAAATCTTGTCTTAGACACTTGCTAGCTGTGTGACCCTGGGTAAGTCATTTAATTTTCTAAGCTTTAGTTTCCTCATCTGTATAAAGAGGATAAAAATAGCGCTTAATTTCCAGGGTTAAATGGGTTAACATGTGTAAAGTATAAATGAGTTAACATATGGAAAGTGCTTAAAGCTCTCTCTATATTTTAGCTTACACTACTATCTCACAAGGTTGTTGGGAGGAACAACTCAAAACAAAAGTACACAAATGCTTTGGAAGTGTGAAGAACAGTGTGAATGCAACCTATAATTTTAAATATTCATAGGGATTATAGATTTAAAGGAGAGAGAAAGAGCTTAGAGAGCTGCCTTGGACTAAACTTTTCTAGTCCAGTCCTTTCATCTCACTGATGAGGAAACTGAATGCTCAGGGATGAGAGGTGATGAAGTGACCTGTCCAGGGTCTCCCAACTAGCAATAGGGAGGGCCAAGATGCAAAATCAGATCTTCCAGCTTCAGATCTAGAGTTCTTTTTCACTTACTTCCTAATAGCAAAGAACTAGGTGATACTCCCTGATGACAAGACTATGGGAGAGTTTCATGCACACATTAACACACTTGCACAATATAAATCTGCAGTAAAATTTTAAATCAATTCATTTTAAGTGATGTTTGCAATCACTGAATGAATAGGGTGCTAGAAGTGAAGGGACCTTGGAGAACAAGCATCTGTAAAAGGCTTCACAAACCTGAAAGCACTATATTAATTCTGGTTATTATTATTAATAATAATGATTATGGTTACAGTAAGAGTGAAGAGAATGTGCCTATGTGCTCCAGGCACTGTGTCAGGCTCTGCAGATACAATACAAAGAATGACATAGCCACTGCTAGCAATGAACTTACATTTGAGTGGGAGAGGCACCAAATATATATATATATATATATATATATATATATATATATATATATATATACACACACAGAGACATATATGGCATAAATACAAGATGAATAAATATACATATATACACAGATACACATACATACATGCACTCATGCATATCTACACACAATTAGTAGTTAGATGTCAGGGAGTTTAGGGGAACACTATCAGATAGTTTGAGGGGATAAGGAAAGGCTTCATGAAGAACCTGGTACTGGAATTGTATTTTAAATAAGAGAGAAACTCAATGAAGTGGAAATATGGAGGGAGTACCTTCCAGGTATGGGGGATGAATAGTGCAAAGGTACAGAAATAGGAGACAGTGTCATGTGTGATGAAGAGAAAGAAATTCAGTATGGCTGGAGCTCAAAGTACAGGAGGAGCAGTCATGTCCAGTGAGGCTAGAATGGTAGGTTGGAGACAGGTTCTGAAGGGCTTTAAACAGAGGAGTTTATGTTTTATGCTAGAGGCAATAGGGGGCAGTTAGGTGACACAATGGATAGAATGACAGGCCTGAAGGCAGGAAGTCCTGAGTTCAAATTTGACCTAAGACACTGACTAGCTGTGTGACCCAGGCAAATAACTTAACCCTGTTTGCTTCAGTCTCCTCATCTGTAAAATGAGCTGGAGAAGGAAATGGTATTTTTGCCAAGAAAACCTCAAATTGGGTCACCAAGAGTTGGATGTGACTGAAACCACTTAACAACAGCAAGAGACAATAGGAAACTGCTGGAGTTAGTTGACAAGTGGATTCACGTGGTTAGATCTGTGCTGAAGGAAAATTACTTTGGCAGCAGTGTGTAGGATGGGCTAGAGTGGTGAGAGACTCGAGACAGGGAGACTAAATAGAAAGTTGTTGAAATAATCTAGGCACAAACGTGACAAGGGTCTGAAGTAAGGTGGTTGGTAGTCTAGTGAGTGAAGAGAAAGGTTTGCATGTAAGAGATACTGTGCAGGTAAACTGGACAGATCTACCAACTAATTAATATGTGGAGTGAGGGAGACCAGGGAATCTAAGGTGGTATGAAGGTTATAAACCTGAGAAACTAGAACAGGCCTGCCAACATATGGCTGGTGGACCATTTGTGGCCCACCAAAGCCATCTGTGGGCAGTATGGTGTGCGGGTCTGTATTTACATTCTCTGCATTTTTTGTAGGTCATCCAGAATCCTTTGGTGGGCCAAAAGTGGTGTATGGGTGGTACTTTGAATAGAAATAACAAAGTTTGGAAAGGGAGGATTTAAGGAGAAAACTGATGTCTTCTATGTTCAACATGTTAAGTTGGAGATTTCTCCTGGACATCCAATTTGTAATTATTGCTAAAAGAAGTGCTGACTAATTATATAGATCTGGGAGTAATCTGCATAGAGATTATAGTTAAACCCATGGGACGTAATAAAGTTACTCAGAGATACACACACACACACACACACACACACACAGAATAAAGAAGAAAAATAAGGAAATGGTGTATCCTACTTTTTTGAAATATACTGTACTTTATATACAATATAAGTGATGAATATAATAATATTTAGACTGAGATGATGACTCAATGTTAAATTTAACCACCAGATATTGAATAAGTTGTATGATTTTAAATAACATCAGCTTAAATTAAGCCATTGGCTATTTTGTCAATAGCAGAACACTAGAGAGCAAATTTTGCATATATAATTAAACACTGGCATTTCAGTGACAAATATCTGACAAATACTCAGCCACTACTCAGAATTATCAATGCAAACCCATGTGGTGATAATACTAAAAAAGAGACTTTTATCCACTTACCTTAAAATGGCTAATGGTAGCCCTCTCTAGGGCAAGGGTGGGGGAGGAAGAAAATAAAAGAAGAGGAAATTTACATGATAATTTTATTATATATTTAAAAGGAATAACAAGTTGTACATAACAGTTTTGCAGTTTCATATGCAGTCATCTTTTTTTGTTATACTATTTTTGGAAATGCTTATTTTATTCCATAATTTAAAATAAAATAAATAAAATTTAAATAAATAATTTCAAGGTGACATGGACACTTTTTAATTTAAACTTGATTCTTAGTGCAGTCTGACTTTTGGGAGGAAACCCTCCTGGAGACCATGCTCTCAAGTGTTGCCTGCAATGAGTGGCGTGAGCTCCTCAGTTCTGCATTATTTAAGGATTTGATTTTATGAATTATCCAGGACTTCCACTTTTGTTCTCATGGCCAAATTTTGACCCCTTTCATATTCACCAGAACTCCTGCCTTTGAAGAGCATAAACATAAAAATGCATATGTATATAAATGTATATGTGTGTGAATATGTATGTGTGTGTAAGTATATGTTGGAAAAGGAAATGACAAACCACTCCAGTATCTCTCCCAAGAAAACCCCAAATGAGTCAGATGTGTCTGAAAACAACTGAACAACAAAAACAACAACACAACGTTGCAGCAGGCACCCCAGCATCCCCAGGGTGGCTGCCAACATAGGTTCTTAGATCTGCTTTTCTAAAGGAAAGCAACTCAAAATGGGTTAACAAGCTGACTTTAATCAATCAAACATATCATTTACCTAGTTCAGGGGAAAAAGTCAGCACCCTGAACTTCAGAGTATACAGAGGTTACAAGCAGAAATTACAACACAGAGAAACATTTCAAGCAGACAGGCCTCCCACTGTCCAACCATTACTTCCATACCTAATCAGTCACCAGAGAGGGAAGCATCAACATCTGGGTTTTTCAAAGCTGGGGGGCTCTCAACGGCTGCCCAGAGTCTCCTCTGGTCAAATCACACAACACTTCTCAAAGTGAGCCCCAAAACAAAGCCTCACGTCAGGATTTATATAGCCTTCTCCTGGGTCAGAGAATGTAACAACCCTCTTGACCCCACTGCCCAATCACAAAGTATCTCCTGAAAAACAAGCCTCCTAGCACAGGAGCCAGGTGCACTTAAGTCTATCGAAGGGCCTAAGGGCAGGGAAGATCTTACACAATACAATGTTAGAAAGATGGCAACAACATAAATTTACATTCCCATTACACACACATATACACACGTACTCATGCATGCACACACATACATATACATACACATATATGTATCTATAGATGTATATATATATATATATATATATATCTCATAGCTATATTTCAATATAGTTGGCTTCCTTTGTAATCTGATACATTTTATTTTGTATATTTAAAAACATTATTCTTAAAAGGCTCTAATACTTCACCAGACTATTGAATGAGTTCATGACACACAACAAAATTAAGAAATCCTTCTAGCATAACAGGTCCAATAGAGCCTGAATGCTTACTTATTGGCCTCATCTCAGGAACTGGAGAATTTCCATTCCCTTTCCTCTCCTTATATATGCCATTTTTTCCTCATTGATAACATTTCTGGTAACCTGTAGAATACAACTTTATGTTATTTTTCCTCAAATGACAATGGTCTTTGTAGATCTAGCCTATTTCAACCAGCAAAATACATTTTTGAGTGATTGAAGAGAGGTCAGAGAGTCACTTTGCTCTGGGGACAGAGCTGGTCTGTGTAGGGATAGAATTTGTGACCTTAAGCTTCATTAGCACTACACTCTAAACAATGGAGACTATGAGGTACAACATTTTTATCAAAGCTGACATAGGCATTATCTAAAGAGTGATTAATGTCCAAGCTATCCCTTCAGAAAACAATGCCTTGAGTCTCAGGGAATCCAACCCTCAACCAAAGGCTGATTAGACAATAAATGTCCTGTGGATACAATCCTTCAAGAACCTCATGATTAAATTGTCTATTTAATAAAATTACACTGCGATCTTCATTATAATTGGGTGTTATCTGTTTGGTATTGTCTTTAAGGTATTATTGTCTGTTGAATTAAGATACTGAATGCTGTTAATTATATTTGGGTGAAAAGAATCATCTTGCATATTCATTGAAAGATAGAAACCACCCAAATCCTCCTGGTTGAATAATGTTGAATAAGGGAACATCTCTAGTTACTTTTTCTAAATCTGCTTCCCTTTTTTTTTTTAATCAGGGTTTCTCTTATATTCATAAGATTCACCTGTTTCAACAAAGAAACAATGGTTCTTTACTCAGCCTTGGAGAATGTGAACTACTCCTCTTTACAAAATAAAATGGATTCATCATTCCTAGTTCAAGCCCTTCCCATCAAGTACCAGATGGCTTTGAAATTTACTAAGGCAGGCCTCCCTCACCCTGAAGGAGTTACCTCCGTCAAACTCACCTAGAATGAGGCCAAGCCTGGCTCAGGGCTTCATCAGTGAAGTAAATAGGGGAACGGCATCTGGCTGAGCACAGGACAACATTCATTTTTCCCATTTCATATTCTGTCAGCTGCAGCATTTGTAGTTTTTATTGTTGCAGCCCCACTTTATACGCAGATTGTGGCGCCTGAATTATTTTAGTTCAATAAACAATTCTCAAGTGCCTACGGACTGTGTATAAAATGGCAGGCTAGTGGCTGGGAAAACAAAGACCCAAAGTGAAGCAGCTCCTGCCCTCAGTTTATGTCTTATAGGAAGAGTAAAAAGTTACTTTTCAGCCTCACCTCATATCATTTCCACAAATTCTCTCTTGAAATCACTTACACCAGACCATTTTCCTTCCCCTGAACAACATCTACACTTGCCATTGTTCAGATTGCTGCCTACATCTGGTATGCTTTCTCTCCCCTCTTGGCCTATTGATTTCCAGTTCTATAGGAACTTTGTCTATCAGTATTCACCTTTCCTGGCAGAACTGACATGGCATTTTGTTTTGTACCTGTCCAATATATATGTAACATATCACTTTTCTGCATTTGTTTCTTATTCATGAGGATAGGGATTCTCTTATAATACTATCTTCTTCCTCCTCTTCCTTTTCCTCTTCCTCTCCCTCTTCTTCTTCTTCATCTCTCTGTATCTGTCTCTGTCTATCCATCTCTAGCCCTCTGTCTCTGTCTTTTTGCCTCTGTCTGTCTCTATCTCTGTCTCTCGTCCTCCCTCCTCTCCATCATTTTATTTTTTTTCCAAATGCTTTATTAACTTCTGGTTTGCTACATTCGTTTCTGCCAGATTTTGACTTACAATTTTTCCCCCATTTTCCCCTACCCACCACCCCAGAATAGCAGTCCCACAGGATATCCCCTCATCAGATCTGCTCTCTCCCATATCTTCTTCCATACCCCCTTTGACTTTTCCAGTAGGGCGAGGTGAATCTCTGTGCCCCAATGCCTGTATATCTTATTTCCCAATTATAAGTAAGATGGTATTAATAATAGTATTTATATATTTTTAAACATTTGATTTTAAAACTTCAAATTCAAGATTCATTCCCTTCCTCCATTGTCACCCACTCTTACTGGGAAGACAAGCAATTCAGCATGTGTTGTACATGTGTAGTTATGCAAAACATTACCCTAGTAGATATATTGTAAAAGACTGACTATATTTCCCTCCCTCCTATCCCACCTCCCACTTGGTCTATTCCCTACTTTGATCCTGTCCCTTGTCAAAAGTGGGTGCTTCCAACTTCCCTCTCCTCCAGCCTGCCCTCCCTTCCATAATCCCCCCTCTCATCCCCTACCCCCTATTCTGCTGTAAGGTGAGATATCCTATTTAGTATGCATGTCATTCTCTCCCTGGCCCAAATTTAATGAGAATAAGGTTTTGCCTTTTTGCTTCCCTGTTCTTGCCCTCCCTTGTAAACATTTTCCCTTGGCTCTTCTATATGAGATAGTTTACCTCATTCTGTCTCTCCCCATCTCCTCTCATTATATTCCTCTCTCACCTCTTAATTTCACCTTTTAAGTGTCATCCCTTCCTATTAAATTCGACCTATGCCCACTCTCTATGTGTAGCTATAAATATATAAACACACATTCACATATGTATTCATATGCCCATATACCGTTCTTAAACTATTTTCATACTGAAAAAGGTTTCATCGGTTACAGTTATCGTTTTTCCATGTAGGAATGTAAATAGTTCAACTTTGATAAGTTTCTTATGATTTCTTTTCCCTGTTTACCTTCTCAAGCATCTCTTACTTCTTGTGTCTGGATGTCAAATTTTCTATTCAACTCTGGTTTTTTTCCTCAAGAATGCTTGAAAGTCCTCTATTCCACTGAATGACCATATTTTCCCCTGAAATATGATACTCAGTTTTGTTGGATAGGTGATTCTTGGTTTTAATCCCAGCTCCTTTGCCCTCTGGAATATCATATTCCAAGTCCTTCAATCCCTCACTGTAAAAGCTGCCAGATCCTGCGCTATTCTGATTGTTTTTTTTCACAATATTCAAATTGTTTCTTCCTGGCTGCTTGTAATATTTTCTCCTTGATCTGGGAATTCTGGAACCTGGCTATAATATTCCTAGGAGTTTTCTTTTGGGGATCTTTTTCAGGAGGTGATCTCTGGATTCTTTCAACGTTTATTTTGCCCTCTGGTTCTAAAACATCAGGGCAATTTTCCTTGAGAATTTTTTGAAGGATGATTTCTAGGTTCTTTCTTTGATCATGGCTTTCAGGTAGTCCAATAAATTTTAGATTATCTCTCCTGGATCTATTTTCCAGGTCAGTGCTTTTTCCCATGAGATATTTCACATTGTCTTCTATTCTTTCATTTGTTTGGATCTGCTTAATAGCATCTTGATTTCTCATAAAGTCATTACCTTCCATTTGCTCCAGTCTAATTCTGAAGGAATGATTCTCCTAAGTGAGCTTTTGAGATTCTTTTTCCATCTGGCAAATTTGGCTTTTTAAGGCATTCTTCTCCTCATTGCCTTTCTGAGCCTCCTTTGCCATTTGAGTTAGTCTATTTTTTAAAGTGTTGTTTTCCTCAGTCAGGCAGTGGACTTTCATTTCATACTTTTCTTGCTTTGTTCTCATTTCTCTTCCCAATTTTTCCTCCACTTCTCTTCTCTGCTTCTTAAGGTCCTCTATGGCCTGTAACCCGCTCATATTTTCACTTGGGGCTTTTGGTGCAGCATTTCTGACCTCCCAATCCTCCTCCTGTTCCATGCTTCAGCCCTCTTTGCCCCCAGAATAGGAGTCTAATGTTGAATTTTTCTGTTTGTTTTGTTTACTTTGCCTAGGCACGTTGCCACTCTATTACTTGACTTTTTGGCTTATTGTCACAGTAGGACTCTGCCACCAGCCAGGGGAGCTTCTGTCCCAAATGTTGGGGTTTTCTCAGCTGCCAGAGGTATTAGTTGGGTGCCCTCTCTGAAGCCTCCACATGCTCTGGCATGCTGGTCACATACCCTAAGACCTCCACCCCAGACTGGAATCCAGATCCAAGAAAGTTAAAGCAAGCAAGCTTACCCCCTAGACTGATTGCCTGGTCCCCCCACAGTCTGCAGGCCAGGAGCTGAAGCTGCAATTTGTGATGCAAGCTGCTCAGCATCTCAGTGGCTTCTTGCCCCCAGGGGCAAGAGTCTGACATGCTCTCCCACCTAGTAGGTCCTAAAGTCCATACTGCACTGACATACTGCACTTTGTTCTTGGCATCTACGTGTTGATAATTCTGGAAACTCTACAGCTTCCAGTGTTCTGGAATCCCTCCAACTGGTTGCTGGTCCAGCCACCCCAGAGCTAAAACCTCTGATTCATGTGGGCCTGGGCTTGGCTCCCAGAGCACTGTGTTGCATGCTCCCTTCCGGGCTGCCAGGCTGCCAGGCTGTCCTCAGCAGGAGGTTAGCTTCTCTGTGTCATTTTGTGGGTTCTGTAGCTCCAGAGTTTGTTAAGAATCCCCTTTTATATGGATTGGAAGTCCTGTTGTTACTCTGACATCTTGACTCTGCCCCACCTCTCCATCATTTTCTAAGGGTTCAATGATCATCTTTATGCAAATGACTCCTATCTAGCCCTTGTCTCTCCAGATCTACTTCACCAACTGCTTAGTGGACATCTCATACTGGATCTCACATTGGCATCTCAAATTAAGCACATCCAAATCAGAACTCATTATAGCATCTCCAAAACACATCCTTCTTTAGAACTTCCATATTCTTACCTACTAAGTGCTCTAACATCCTTCCTGTAACCCTAGGTTCATAACCTCAGAGTCACCCTGGATTTGGCACTTTCCTTCATACCTTATATCCAATCAGCTGGCAAATTTTGTCATTTCTACTTCTATGACATGACAAATAGCTTTTGCTCCCTTTCCTTTATCCAAATAGGCACCACTAGGGTTCAGGTCCTCATCACCTCTTACCTAAACCATTGTAATAGTCTCCTAATTGATCTCCTTGACTCTCCTTCTCCATTCCAATCTATTCTCCACACAGATACTAAATAGATTTTTCTAAGGTGTTTGTTTGATTATATCATTCTGCTATTCAATAAATACCTGTGCTCTGCACTCTCCATACAATCAAATTTAGCCTTTGTTTTTGAAATTTAAAGCTTTTTATGACCCAATCTCAAACTACCCCCTCCAGATTTATAAGACATATACTCTTCATGTATAATATTTGGTATGTTACATATGTATTCCTTAAGGTACAATACAGTCCAGTCTAGTTGGCCTTATTATTCCTCCATTTTCCATCTCTACTCTTGTCCTAGCTTATCCTAGGTCTGAAATGAAACTCTCTCATCTCTGCCTCTTAGCATCCCAAGTTTCATTCAAGATTTGAGTATGATATTCTACATGAGGCCTTTCTTTATCTGGCCAGCTACTAGCACTTTCTCCACCAAATTATCTTGGAGCATATATGTGTGGGTATATGTGGGTGTGGGTGTGGGTGTGTGCTCACATACGTGTGTGTGCTTGTGATCAGCTCAGTGGATAGTGTGCAAGGTCTGAAGTCAGGAACACATCTCCCTGAGCTCAAATCTGACCTCAGACATTTACTATCTGTATGACCTGTGCAAGCCAATTAAACCAGTTTGCTTCAGTTTCCTCATCTGTAAAGTGAGCTAGAGAAGAAAATGGCAAACGACCCCAGTATCTTTGCCAAGAAAATCCCAAAGGGGGCCAAGAAGAGTCAGACACAACTGAAATGACTGAACAACAATATTATGCATGTATATACACACAATACAAAAAATATGTACATGTGCATCTGTATATATACATGTATATGTGTGTATATACATGTGCAAATATGGATGTGTATATACTTGTATCTACATGTATATACTCATATCTAAGTAGTATATACTTTTATAATGTATGTTGTCTCTCCCAATAGAATTTAAGTTCCTTGAAGTCAGGGATAACTCCTTTTCTTGTCTTTGTATCCCTAGTGTTTATTATAATGCCTTTCACATTATAGGTGTTTTAACGAATTCTTATTGATCTATTGATGGATACTTTGTTCTTCCCCATTTTTGTTTAAAGAATGAATTCAACATTTTAAAATTATTGGTTAACAATGTTCCTACCACCGTGGTAAGTACTATGAAGAATTTCAGGAAATAGAAGGCATGGTTCCTACCCTCAAAGAGCTTATTATCTTGGGGAAAACAATATATACACACATGAAACCATTAGAAAATAGTAAGCTGCTAAATCACATGGCGCTGGCTATAAGTACTTCTCAATCCAGCAGTGTCCTATGGCCTCTGGGAATAGAAGATGAGATATCAATTAGCGGAGGTCATTCTGAGATAGACTTTAGCACAACAGGCTCAAAGGGTGAAGGAGTCTAAAGTGCTTGAAAGGCAGTATGGAAGCAATTTGGGGTGGAGAGAGTTTTATCTCTCTAATTATCTAACAGGTACTACAATGAGTCAAGGAGGGTTTGAGGACTTTGAAGTCCTTATATGAATACAAAGGTTTGTGGCTAAGGCAGGAAAGCTGGAAAGAGTAGGTAAAGATGTGGTCAGAGAGTGTCAAGTAAGAGACCTCAGAGCTGGACCTGAAGATGGCAAAGTTAACCGTGGGGCCTATCTGGTGTATAGTTGGGAGGGAGTAGAGATGGAGTCTTGTGTGGTAAAAGTGAAAAGAACACGAGTTTGTGTACTCAGAAGTACTAAGTTTAAGTCCCAGCTCTGGCACTTGAGAAGTGCATTAGAGAGGTGAAAGCAAGGTACTGCTTGGACAAAGGCTAGATCATTACTGTCTGAAGGATTTGTGTATCAAGTTCAATAAAGATTATCTTGATTATCAAGATGATCTTGATTACCAAGATTATCTTGATCACCAAGAGGGGATTTCAAGGTGTGGACTTTTGTTAGGAGATACCTTCCGTGGTGGATAGGTAGGTTGCTCGGTGGATAGAACACTGGCCCTGGAGGCAGGAAGAATCATCTCTGTGAGTTCAAATTTTACCTTAAACATTTACTAGCTGTGTGACCCTGGGCAAGTCTTAATTCTGCTTGCCTCAGTTTCCTCATCTGTAGAATGAGGTGAAGAAAGAAATGGTAAATTACTCCAGTGTCAGATTGTTCTGGCCCACTTGTCAATACAGGCATCACAAATGCTCAGGCTCCTTAAGAGTCTACCCATGATAGTGAATCTTTAATAAACTTTGTTTTACTTTGGCTGAGAAAAGACTTGAGTTGAATTCATTCAGTGAGACCTGGAGGGTCAGTGTTTTGAGGTCTCAAGCACCTCTCAACCCTAAAGCTCAACATTATAGTTCCCTGACTGGGAACCACTGCTAAACTCAAGTCCTTCTCCAGCCAAGGAAGGCATGTAAGTCTCCTCCTCTCCCTGTCCCCTTCTCACACTCCAGGCACTTTGGAGGTGCTTTTCAGACCTGACTTCTCAGTTCCTACTAGCTCAGACAGCTAGGAGGCTGTTGCATACTCAGCCTGACACTCTCAGGTTTATGGTCCAGTAGTTATGTTGGAGGCCATGGACCTGGGCACAGCTTCTGAAGCATGGAGGATAAGTACAGATGCCCCATTGGGAAATGTAAGCCTGATTCTTTCAATTCTTTCAGTGCTAGGGAATTGGGAAAACTTAACAGGAAAAAAGATTGCAAAGGAGAACTCAGAAGTCATGTACTATCCATCCTAAAGATCAAAGGGTCATACTTCATAAATTCTCTTACATATTAACAACAAAAAAAAACACATCCTGGTAATATGTACTGAATCAGGGAAAGTCATCTAGGCTTTGCTGTTGGAGCCTTTTGGTCCCATTACATGCAAATCTCAGACAAATTCCACGAGTTTGCAGTAAAAACCAGCAGATCACCAAATGGTACTGATAATTTTGAAATGATGTGAATGTGTTCACTTCCAACTTTTATGGATAACTTTGAAATTATATAGATATGTTAATGAATTAACAATTAACCTCAAGGTGGCACAGATAAGAGTTAGTCTATTCTCCCATCAAAACCCTATAACAGTGAGCCCTCAAACTCCCCCACCCCAGCATTCTGCCCTCTTTTAAGGGCCCGTATTGCTTGATTGCTTTTAACTCCAATCTGTGGTTACATCAGTGACTCATCCCACCTCATGCTCTTCCTTACACTGCCTGCCTTCCTTTACCACGCCATAGCCTGTCTCTAGGCTGTCTGACCTTGGACCTCTTTTTGCCTGCTTTTCTCTGCCTTTACACCCTCGGTGCCTTATTAAAGTGTAATTGCAGCCCTAATTCCGACTGCCACCTTGACCTTTTCTAATACGTACCCAAAGAACTGGGCATGCCTTTCCCATCTTATAATTTCATAAATTAATGATCAATTCATCAAGCAAGACCTTTCTATATAGATCATATAAAAATGACCTTCAGCCCAGTCCCATCGAAGTGATCACAAATGACTAGTTCAACTGATGAGCTTTAAAAAAATATATTTACAGAATAGCTACAGATAAGAAATGGCCCCAGTTCCTTTAGCAGTTATAGAATTCTATGCAAAAAATAGCGTTCAAGAGCACTATTTTTGGAGGTTTTCTTGAATCCTGGTTGTATCCCCAGACCTCTCTGAAACACGTTTTTGAAAAGTGTGCATTTGAAAATCTAGGTCTCTTAGAAGAATAGGTCCACAGGGCAAAAGTTAAGTAGGAAATCAAGAATGGAATACTTTTCTTCAATTAAACCTAATTGGGCAGGAATTGTATTTCTCACAAGGTCACCTCATGCATTCATCCATTCATTCAATAAGCATTTGTTAAGAGACAAATAAATGCAAATATTTTGATAGATCATAGGGGAATAGATCATAGGGGAAAGAGGGTTAGCTGGAGTGAATAGAAAGCTAAAAACAAAGGATCTGCCATAAAGGATCTTATATTTTATTGGGTATGGAGAAATAAGTACATATATAAATAAATGCAAAATACATAAAATTTAAATACAAAATAGTGTATGTCAAATGGTAGCAGTGGGGAGAAGGGCACTAGCCACTGGGAAAATCTGGAAAAGTCTTGGGTAGGAGGTGACACAAACTGAGTTTTGAAGGAAGCCAGGGATTGAAAAAAATGGCAGTAAGTTCTGAATTCTAGGCATTGGGGATAGCCTTGCAGAAGCCAAGATGTGGGAGATGGAATATAATATATAGGAAACAACAATTTCCAGTTTGTCTGGTATAGAGAATATATGAAGAGCAGTAATATGTAAAAATGCTAAGAAGATAAGTCAGAGTCAGATTGTTAAAGGCTTTAAATATTGAACAGAGAAAGTTTTATTTCATACTGTTGTTGTGTTTGTCCTTCATTCATGAAGAGGACCACAACATCAGGGACATGATCTCATGATTTGCAGTTGACTTTGACTTGAGTAAGGGGGAGCTGTGCAAGGTCAGCAGACTCACTTTCTTCTCCAGAGCCATCTGGATGCAGTGACGAGATATCAATCAAGACAACTGGAGATGGCTCAGGATGTATTGGGAAACCCTGGACCTTTTAGGCTTTTCAGGTTCTCACTTTGAGTCAGCATCTTTAAGAAGTTAGTCAAGGGATGGCCCCTCTAATCAAGAAAAGAGAAGAGAAGAGGAGAGGAGAGGGGAGGGGAGGGGAAGGGAAGGAAGGGGAGGGGAGAAGAGGGAAAGAGAGGGAGGGGAGGGGAGGGGAGGGAAGAGGAGGAAAGGAAAGGAAAGGAAAGGAGAGGAGAGGAGAGGAGAGGAGAGGAGAGGAGAGGAGAGGAGAGGAGAGGAGAGGAGAGGAGAGGAGAGGAGAGGAGAGGAGAGGAGAGGAGAGGAGAGGAAAGGAAAGGAAAGGAAAGGAAAGGAAAGGAAAGGAAAGGAAAGGAAAGGAAAGGAAAGGAAAGGAAAGGAAAGGAAAGGAAAGGAAAGGAAAGGAAAGGAAAGAGGAGAGAAGAAAAGAGAAGAGGAGAGAAGAAAAGAAAAGTAAAGATCACACCAGGAGGGGAAGACCCTCAGGCTTCCTGGCCAAAAGAAAAACAACCACTATTTACTATTTACATCCACGCTGTGCTAGGAGGGCAGGGACTTATTGACCCATCTATAAGCTCCAGAGTGAATTTAGTTTAATGACTGGTCTTTGAGAAAGCAATCTAGCCAGTGAAGCCCAAGTTAAGGAGACAGCTTTCAGTCATCAAAATGGACCTTCCCCATGTTTCATCCTAAAGGCAATAGGACACCCCTGAGACTTGTTGAGCAAAGGAGCGATGCCTTTCTACCAATGTTGTAGGGAGTGTGAATGTGGCAGCTCTCTGGAGGCTGGATTGGAGAGGGGAGAAGCTCGAGGCAGAGAGATCTCTTAGGAGGCTCTCTATGGGAAAGCTAATGAAGACCTGAACTAGAGGGTGACTGAGTGAGAAAGGCATGTTATGGTGGTAGAACTCATAAGAACTTGATAAAGAAATTCTTCGCCTCCACAAACACAAAGCTGATACAGCCCCAGAGTCCTGACTAGGACCACATCTATTCTGGAATCTGACTCTTGGTCTGAGCCCTGAAGTAGCTGGTTCCCACCCACATCTTCACCCACAAATGTTTTTTTATAAGAGATCTTTCTAATACATTTTGGTTCTTGTAGCACCCTGCCTCCGTGTCTTGTCAGTCTTGTCCCCTTCAATATTCATCAGTCTTAAAGAGCCCTAAAGACAGATAGTAAATCAGGCCAAGAAGGGGGAGGGAAGGGAATAAGCATTTATATACTGCTTCCTATATACCAAGGACTGTGCTATTCACTTTACAAATATTAACTCACTTGATTTTCACAGCTATCCTGAGAGTTAAATGCTATTATCCTCATTTTTCAGCTAAGGAAATTGAGGCAAAGAGAAAATTAAGTGATTGGCCAAGGCTCACACAGCTACTAAGTATCTGAGGCTGGATTTGAACTCAGATCTTCCTGCCTCCAGGCCAAGCCCTCTATCCTTCTCATACAAAGTTTCTGACTGCATACTATAACTGCTGCCTCTCACTATTATCCCTTGGTTGTAGGAAGAGTGGTTCTGCAGTCTGAATCCGTGGGCCTATAGTGCCAATGCAATACTCACAGTGCCGATGGCAACTATAAATTTGCTGGCATAGTTCTCAATTATAAAATGTAACAGACTCTTCATATGTAAGACAGAAGCAAAACATTTATTCAGACACCAGAAAACCAAATCTCAACACCAGGAAACCAAATTCATCATAGCAACATAGAAATTAATACACCACAATGCATCACAGAGCCACACTGTCCTTTAGCCTTCCCACAAACCAACCTAGCTTTCTCCTTGCCTGAGTGTCCTCTCTCTCCCCCACTGTCTAGCTGCTCTGACTCCCAGCTTCCTGTGGGCTCTGCTCCACCCTTTAGCAAACTTTTCTCACCACAGGGTCCATGTGATTATATTTTGCCTCTTAGGGGGCAGGGAAGACCTTCAAATCAAAGAAGGTCTTCAAATTCCCTTAGGTGTATTGAGGGGCAGGGAAGATCTTTAAATTCCCATTACCATTACGGGGCCAGATGGAAATCACAGGCTCGCCATCCTTTTCCTAAAATAGAATCTTCCCTGTATAGGGTGGTAGACAGGGAGGGACCAATGGTGTTCTTATAAGTATTTAATAACTGACTCTCTGGGGAAAAGACCAGCTAGGTGGTACAGTGAATAGAGGGCTGGGACTGGAGTCAAGAAGATTCATCATCCTGAGATCAAATCTGGCCTCAGATACATACTAGCTGTGTGATGCTGGGCAAGTCACTTAACCCTCTTTGCCTCAGTTTCCTCATCTATAAACTGGAAAAGGAAATGGCAAACCATTCCAGGATCTTTGGCAAGAAAACCCCAATTGGCATCCTGAAGAGTTGGACATGACTGAACAACAAAAAAGACTATCTGAAACAGCAAAGGAAAAGAAGATTGTTATGAGCACATACAGGCACAGTGACATCACAAAAATAATAGGGAGATAAGGGCTTATCAGAATGAATATTGCTGAGTTTCTACTTCAGCCATCTCTTCCTTTAGCACCTGCCTGTTATCACCTTCTCTACAGATTTCTTTGATGTTGCAAAACAGTTTTATTTGTTCCCATAGCCAGAGGGTTCCTCAGTTGGTAAACCACTTGTTGTTTATCCGCACCCCCCACCCCCTACCCCTCCCACTCCCCCCCTGTCCCCCACCCCCCCACCCCCCTCTTCCAGCAGTGAATTTGAAAATACTCTTCAGAAGATAATGTTGTGTTTCTCATTCTATTTCAATTTCCCTTGTTTGATCTTGCTTTTCTTGCCTGGAGCTTGCATCTTAGACTACAGTAAATTATTTACTGGAGTTAGCACCCATGCTTTGTGTTATTCAGAATATAAACCTGAAATACTGGAGCAATCAAACTTTGCCAACCCAAGATATTTGTGTGCAGATGATATACAACCAGATCAAAAGATGAATCATAATTTTTCCTCCATTGATTTTTGCAAGTAAGTAGGAAAGATATGAGGGTAACCTGGTGCTTTTGAAACATGAAGATGTAACAACATAAGCAAGTGTCAGTGTCTTCTCAAGCCTGATATGGAAGGCTTCTGACACACTGGAAGTCCCACAGACATCTCAAACTCCACATGTGCAAAACTGAACTTATTATCTCTCTCCTCAAAGTCTGCTCCCTTCCAAACTTCCCTATTACTCTAGAGGGCACCACCATCTGTCCAGTTCCTCAGACTCACAGTCTAGGTCAGGGGTGGAGAACCTGTGGTCTCAAGGTCATGTGTGGCCTTCTAGGTCCTTAAGTGCAGCCTGTTGACTGACTCCAAGCTTCAGAGAACAAATCCCCCTAATAAAAGGATTTGTTCTGTAAAACTTGGACTCAGTCAGAAGGCCACACCATAGGACCTAGAGGTCATAGATAGCCTTGAGGTCATAGGTTCCCCACACCTGGCCTAGGTATTACTCTCAACTCTTCCTTATCTCTCAATCTGTTGCAAAGGCCTGTCAATTTCACATATGTAACATCTCCCAAACATACTTCTTCATATGTAAGCCTACTGGATGGTCTGCCTGCCACATAAACTCTCTTCATCTTAATCCACCCTCCACTTTGCTGCCAAAGTGATTTTTTCTAAATTGAAGCTCATATACTCACACACACTCTCAATAATTTCAGTGGTTCCCTATCACCTCCAGGATCAGATATAAAATCCTCTTTTGGGCATAAAGACTTTCATAACTTACCCCTCTCCCTTCTAGGCTTAATTCTAATACCTTCCCTTTGTTGATTATTTTCTATTTATCTTGTATTTGTCTTGTTTATATATAGTTGTTTGTACATTGTCTCTCCTGTTAGATTTTGAACTCCTCAAGGGCAGAGGCTGGCTTTTGTCTTTCTTTGTATTCCCAGTGCCAGTACCTGGCACATAGTAGGCACTTAAAAAAATTAGAGGTCAAGTTCAGCCCCCTCATTTTATTTCATTTTTTAATTGTAAAACATTGCATTTTTAAAAATCATTCTGAATTTAAGAAATAAAACAAGAATTTCCATAACAAAGTAGAATTTTAAAAAATTAGATTGCACAGAGAGAAGGCTTTTAATTAATGTTTACTGACTGACTCCTGTCTGAAAGGATGACTGCAATGTGGATAGTGAGTAGTGAATTGAACTTCAAGTCAGAAAACTATTGGCTTTAAATCTTATCTCCCACTTGTTCTCATCACCCTTCTCAGGGTCACAAGTTCCCAGTGGAGATAAAGACCAGACCTGTGATTGCAGACAAGGAAATTCCCTTCACCAGTGAAGACCAGCACCTTCCTAGAGTACACAGAGGTCATTTGACTTGCCTAGTCTCACAAACATGTCAGAGGTAGGATTTGGCATATGTCTACCTCACTTCAAGTCTAGCTCTCTATTCTTCTCAGTTCCTCCACTTTGCAATTCTTTTTCATTTCTTTTCCTACCTATGAACTATCCAATAATCAAGAACATAGGTAGCCTGGGAGATAACCACAAACATATACTGCTTTTGCCACCCGGGCCCTCTAGCAGCAACCACACTAGCATACCCAGGATGGCTCCTAGCACAGGTTCTTAGATCTGCATTACTAGGAAAAATAGCTGTTTAAGGAGACAACAATCTTTTAAAATTACATTTGCTAGTTCAAGGGAAAAGTCAGCTCCCTGAACTTCAGAGAAAATACAAACAGAGAAAATACAAGCAGAGAAATGAAGACCAACAGACAGAGCTCTGACTGTTTGAATCAAAGCAATATTGCTATACACTTTACATATATCCCTGGATTGAGAGAGCCTTTACATCTGAGCAGTTGGGGAGCTCTGTCATATAGCCACTCAGAATCTAGGCTAGGGAATCACAAGATCCTTCTAATAAGTGAGCTCTCAAAGTCAGAACACATCACAACCCTGTGACTCAGTGCCTAATTAGAAATTAGCAAAAGGTGTGAAAGCCTTTCTATAAGCAAGCCTCCTCTAAGCAAGCTTGCCTTAATGGGTTGCACAGTGAGGCCTATTAATGAGCAAGGAAGATCTTAAATCCCATTAACATTACAGGTGCCACAATGGAAGGTTCTAAGATGCTTGAAGACACATATACTGCATCTTTTGGTTGATATGTGTCTTTTAAAAAAAAACAGCTATATCCTATAAACCTAAATATGCCCACCTCTCCCCCGACTAAGCATATACATTAGCTTAATTCAATATATCATTAACATTAAAGGAATCCCGCAACAATAGAAGAGTAGAATGCAAACTCTTTGAGGACAGGGCCTTTATTTTTGTTTTTATGTCTCCAGTATCTAGCATAGTTGTCAGCACATAGTGGGCATTTAACAAATGCTTGTCTAATTAAACTGAATAGAGTGGTGGAAGGGGAGTCAGGAGAAATTTGAGCTAAAATCCTGCCTCTGGCACTTACTGGCGGTGTAAACATCGGCAAGGCATCTCACCTCTCTGGATCTCAGTTACCTCAACTGCAAAATGGGAATAACAATTCCTGTAGTATCCACAGTTTTATTTTCATTTTTTTATAAATAAGATCAAATAAGATAATGTAGGTAAAATACCTTGTAAGTTTTAAAACTCTACATAAGTGTTGGTAAATATTATTTAATGCTGAACTGACTCCAGAGCACTAAGAATGTGTTCTCTAGTTGCTGGATTAGGGTAATTAAATATTTAAGCCATAGAGAAACATCGCCAGGGAGATTTTTTTTTTTAAAGAGCCTTTTGGTGTCAATGACATCACACTACATAGGCAGTCACCAAATTTATAGAATTGGGAATCTGGGAAGAAAGATATTTACTATTTCTATGTGTTGCATTTATATATGCATATATATACATGTATACATATGTCCATACACATGTATGTGTGTACATATATTTATATTCCTATATGTAATACTAAGCCTTTTCCAGTTTGTTATTGGGTTGCCTATTAGAGGCAGATAAGTTGCTAAATGGTTAGAGCACTGGACCTGGAATCACTTATTGCCTGTGTAACTCAGGGTAAGTCACTTAACCTCCATTTGCCTTAAACTGCAGAAGGAAATGGCAAACCACTCTAGTATCTTTGCCAAGAAAAGCCTACAAAGGGTCATGAAGAGTTGGTTACAATTCAACAATAACAGCAATAAAGCTTATGTATGATTTTGATGCTGATAAAAATGGAGAATGTTGTTCATTCATTTTAAGTCAACAAGCATTTATTAAACACCTCCTAGATGCAGAAAAACTGACATACAAGGATAAATAAAATATGGTCCTCAGTCTCATAGAATGGTGGGGGACAAGGGAGGGGGATTTTGTATACAAATAGCTACAATAATAAAATAGAATGTAAGTGAATAAGACAAGTCTATACAAAGTGCTATTTGAAAGAAGAGAAACCCTCCCCCCCACCCCCCACCACAAACACACACTGGAGGAATTAGGAAAGGTTTCTTGGAGGAGATAATATTTGACCCAAATCTTTTTTTTTGCTTTTTGGAAGGCAACTGGGGTTAAGTGACTTGCCCAAAGTCACACAGCTAGTTTTTGTGTTAAGTGTCTGAGGCCAGATTTGAACTGAGGTCTTCCTGACTCCTAGCCACCCCAGGACCCAAATCTTGAAGGATTTAAGATTAGCAGGAAGGAAAAAGGGTTGAAGGAAAGAGAGAAATGTGAGCCAATGGATGAGGAAGAAGGTAGGATACATATGGGGTACCTCAATAGCCTAGTGTTGTCAATGTGGAGGGCATGTGGAAGGGATTAGAGTGAAATACAGCTAGAAAGACTGTGACAAGATTATGGAGTGTGAGGGAGGCTCCTAGAGTTATTTTCCTACAGCACAGGTCTGATACTCTCACTCCACTACTCAATAAACTCTAGTGACTCCCTATTACTTTTAAGATTAAATACATACTCTTCTGTTTTGTATTTAAAGCCTTTCATAACCTGATTCCAATTTATTATATATTATTGGCTTTCATTCATTCAATGATCCAGTCAAATAGACCTTCTTGCTTCCTCTAACATATAAGACTCCATCTCCCTTTACACAGGCTGTCCCTACTATACCTGGAATGCACTGCCTCCTTACCTCTACCTTTTAGAATCTCTGATTTCCTTTAAGGCTCAACTTAAATGTCTTCTTCTGCAAGAGACCTTTCTTGATATTCCTCAGTGAATAGTAGTACCTTGTCCCCTAATTTATCTTGTTTGTATATATATATATATATATATATATATTATGTGCAGCTAGGTGTTACAGTGGATAGAATGCCAGGACCGGAGTCAGGAAGATTCATCCTCCTAAATTCAAATCTGGTCTCAGACACTATCTGGACAAGTCACTTAACCCTGTTTGCCTCAGTTTCCTCAAGTATAAAAGGAACTGGAGAAGGTTATGGCAAACCACTCTAGTATTATTGCCAAGAAAACCCCAAAATGGGGTCATGGAGAGTCAGAAATGAATCACCAATAATATGTATTTTATATCTTTCATTTATACCTTGAATATACTCTATTCAGCTCACCCCCAATAGAATGTAAGGTTCTTGAGATTAGGGATTGCTTCATTTTTGTCTTTGTATACCCAGAGCATAACAGTAGTTAGCATGTAGAAGGTGCTTAAAAGAGCTCTGGATTTTGAGTCAGAGGATCTGGGTTTGATTCCTTGTTCCACTACTTAATAATTAGTTTGCCACTGAGCAAAATCATTTACC
Source organism: Gymnobelideus leadbeateri (assembly GCA_011680675.1). Lineage (NCBI taxonomy): Eukaryota > Metazoa > Chordata > Mammalia > Diprotodontia > Petauridae > Gymnobelideus > Gymnobelideus leadbeateri. The sequence goes on along the minus strand of WOXC01010032.1, from coordinate 33,579 downwards.
TTATTTAGGGCTCAGTTTCCTCATTTGTAAAATGAGGGGTTGGACTATATTATCTCTAAAGTCTTTTCCATGTCTAAATCTACGATCCTATAAAAATGTTTCAGGACCAGATTTTGCCCTCAGAGAGACACCTGTCATGTACATTTTCCTCTCTCAGGAGGCCTGCCTGGGTACTAAGAATAAAATATTTTTAGCATTTTCTCTGGTCCAACTACCAGGAAGCTGATGGACTCAGCTTTTTAGAGTGTTCTAGCCAGGGGGATGACCCAGGGCAATGCCGGGAAGCAGATAAAGCTTGTCTGACACCTTCTTCTGTCTTCTTACTGAGTCCCCTTCCCAAGGAGTTCAAACCAGACACCCCACATCAGAGCCTTTTCTCCTTGACCTGAAGTACTAAAGCTGCTTCCAAACCCAAGTGAGGAATATCACTATGTAATGTTTCCAAGCGTGTTATGTCACTGTTGTGATCTCTGTGTAATGCCCCCTCCCCGAGACCCTCAATAACTCATTTGAAATTGACTTATTCTGTTTCTCTTATCTACTGCTACCCTGAATTGCTGGTGTTTTATCCTACTGAATTAATCTGTGCCACTGTCTGGATGGTCAAGATGGCTCCTTCCCATAAGGAATTTCTTACACATCTTTGGCACTCAATAAATATTTGCTAAAACTGAATGAAAGGCTTATGTGAATTTGACTACTGGAAGAAGTGACCTCATCTTTGTTGTTTAAATCAGACTAAAATATTTAAAAATTTTAGTTAGAAGGAACCTTAGAAACAATTTACCACAACTTCCTCATTTTTACAGATGAGAAAATTGAAGGATAGAGAGGTTAAAGGAATTGACCAATGTCACAAAGGTATTAAGTAGCAGAGTCAGTATATGAACCCAAATCTCCTGATCCTCTAACTCCAAATCTGGGGCTCTTACTGAGTGAGGGGGGAGGGGCTGAGAGGGACTTTCTAGGATGTGAGATCAGCTACCAAAGTTACAAACCACAGCATTTTGGCAGCTTCCTTCTCTGCCTATGGATAGGGATGGTCCTAGTTCCAAACATTAACTCCAAATTTGGGCTAAAAAGTAAATGGGGCTATGCTTTTTTTTTTTTTTCCAAGAGACCAAAAACTGACATTAACTTGGCTGGCTTAACCCCTTAATATTTAACCTGGCATGTAGAAAGCAATAAGCAAGGATCCAAAGCTTCTCCTCCGCCAGCTGAAACTATCCCTTCGGAATCTCCCAGATGCTGTTGGACATTCTGCTAAGTCTTCCCATGTCCTAGCATGCTGAAGGCAACCGATCAATCAACAAACATTTCTTAAGGACCTCCTGTGTGCCAGGAATTGTGCTAAGCCCTGGAGATACAACAAAGAAGCAAAAGACATCCCCTACAACTTAGATAACTTTCTTATTAAATGTCATTGTTACTAAATGAAGTTATCAGCTTCCAAGAGGTGCCAACCATACTTCCAGATAAAAGTGTGACTGTGAGAAGTTAGGATAAGGCGAAGGTCAAGGTATAGGGGACCATAGATGGAGGTCACTCAGTCCAATAAAAATAGGAAATAATGACACTTTCATGTTGGATATCATGATGTGCCCTGAAGGCATCATTTTTGGTTCTGCATCACTAAGAAATTTTTTTAATTAACTTATTTATTCAATATATATTTACTAAGCCCCTGCGTGTAGAGTTCAATACAAGGCAATTATCCCCTCTATACCCTTATGGAACTTTGTGTCTAGAAGGTAAATAGGCAAGCCCTACCTAATCTCTCTACCCCCAGTCAGTTCGAGACTATCCTAGGCACAATAAGTCTCTGATGTATTTTCTCCCAGGAATTTACCTCAACCTGAGACACCTTCAGTCAGAACCCTAAGTGCCTCCTGCATATATATCAGGGAAGAGGGAGATTAGATAGTTTCCTTAGTAAGTTACAAATCAATAACTTACTATTCTTGTTTACATGTCATGTTGGAAAGTTATACTGGGAACTAAGGCTGTGTTACATGAAGTTTTCTGTCAGGGATGTCCAAACTGAATGACAAAATCTCATGGTGATAATGTGCATCCAGGAATGCTGAAGTGAATTTCAAATTGATGTTTACTGGCAAAAGGTTGTGGGAGAAAAGAGAGAAGAAAAGAAAGACAAGAATCAAATGGAAGGAATTATACAAGAAGAAAGGAAGGAAGCCAGGAAGGAAAGAAAGAATGAAGGGGAAAAAAATGGAAGGCAGTAAGGAAAAGTAATGAGTATAATCAGAAACACCCCTCCCTTCCCTATTGGCTCTGACTAAAGTACACCATATGAGGCATGCCTGGAGTAGGCCCCTTCTGGGGATACATTTGTCCTGGTTCCTTTCCAATGGACCATGTGTGTTGGCTCAGTCAATGCTAAAAGACTTGGCACTTTGAAATGATGGAACAAATCCTAGGTCATCCTTTTGTCCCCCTGATTATAGCAAGGGGAGGTGAATGCCTTGAAAAGAATTGGCCACTGAGTCAGATAGTGTTGCCCATTCAATAAACTTGATAAAGGAGTGATCTTGCCCTCTAGACCACTGTCTCTTCTCATCTGCTGAATCTGTCAGGGCTCTTTGAGCCTCTCCCTGAAGAGGTAGGAAAGGGATATACCCTTTCCCCTCTAGTAGAAATGGTTAACTATTTGCCCATGGCAGTCAGCATATGTGTTGGCCTAGGTAAGCTGGAAACTTGATCTAAAATCCTCATCTGCCCTTTATGTTCTGGATTTGTTTCCTTAGCTTAGGTGGCCAAAACAATTCTGAAATAGACATCTATAGACATAGTGGCCAGCTTGTGTTTGAGAGGTCAGGAGCTCCTAAGTCCCTCATTTGGTGCCAACCGCATTATGGAAGGTGTCGCCATTTGCTACCATAGCACTCAATGGAGAAGACAATCATCACCAATAGGAGGAATACAATCCTTGAATTGACTTCCCAGAAAATATGGATATTGAGGAAGAATGTGAAGAGTTAAGATGAAAAGGAAAACTCCTTATCCAGTTGCTTCCTTTAAAGTTTGTCTTCTTGGAGGAGTATAATTATAGTTATGTTACTATTTCCTGTTTAAAATGTTTTTGTTTGGTCATCTTTTTTCTACCAATCTGTGCTTTTAAGTCTTTGTGTTAAGTGTCTCTTTTACGTGGGAGAAACAAATACAAATGTCTTATATACAATGCATATCAGATATGATTTATACACATATACATTGAGTACCTTTCTCCTCAAACATTTTTGTGGAGACTCTAGTATAAATGTTAAATCATTTCCCCTAGATTCCAGGATGGGGAAATAAAGAGCCAGATTATGAGGAAAAAGAGTCTGACCCTTCTTTCCCTAGAGGCAAGACTCTCCTAGAATTGCACTATACTCATTTGCATGGGTCCAAATCTAGGGCCCCTTAGTAGTAGAGAGTGAGGAGCCCAGCTACTCTGAAACCAGCAATGGTTTTTCTATGTATTGTTACAAAAGGAAGAAGGTTAATTCAGTAGTGGAGAAAAGTGCTATGTTTATTTTATTTTAATTTTTTTATTATTTTGCTTTTTGGAGGGGGAAGGCAGGGCAATTGGGGTTAAGTGACTTGCCCAAGGTCATGTGGCTAGTTTTTGTGTTTAAGTGTCTGAGACCGGATTTGAACTCAGGCTCTCCTGACTTCATGGCCAGTGCTCTATTCACTGTGCAACCTAGCCACCCCTGTGTTAATTTTAATAGAAACTAGGATTCTTTTCCATATCTCTTATAGCCAGAAGTCCTTCTGTCTTGCTTCTTCCAGCAGAGAGAAGGCTAGACAGGTAATGAGAAGAACTCTAGGATGCCAGAATTATGTCAGTCAGGTAGATTTTGACTTTTCTTTCTCATCCTCTTCAGAAGCCTAATTTGAGGACCAGAGAATGGAAATGTTTAGCATAGATTCATGAAGACTTGAGTTCAAATTCTACCCCTAACGCTTACTAGCTATGGGACCCCAACCACACACCTAAAATCCCTGAGCCTCAGTTTTTTTTTTTAAACAAATGCTTTATTAACTTCTGTTTTACATCATTCATTTCTGCCAGGTTTTGAGTTACAATCATTTTCCCCCCATTATTCCCCTACCCAACCTCCCCGAATAGTAGTCCCACAAGATATCGCTTCCTCCAATCAGCTCTCTCCCATACCTTCTCCCATATCCCCATCGACTTTTCCATTTGGAGGAAGGTGAATCTTTGCGTCCCAATGCCTGCACATCTTATCTCCCTATTACAAGCAAAAGAGTATTAATAATAGTATTTATATATATTTGAAACATTTAATGTTACGACCTCAAATTTCAGATCCATTTCCTTCCTCCCTTGTCACCCATTCCCTCTTGGGAGATAAGTAATTCAGTATATGTTGTACATGTCTAGCTATGCAAAATATTATCATAGTAGATATATTGTACAAGGCTGCTTATAATTCCCTCCCACTCATCCCACCCCCCACCTGGTCCATTCCCTACATGATCCTGTCCCTCTTCTATAGTGGGTACTTCCAACCTCCCCTCCCCCCAAGGATGCCCTCCCATCCATCATCCCTCCTCTCATCTCCCTTCCCCCTATCCTGCTGCAGGTTGAGATATCCCATTTAGTATGTATGTCATTTTCTCCCTGAACCAAATTCAATGTGAATGTGGTTTTGCCTTTTTAGCCTTCCTTATTCTCCCCCTCCTTTGCAGCCACTTCCCCTTGCTTCTTCTACATGGGATAGTTTACCCTACCCTATCTCTCCCCATCTCCTCTTGCTACTTTCCTCTCTCACCTCATAATTTCATCCCTTGAGTATTCTCCCTTCCCAACAAATTTAACCTATGCCCTCTATCCATATATAACTGTAACCATAAACACACACATTCACATATATATTCATATGACCACACCCCCTTCTTCCATTATTTTCATAGTGAGAAAGATATCATCAGTCCCAGTTATTGCTTTTCCATATAGGAATGTAAATAGTTCAACTTTGATAGGTTCCTTTTGATTTCCTTTCCCTGATTACCTTCTCAGGCATCTCTTCCTTCTTGTGTCTGGATGTCAAATTTTCTATTCAATTCTGGTTTTTTCCTCAAGAATGCTTGAAAGTCCTCTATTCCACTGAATGACCATATTTTCCCCTGAAACAAAATACTCAGTTTTGCTGGGTAGGTGACCCTTGGGTTCATTCCCAGCTCTTTTGCCCTCTGGAATATCATATTCCATGCCCTTCAAGCCCTCAGTGTAGAAGCTGCCAGGTCCTGGGCTATTCTGATTGTGTTTCCACAATATTGAAATTGTTTCTTCTGGCTGCTTGTAGTATTTTCTCCTTGATCTGGGGATTCTGGAACCTGGCTATAATATTCCTGGGAGTTTTCTTTTTGGGATCTTTTTCAGGAGGTGATCTGTGGATTCTTTCAACCTCTATTTTGCCCTCTGGATCTAAAACATCAGGGCAATTTTCCTTGAGAATTTCTTGAAGGGTGATTTCTAAGTTCTTTCTTTGATCATGGCTTTCAGGTAGTCCAATAATTTTTAAATTGTCTCTCCTGGATCTATTTTCCAGGTCAGTGGTTTTTCCCATGAGATATTTCACATTGCCTTCTAATCTTTCATTTGTTTGGATCTGCTTAACAGCATCTTGATTACTCATAAAGTCATTAGCTTCCATTTGCTCCAGTCTAACTCTGAAGGAATGAATCTCCTCAGTGAACTTTTGAGATTCTTTTTCCATCTGGCAAATTCGACTTTTTAAGGCATTCTTCTCCTCATTGCCCTTTTGGGCCTCCTTTGCCATTTGAGTTAGTCTATTTTTTAAGGTGTTGTTTTCCTCAGTCAGGCTGTTGACCCTCATTTCCTACTTTTCCTGCATCCTTCTCATTTCTCTTTCTAATTTTTCCTCCACTTCTCTTATTTGATTTTTAAAGTCCTTCTTAAGGTCCTCTATGGCCTGCAACCTGCTCATGGTTTCCTCTGGGGCTTTTGGAGCAGGACTTCTGACCTCTCAGTCCTTTTCCTGCTCTATGCCCCCAAAATAGGAGTCTAGGGTTGCATTTTTCTGTTTCCTTTGCCTTGGCATGTTGCCACTTAATTACTTGACTTTTGGGCTTGTTGCCACACTATGGCTTTAGGGCCAGATAGAGGAATTTTCATCCTGAACGTGTGGGGGGCAACTTCCGTTTCTGGCAAGCTGTAAACCCACCCACGACTTCCACCCTAGATCACAATCCAGATCCAGGGAGGTTAAAGCAAGAGCGATTACCCCCCAAGACTGATCGCTGGATCTCCCTACGATTTGGAGGCTGGGAGCTGGAGCTGCCTCTGAAAACTGCAAAATAGCGTGTCTCCTCAGCGGCTTCTAGCCCCCAGGGGAGGGAGCCGACGCATTCCCTAATACCAGTCCCAAAGTCCATAGGACACTAACCTCTTACTTTGTCCTAGGCAAGTCTATGTTGATAATTCTGGAGTCGCCACAGCTCCTGGTGTTCTGGGGTTCCTCCAGCTGGCTGCTGGCCCTGCCGCCCTGGGGCTAAAACCTCGGCTCACGCGGACCTGGGCTCAGCTCGGCTCCTGACCTCTACGTGCTGCCAGGTCCCAGAGCACTGTGCTGGTCCTTCCTGCAGGGCTGCTGGGCTGTCCTCAGCGGGAGGTTAGCTTCTCTGTGTCGTTCTGTGGGTGCTGGGGCTCCAGAGGTTGTTCAGAGTCCCCTTTTACATAGTTTGGGGGGCATCTGGGGGCAGAGTGGCTTGGACGAGCTGTTTCTACTCCGTAATCTTGGCTCCGCCCCCCAAGCCTCAGTTTTTTAATCTGTAAAATCGGTATCATAATAATAGCACCTACCTTATAAGCTTCTTCTAAAGATTAAATTGAGGTAATATGGCAAGTGCTTTGAAATCTTAGAGCCCTATATGAGTGTAAGTTATTCTGAAAGGAAAATGTTTAAAGTTGATCATTTAGGATTAAAATCTCAGAGCTGTTTATCCAAGGAAATTTTTTCTTCATGTGAAAACAGTGGTTTAAGAAATCATCAGAGCAATAACAGACTTGTAGTTCACAATGTTCAGAACAGATGTTCTTGTGCTAGAAGGCACAACTAGAAAGGGCATACTCCTGACTGATATCTGGAAATGAAACCATTCTAGGACAAAGTCTGAGCAAATGCACAAAATTGAAACTCTTAAAGGGAGTTATGAGACAGCCCACTGGAGATGTAAACTATGAAGGCAGATAGGGAAAGGAAAAAAGGATGGGTGAATAGGCAGGTAATCATGAGGAGCACTGGCTATGGAATCACAGGACCTGGGTTTGAGGTGGGCAAGTCATTATTTATCCTTTCTCTAGACTGAAGTTTCCACATTTTTTTAAATGAGAGAGTTGAGGGACAGCTAGGTGGTGCAGTGAATAGAGCACTGGCCCTAGAGTCAGGAGGACCTGAGTTCAAATCCAGCCTTAGCACTTAACATAAAAAACTAGCCATGAGACCTTGGGCAAGTCACTTAACTCCATTTGCCCTCCCTTCTCCCCTCCAAAAAAAAAAAAAAAAAGTAAATGAGACAGTTGACCTGGTTGGACTCTAAGGTCCTTTATATCTCTAATTCTATGGTTCTGTGGTTCTATTATATGGGTCATCAGCCAGGTCCCTGTCAAATAGTTGGGAAGGCATGTCCAACATTGAGTAATAGTGCTAACAGCCACTACTCTCTAGCATAGATCCCCTAAAATACAGGTACCTGGTACCTAAAATATGATACTTCCAAGTGTGATTGTGTGTGTGTGTGTGTGTGTGTGTGTGTCCACCTTTTCCCTGGCATGATGCAGAGTTCATATGGAACATAAACTAGCAATGGGTTGCTGGGAGGAATAGAACTTTATCCTGGTGTTTACTTGGTAGATAGTTTTGTTAAGTGGTACAAATCGCTTTACAGAGTACCAGGTTTTGATAACTATCAAGTAGCAAAACTAAGATACAGATATGTCCCATAACTGCTATTTGAGTCAAACCTTGGTCACAGAATCAAGGGAAGGGTAAGGGAAGGGAATTTGCATAAAGATGTTTGAAGCTATTGGACTTGATAAGATCATCAAATGTAGAAATATTAAGAGATAAGAAAAGAAGGACCACGATAGACCCTCTGGAGAAGGCCACACATAAGGAAAAGGAAGTGGAGGAGGCTTGGGCAGAGAGAAGAAGATGCAGGGAAGCGTAGTGATGCAGAAACCAAGAAACCAAGTGAGAAGAGAGCATGTCGGTGTTGTGGGGTTGGGCTAATGTCAACCAAACAACCAATCAGCCAGTATTTATTAAATATTAGTCAAATATCAAGAGTATTGAATGTTATAGAGAAGACAAGGAATATCAGGATTAAAAAAGATCCATCACATTCAGCAAATAAGCGGGCACTGATGCCCTTAGAAATGTGGAGCTCGGTGGAGCCAAGATGGTGGAGTATAAACAGTTCTTCCAAGCCACTCTGCCCCCAGATTCCCCCCAAACTATGTAAAAGGGGACTCTGAACAACTTCTGGAGCCCCAGCACCTGCAGAACGACACAGAGAAGCTAACCTCCCGCTGAGGACAGCCCAGCAGCCCTGCAAGAAGGACCAGCGCAGCACTCTGGGAGGCAGCAGCATGCAGCACGCAGAGTGTGGGGAGCCGAGTGGAGCCGAGCCCAGGTCTGTGTGAGCCCAGGTTTTAGCCCCAGGGTGGCAGGGCCAGCAGCTGGCTGGAGGAACCCCAGAACACCAGGAGCTGTGGCGACTCCAGAATTATCAACATAGACATGCCTAGGACAAAGTAAGAGGTTAGTGTCCTATGGACTTTGGGACCAGTATTTGGGGAATACGTCAGCTCCCTCCCCTGGGGGCTAGAAGCCTCTGAGGAGACACGCCATTTTGTAGTTTTCAGAGGCAGCTCCACCTCCTGGCCTGCATGCTAACTGTAGGGAGATCCAGCAATCAGTGTTGGGGGGTAATCGCTCTTGCTTTAACCTCCCTGGATCTGGATTGTGATCTAGGGTGGAAGTCGTGGGTGGGTTTACAGCTTGCCAGAAACAGAAGTTGCCCCCAAACGTTCAGGACGAAAATTCCTCTATCTGGCCTTAAAGCCATAGTGTGACAACAAGCCCAAAAGTCAAGCAATTAAGTGGCAACATGCCAAGGCAAAGGAAACAGAAAAATGCAACCCTAGACTCCTATTTTGGGGGCATAGAGCAGGAAAAGGACTGTGAGGTCAGAAGTCCTGCTCCAAAAGCCCCAGGAGAAAACATGAGCGGGGTGCAGGCCATAGAGGACCTTAAGAAGGACTTTAAAAATCAAATAAGAGAAGTGGAGGAAAAATTGGAAAGAGAAATGAGAAGGATGCAGGAAAAGTATGAAATGAGGGTCAACAGCCTGACTGAGGAAAACAACACCTTAAAAAATAGACTAACTCAAATGGTAAAGGAGGCCCAAAAGGGCAATGAGGAGAAGAATGCCTTAAAAAGCCAAATTTGCCAGATGGAAAAAGAATCTCAAAAGCTCACTGAGGAGATTCATTCCTTCAGAGTTAGACTGGAGCAAATGGGAGCTAATGACTTTATGAGAAATCAAGATGCTGTTAAGCAGATCCAAACAAATGAAAGATTAGAAGGCAATGTGAAATATCTCATGGGAAAAACCACTGACCTGGAAAATAGATCCAGGAGAGACAATTTAAAATTATTGGACTACCTGAAAGCCATGATCAAGGAAAGAACCTAGAAATCACCCTTCAAGAAATTCTCAAGGAAAACTGCCCTGATGTTTTAGATCCAGAGGGCAAAATAGAGTTGAAAGAATCCACCGATCACCTCCTGAAAAAGATCCCAAAAAGAAAACTCCCAGGAATATTATAGCCAGGTTCCAGAATCCCCAGATCAAGGAGAAAATACTACAAGCAGCCAGGAAGAAACAATTTCAATATTGTGGAAACACAATCAGAATAGCCCAGGACCTGGCAGCTTCTACACTGAGGGATTGAAGGGCATGGAATATGATATTCCAGAGGGCAAAAGAACTGGGAATGAACCCAAGGGTCACCTACCCAGCAAAACTGAGTCTTTTGTTTCAGGGGAAAATATGGTCATTCAGTGGAATAGAGGACTTTCAAGCATTCTTGAGGAAAAAAACCAGAATTGAATAGAAAATTTGACATCCAGACACAAGAAGCAAGAGATGCCTGAGAAGGTAATCAGGGAAAAGAAATCAAAAGGAACTTATCAAAGTTGAAGTATTTACATTCCTATATGGAAAAGCAATAACTGGGACTGATGATATCTTTCTCACTATGAAAATAATGGAAGAAGTGTGTATGGTCATATGAATACATATGTGAATGTATGTGTATATGCTTACAGTTATATATGGATAGAGAGCATAGGTTGAATCTGTTGGGAAGGGAGAATATTCAAGGGATGAAATTATGAGGTGAGAGAGGAAAGTGGCAAGAGGAGATGGGGAGAGACAGGGTAGGGTTAACTATCTCTTGTAGAAGAAGCAAGGGGAAGTGGTTGCAAGGGAGGGGGAGATTAGGAAGGCAAAAAAGGCAAAACCACATTCTCATTGAATTTGGTTCAGGGAGAGAATGACACACATACTAAATGGGATACCTCAACCTGCAGCAGAATAGGGGGAAGGGGGATGAGAGGAGGGATGATGGATGGGAGGGCATCCTTGGGGTGAGGGGAGGTTGGAAGTACCCACTATAGAAGAGGGACAGGATCATGTAGGGAATGGACCAGGTGGGGGGTGGGAAGAGTGGGAGGGAATTATAAGCAGCCTTGTACAATATATCTACTATGATAATGTTTTGCATAACTAGACATGTACAACATATAATGAATTACTTATCGCCCCCAGAGGGAATGGGTGACAAGGGAGGAAGGAAATGGATCTGAAATCTGAGGACTTAACATTAAATGTTTCAAATATATATAAATATTATTATTAATACTCTTTTGCTTATAATTGGGAGATAAGATGTGCAGGCATTGGGACACAGAGATTCACCTTCCTCTAATGGAAAAGTCGAAGGGGGTATGGGAGAAGGTATGGAAGAGAGCAGATTGGAGGAAGTGATATCTTGTGGGACTGCTATTCTGGGAGGTTGGGTAGGGGAATAACGGGGGGAAAATGATTGTAACTGAAAATCTGGCGGAAATGAATAATGTAAAGCAGAAGTTAATAAAGCATTTGTTTAAAAAAAAAAAGAAAAGTGCAGCTCTTGTAGAGTGATGGGTGAGAAAGTCACATTTACAGGGTTGTTGTGGAGTCACTCCCATTACCCAATGGGGAAGTGGAGGTAATAACAATAGAACATTCTTTCTAGGAGGTCAGCAGTGAAAGAGAAAAGATATGAGATGAGAGCTTGTTCATATAGTTGACAAAATAATCCCTCCAATGCACAGATATGACTATATAACTTCCCTTTTTGTCAGCTAGGTTAATAACTATGCTGAATCATAAGGATTAGGCACTACACCTGTCTCATCAGCTGGTAGGAATAAGATGTTAATGTGCAACCTCTCTGTATGGAGCATATTCATGTGACCATGCCTGCATTCATGCACAATTCATGTGTTCCTTAATTCTGTGTTATTTTGCTTAGGTTAAAAAGAGTCTCTATGTAAACCAAGAGAGCAAAACCAGTGTTATCATAGCATCATTACTGAACAAAAGCCTGACAGATGGAAATAACTCTGATTGTTTAACAATTAATGAGAGAATGAATATTATAATGGGAAGTGGGCTTAATCTAATGAGGGGCTGGGGGACGTGACTTTGATTATGTTACTTTTACTCATCTCTATGGAGCTGTCCTCCCTCCACCTCTCACCCCCTCCCCCAATCTAGATAAAATCTAGACAAAATCACTGATGTCTGCCTAAATAGAACACAATGGGCTGTAATTCACCTAGATTAGATTATCTTTGTAAGGTTTTCTGGTTGGATAGGGTTCTGCTGAAGTATATACCCCAAGGATTTGAGCAATCTCACCTATCAGCTATGTCCTTCAGAGACTGACTGAATAACCTACAGGGCTTTATTTTTGAATGAGTAAATAGAAAGGAAAAACCTTAATCTCAATAATTGGTTATATTATATATAGACATATATAATATTATATAATAATTTCATGCATATGTCTGTATATAAACATACACACACAAAATGAATCAAAGGTAGTTTTGGGAAGGAGGGAATAAGCATTAGGGGTGGGAAATCAAGAATGACTACATGCAGAAAGGACTCTGGATCTGAGGTTTTTTTTTTGTTTTGCTTTGGTTTTTTTTGGACGGCAAGAGGGTAAAGTAACTTGCCCAAGGTCACACGGCTAGGTTTTTTTTTTGTTTGTTTGTGTGTGCATTAAGTGTCTGAGGCCGGATCCAAGGAGCTCAGGTCCTTCTGACTCCAGGGCTCTACTCACTGCGCCACCTAGCCGCCCCCGGATCTGAGTTTTGAAAAAAAACAAACTATGAATTCCAAGAGACAGAAGTGATGAGAGAGAAGGTTCCAGGTATGGAGAACAGCTAGTACAAAGGCACAGACAGGGCAGGTAGAGTTTTTGGTGTAAGAAACAAGTAGGTTAGTGTACTGAATCATATAGTGCATGGAGTAATGTGCACACAGAATGCAGATAGGAAACTATTAGTTTGTAAAGAGCTCTAAATGCTAGAGGAGTTTACATATGATCCTAGAAACAATAGAAAGCCACTGGGAGTGTAATGCTAAATGCTCTTTTCAGGATGGAAGTGAGCAAATGGTCCCAAAGAGAGGAGAGGAACTACAAGCACCTTGTATCTCCCCATCATTGTACACTTTGTGGATATTGCAACCTTTCTGAAACTCAGTTTCATGGTCTATAATATAGACACAATGCTATCTCCTATAGTCTTCCCATGCAATTTAGTAAGAAGGATGGTTGTCTTTTAATCTTACTGTCAAGAACCCCTGAACTCCTATTTCTACACAGATTACTATGGGAGACTAGCTCACAGGAACAGGGAACAAAGGAAAGAATGGAGTGATCTGTATATAATCTAGTGACTCTTCTGAAGAATCAAACTGAGAGAGGAAGGAGAGAGGGAAGGGAAAAGAAGGGGAAGACATGGAAGGAAAAGTCAATGGGATTTAAAGCCAAAAGGATACTTAGAGACCATCTAGTTCAAGTCTTGGGACAATATCAATGAAGATCTTTGCTGTTCATTCATTTGGTTGTGTCTGACCCTTTGTGACCTCAGGAACACAGAAGGCCTTTCTATCCTCCACTATCTCCCCAAATCTGCTCAAGTTCACATGTGTTGCTTCCATAATACTATCTATCCATCTCATCCTCTGCCGTCACCTTCTCTTTTTGCCTTTAATCTTGCCCAACATCAGGGAATAAAGATCCATGACTATGTAAAGTCCCTAATAAAGATCAGAATGTCAGGTAGACTCAGGGTGATCACCAAATACAGAGCAATTCTGTGTATATAGAAACTCTCTCATTCCATTGTTCCTTTTCCTCTGTTTTCCTGATGCAGAAGGATGGTTACGAAAATTCTGATTCTGTATTGTGAGTCATGCTTGGTGGACTTATTGAGTGAGACTGCTAAATGCTTAGTAAGTTCCTTGTTTTCCCTTTGAATGGAAAATTTGCTCATGGTGATGAAATTGTCATTCTTCTCTGCCAACATGTACTTCTTCAAGTCCCCTGGGATCCAGAGGTGTCCTGAGGTCTGGGAGAAAGGGCATGGCTTTTAATGTACAAGTCTCATTTCAGAAACCAACAGTGTTGTTTTTTTTTTTTTATTCCTGTGACCGCTCTGATTAATTTCAACCAAATTATCCTTTGTACCACTGCTAATCCATCTTACGAGCATGGACTATTTCCAAAGGATTAGTATTGACAATAGAATTCCTTGGAGGGGGAAGACTATGCAGCAAAAACTTTCAAGATATTTACCAATGCTCCTCTCTTATTGATTTAATTAAAGATCATTATTTGTAATATGATTAGTTCAGTCAGCCTTTCTGTTAAGATAGTTCTGACACTTTTAGAAATATGTGCCCCACAGCTAAATTGCTCTGAGTTAATGAATTGTAATTCTTGAAGGAAAATGCATTTTCTGGGAAGAAATATGTGATCAGACTGGGAAAAGTAATTGTCAACTCCCCTCTTTTTTTGAAGGCAGGGGTGTTGGTTGTTGATTGAATCAGAAATCATTCAAGGGCCTTCCTCACTCCCTCTTCCTAGTCTTAACATTTTCTCTGTAGATTGAATTTCCGCAGAGGCCAATTGCTGAAGTGAATAACAGCCAGAATAACATAAAAGTGCACCAGATTTTTTTAAACCTTCCATCATACTCTAAAATCCTTGCTTAACTAGAATGCTCAAATATATGGAACTTCTGATTTTTCAAATGTTCTAGTTGTCTGAAAGTTATTTTGCTTCAACTTCTGTGATTAAAAATCTTTCTAAATTTATGAGTCTTTCCCTGCCTAAGTAAATACAATATACTGAATGTGATTGGTCCCTTGATCAACCAAGGATCTTAATCTTTCAATGCCTACTTTGTGAGCATCATTATCTATGAAATGAAGGGGTTGAACAAGATTAGATTAGAGGTCTCTTCTAGCTCTATAATTCTATGATTAGGCGAAATGGAAAGACCACAGAGGACTTGATTAAGAGGCCTTTGAGGAGATGTAATGACAATCCAAGGTAACCCTCACTTCCTAGCCTAAGTATTAGATTCTGGGTGAGAATAAAAATGTGACATAGAGCTATTGTGTGAAATTTTTTTAAATTAAAAGTTCTTCCTTAGATCTATAAGGGTAGCTTGTATTATATATCCTCTGGCTTCTTGGGATAATAACATAAGATTTCTACTCTAGGCCAGACCCATGAGTCATTCATTACTAGGTGATTCTATATCCTTTAATAGTGATATCAAGAGATACAGTGAAGGAAGTTATCAATGTCTTCTATGATGTCACACAAAGATTAAATAAACTCTTAATACCCCTAAGCTACTTTAATTACCCACCATAGCACTATCATTTATGAACTTATGTTCATACATCATACAATAATAGACAATCATAAAATTTAGAGCTGGGTACAAATTTAAAGAACATTTCACCAAACCTCTTTATTTTACAAATTAACACACACACACACACACACACACACACACACACACACACACACACCAGAAACCCAGAGTGGGGAGATGAGTGATCTTGTCTCTCTGGTGAATGAGGTAAGAGTAATGAAGCCAAAGCTTAAACCCAGTTCCTCTGAATTCAGATACAGTACTTCTTCCATTATACCAATACTGGCTCTTGAGCCTAACTATTGCTAACTGAAGAGCTAAAAATGATCGCCTCTCAACGATTCTTAACTATCCTCATCTAAGCTGGTCTTAGCAAAGCATTTGAAACTCATGAAAGCAACTGACCCATCTAAAAAGTGCATGACCTCTATTAAACCATACAAGTACCTACTTTATAGTGCCCAGTCCAACTACTGAAGCAGGAATATATTCACTTGGAACACTTCTCTATTTTCTATAAAATGTCACAACATTGGATTGATCTCTCCCATTTTCTGTTTTTGTTGTAATCGCTGGGCATGGAAATGAGTTATTAGGGAATGTTAGTGGCTGATAGACCCTATAAATTGTAAGAGATGGCTTGGCAGGTTGACAGGTGAAACTATTTTCCTCTCTGGCATACTATATCTGTCTCCCTGCTTACCTTCCCTCTCTTGAATGCTGTGCACCAAACAGATATGAATTATACATTTGCAATCTGAAGTCTGATGAAAGTTCTCCCACCTATTAAATTGCTGGGTTCCCAAGTCTAACATAAATCTTATTCAAAAATTGTTAGGAAAATATTGTGCCATTTACTCTTCTATTATTGCTCATTTCACATTATTGGTTCATATGTTCGAGGCGCTGAGAGCTTCTACTTACAATATTTCCACCAGGGGATTACAGAATAGCCAAAGAAAACAAACTGAATGAGAATGAAGTGTTGGGATGTCACATGTAAGTCCACCATCATTCCAATACAGGATCGATCTCCCATAGTCTGTCTTCTCTGCTTCCATGATGGGACTAGAATGAAACAGTGTCTAGTTATGGTGAAGCCAAAATACAAACTCAAAAACTTAAACAAGAGCACCATTTCTATACTCAGAGGACCTGGGATCAAATTCTGCCTCTGTCACTTCTTGTGAGATCTTATACAAGTAATTTACATTTCTTCGTCCTCAGTTTCCTCTTATGTAAAATGAGGGGTCTGCCTAAATGGCCTTTGACAGCCCTTTCAACTCTGGGTCCTATGAGCTGAGAACAAATTGCTGCTTGTATATATTTCCTGTTCCGTTGGCTATCTTGTTCAATCTGTTCATCCTTGTTATAATATGGTACCAGAGTCAGAGTACAGCCACACCACAGAAGCAAGTCTTTGATGAGGGTGTAATTCAATAGCGAGTGCATATCTGATAGAATGTGCTGAAGCAACTTTCCCTTTAAAAAACAAAGTATGACAGAGTCTTGCCATTTCCCTCAAACCATATTGCACAGATTCGTACCACCACAGTGCCATTTGAGGGGCACATCAAGAAGCAAGTCCACCCTACCTTTCATCACCAGTCAAAATATCTCCACTTCTGCCTGTCATGGTTCATGAGATTCCACCATTGTAGATTCATTCTATTAAATAATCTCTGTTTTAATAGTCCCCTATTAAGATGCAAGTATCCTAATGAGGGCTAAGAGTGCACATCTTTAACACACAATATCTAAGAGCAAATTTAGATTGAGTAGAATATCTTATTGGAATGGACACAAGATATGGAGTTTTTATAGAGAGAAAAAGGCAACAAGACTAGCAAGAATAGAACTGTAAGGAAACATGGGAGGCGCCAAGGACCTGAGTCGCCGATTTCACAATTTTGCCAAGGGCTAACCCTGCCTGGGCTATTTTTCCCCACGTTGTATAACTACTCCCCTCTTCTAACTCTGGCACCCAGTATGGTGTCATACAAACAGTGGGTGCTTAGTAAATAGTGGCTGGCACTTGGTTGAAAATAGAATTTAATCTGATGTGCCCACCTGTACTTTTCTGGCTATGATATCTGGCACTTATATGTGGCATTCATGCTGAGTTCTCCAGGCAGTCTCTTCTATCTGCCTACAGCTTCTTTCTTCCTTTAATGACCTAGAGGTCCCTACGTGATTGATCATTAAGGATAAACAAGAGGCACAGGAGACTTCTTAGATGGCTGTGATTGCATACTAAAGAGGCCAGAAAAGTTGTTGCACTATTAAGGACCCATTAGCCTAATATAAGGCATGGAGAAATGAGTTGAAAGATGGAATCTATCACACAAGCTTTATTTTTGCTTCTTCATCATGATGTTTTATTTTAGCCCCAAATTTTGATAGGCTCTGCTTTAAAGTGCTATGATAGCCAGGGGATTTTGGTATTGGAGATCAGACTACCCTCATGGTTTTCTCAGAAGAGGCAAAAATTTCATTCCCATGAAGAATTTAGATCACTAGGTAAAGGGAGGGAGTTGCAGAAAGTGAATTTCCTGAGTGGGGAGAGAAGGTGATCAATCAGTTTAGAGATATCTCAGATAAGGCTTAGAGATATGCTGGAATAGCCCAATCTATGGGTAGAAGAGTCCTCTTATATAGGAGTCAGAATGGTTACACAACATAGAAGAAATGTTTACATAGATGTGACTTGTCTTAAGACCATGTCTTTCTGGCTCTCCTAGCACCCTTCCCTTCTTCCAGTGGTACACTCATCCTACCATTTTTTGATAGGCAATATGGCTCTAGTGGGCACTAGGGGTGGAGTCAGGAGGACTTGAGTTTGAAACTTGTCAAATATTGGTTCCCTACCGAATGTTAATTGCACAAAGAACACAAATAATGAGTAGTTAATTAACCCATTTATCTAGCAAACAGAAATCAGAGAATGTATATAGATGAGGTCTATAGATGAGAATATACCAGATGATAATATGACAATACACAGAGTGAATTAGCTCTCCCATAAGATATCTAAGCTCAACAGAGAAAGAGAGAACTGGGTGGCTTCCAAGGGGAAATTTCCCCAAGTCTATAGTGAAGCAAGCTAGGGATAGGGACATAATCAAGGTTTCAACTCCTCTACATATTGTCTTCTTCCCAGAGTCCTGCTCTCCCTTTGGGGACCTGAAGAGAATTTTGAGTTGTGTAGTTTGTTTTTTTTTTTCCCTCTAAGCTGGAAGTCAGAAGACCAAGATCTCCCTTCTCCTAAGCTCTTGATAATTTTGCCCCTCACAAAGGGATGAAGCATTGAGCAATCATTTTCCATCAGTGAGGAAATGAACTTTGAGCAAGGGTTATTTACATCTTTACTCTCATTAGGCTATAAGTTCCTCAAAGGAAAAGTGTATGTCAAATTGATCTTTGAATTCCTTGGGCCTCACACAGTAGCTTACATTTATTATGAATTGAAATGAAGTGAAACAACTGACTTTGCTACTTATCACTACTTAAGTTACTACCAGTACTATATAGTCCTGGTTCAGTTTCTAGTCCCAAGGGAATGAGGAGAAACATTACAGGGACCATTCAGACATAAGGAGAACATACCCTGTTCATAATCCAGTGGGCCATTGACTTTTCAACCAATAGCTGCAACACTTTTTCAATTTAAGGGACTAATTATACCAATACTAATATCATTCTAAGCTTGGGTTTTAGTATTGGAATTACTGAACATGATCAGTGGGGATGAGAATAGATTCTCTTAACATCTGTTTGACAGGTGCTCATATGTTTCTAGAAACATTTGAATGTGTGTATCCATTAAAATTGAGATTTCATTTCCTAAATAGTATCCAACTAGGTTACATTGACCAAAATTACCCTTTAGGCCCCATTAGTGTTTTCTTGTGACTCCCATTGCACTTAGAATCACATATTTAGAACTGGAAGATACTTTAAAGACTGCTTAACCCACAACCACCTCCATTTTACATATTAATTGAGTACTAGAAAGGGGAAGCTGAGTTTCTTTTCTTTTTCTTTTCTTTTTTTTTTAAAAAAAGAAAAAGATTAATTAGTTTGCTTCCATCAGGATTCAAGCTCAGTTCTTTCTAGTTATATCTCTGGATGTCGCATTGCTCTCCTTCATGAGTCTTCTGGGATTGACTTATATAACTGCATTGCTGAAAAGAGTCCAGTCTGTCATAGTTAGTCATCACACATGTATTGTGTCTGTGATTGTATACAAATTTCTCCTGATTCTACTCTTCTCGCTCAGTATCAGTTTGTATAAGTCTCTCCAGGTAAATATGAAAACTGTTTCCTCCTCATTTCTTATACCACAATAATATTCCATTACATTCATATACCACAACTTGTTTAGCCATTACCCAATTGATGGGCACCCCTTTAATTTCCAATTCTTTGCAACCATGAAAAGAGCTACTATAAATATTTTTGTACATATGGGTCTGCCTCCATATTCTATGATCTCTTTGGGATATAACCCTAGAAGTGGTATTGCTGGGTCAAAGGGTATGAACTTATTTATAACCCTTTGGACATAATTCCAGATTGCTCTCCAGAATGGTTGGATAAGTTCACAACTCCACCAGCAATGGATTAATGTTCCAATTTGCCCACATTCTCTCCAGCATTTGTCATTTTCCTGTTTTGCCATCTTAGCCAATCTGACTGGAGAGATGTGGTATCTCAGAGTTGTTTTGATTTGCATTTCTCTAATCAATAGTGATTTAGAGCATTTCTTCATATGCTTATAGATATCTTTAATTTCTTTCTCTGAAAACTGGCTGTTCATATCCTTTGACCATTTATCAATTGGGGAATGACTTGTATTCTTATAAATTTGACTCAATTCTCTGTATATTTTAGAAATGAGTCCTTTATCAGAGATATACGTCGTTCAAATTCTTTCCCAATTTCCCACCTCCCTCTTGATCTTAGTTACATTGGCTTTGTTTGTACAGAAGCTTTTCAATTTAATGTAATCAAAATTATCCATTTTGCATTTTATAATGCTCTCTAATTCTTATTTGGTCCTAAAGTCTTCCCCTCTCCACAAATCTGACAGGTAAACTATTCTTTGCTTTCCCAGATTGCTTACAGTATCATCCTTGATACCTAGATTATGCAGCCATTTAGACTTGATTTTGGTATATGGTGTTGGATAATGATCTATGCCCAGTTTCTGCCATACTGTAATCCAGTTCTCCTAGCAGTTTTTGTCAAATAGTGCATTCTTATCCCCAAAACTGGGGTCTTTGGGTTTATCAAACAATAGATTACTATATTCATTGACTACTGGGTCTCCTGTATCCAATCTATTCCATTGATCCACTACTCTACTCCTCTGTCAGTACCAAGCAGTTTTGATGACTGCTGCTGTATAATACAGATTAAAATCTGGCATAGCTAGTCCACCTTCCCTAGAATTTCTTTTCATTAATTCGCTTGATATTCTAGACCATTTGTTTTTCCAAATAAATTTGTTATTATTTTGTCTAACTCTAAAAAGTAGTTTTTTGGTAAACTGATTGGTATGGCACTAAATATATAATTTAGTTTGGGTAAAATTGTCATTTTTATTATATTAGCTCGACTCAGCCACAAGCAATTGATATTTTTCCAATTTGTTAGATATTATTTTATTTGTGTGAGAAGTGTTTTGTAGTTGTGATCATATAGGTTCTGGGTTTGTTTTGGCAGGTAGATTCCCAAATATTTTATAATGTCTATAGTGACTTTAAATGGGATTTCTCTTTCTATCTCTTGCTGTTGTTTCATTAGAGATATACAGGAATGCTGAGGATTTATATGGGTTTATTTTATATCCTGCAACTTTGCCAAATTTATTTATTGTCTCAAGTAGTTTTTTACCTGATTCTCTAGGATTCTCTAAGTATATCATCATATCATCTGCAAAGAGTGATAGCTTGGTCACTTCTTTGCCTAATTTGATTCCTTTGATTTCTTTTTCTTCTCTAATTGCTACTGCTAGTGTTTCTAGTACCAGATTGAATAAGAGGGGTGATAGTGGACACCCTTGTTTCACTCCTGATCTTATTGAAAATGCTTCTAGTTTATCCCCATTGCATATAATACTTGCTGATGGTTTTAAATAGATGCTATCAACTATTTTAAGGAAGGCTCCATTTATTCCTATACTTTCAGGTGTTTTTAATAGGAATGGATGTTGTACTTTGTCAAAAGCCTTTTCAGCATCTATTGAGATAATCGTTTGGTTTCTGCTAGTTTTATTGTTGATATGCTCAATTATACTGATGGTTTTCCTAATATGAAACCATTCTTGCATTCCTGGAATAAATCCTACCTGATCAAAGTGTATTATTTTTGTGATAAGTTGTTGGAGTCTTTTGGCTAATATTTTATTTAAAATTTTTCATCTACATTCATGAGAGAAATTGGTCTATAATTTTCTTTCTCTGTTTTATCTCTTCCTGATTTAGGAATCAGTACCATATTTGTGTCATAGAAAGAATTTGATAGGACTCCTTCTTCACTAATTTTTCCAAATAGTTTGTAGAGTACTGGAATCAACTGTTCTTTAAATGTTGGATAGAATTCACTAGTAAACCCATCTGGCCCTGGAGATTTTTCCCTAGGGAGTTCATTGATAGCTTGTTTGATTTCTTTTTCTGAGATGGGGTTATTTAGGTAATTCACTTCCTCTTCAGTTAATCTGGGCAGCTTGTAATTTTGTAAATAATCATCCATTTCACTAAGATTGTCATATTTATGTGCATACAATTGCGAAAAATAATTCCTCATTATTTTTTTTATTTCCTCTTCATTGGAGGCAGGTTCACCCTTTTCATTTTTGATACTCATAATTTGGTTTTCTTCTTTCTTTTTTTTTATCATATTGGCTAAGGGTCTATCAATTTTATTGGTTTTTTCATAAAACCAGATCTTAGTTTTATTTATTAATTCAATAGTTTTCTTAATTTCAATTTTATTAATCTCTCCTTTGGTTTTCAATATTTTTAATTTAGTACTAAATTGGGGATTTTCAATTTGTTCTTTTTCTAGCTTTTTCAATTGCATGTCCAATTCATTGACCTCCCTTCTCTCTGTGTTATTCAAGTATGCACTCAGGGATATAAAACTTCCCCTAAGAACTGCCTTTAATGCATCCCACAAATTTTGGTACGTTGTCTCATTATTATCATTCTCTTGAATGAAATTATTGATTGTTTCTATAAATTCTTGTTTGACCCACCCATTCTTTAGGATTAAATTGTTTAATTTCCAATTAGTTTTTTTTTTCAGTTGAAGCTTTTTTTCCACTTTATTCATTCTCAGTTTTTTTTTTCCCTTTGGATCTGTTTCTTCTTCCACAACTGTGATGAATATGGAAATATGTTTTACATGACAGCATATGTATAAACTATATCAAACTGCCTACCATCTTCAGAAGAGGGAAGGGAAGGGAGAAAAATTTGGAACTCAAAATCTTGTAAAAATGAATGCTTAAATTTTTTTTGATATGTAATTGTAGGGACAAGAATATTGTTCAAAGCAAAAAATAAATAAATAAGACAAAGGACTTGGCCTAGATGGTAACCGAGGTTCTAGCTCCAGAGTTACGGTCCTGTAATCCTGGCCTGGATCCCTCCTGTTCTGGATCCCTCCTTGATCTCATTTCCTCCCCTTCCTCCCAGAGCAGAAGTCATATATTCCTCATTGCTTCTTCCCAACACTCTGTAGCTCACCAGGGCCTCTCTGAGCCCCAATTTACTCTTTTTATTTTAAATTTATTCTTACCCTTTTTTTTAAACAAATGCTTTATTAACTTCTGTTTTACATCATTCATTTCCACCAGATTTTGAGTTACAATCATTTTTCCCCCATTATTCCCCTACCCAACCTCCCAGAATAGTAGTCCCACAAGATATCACTTCCTCCAATCTGCTCTCTCCCATACCTTCTCCCATACCCCCATCGACTTTTCCATTAGAGGAAGGTGAGTCTTTGCATCCCAATGCCTGCGCATCTTATCTCCCTATTACAAGCAAAAGAGTATTAATAATAGTATTTATATATATTTGAAACATTTAATGTTACGACCTCGAATTTCAGATCCATTTCCTTCCTCCCTTGTTACCCATTCCTTCTTGGGAGATAAGTAATTCAATAAATGTTGTACATGTCTAGCTATGCAAAACATTATCATAGTAGATATATTGTACAAGGCTGCTTATAATTCCCTCCCACTCATCCCACCCCCCACCTGGTCCATTCCCTACATGATCCTGTCCCTCTTCTATAGTGGGTACTTCCAACCTCCCCTCCCCCAAGGATGCCCTCCCATCCATCATCCCTCCTCTCATCCCCCTTCCCCCTATCCTGCTGCAGGTTGGGATATCCCATTTAGTATGTATGTCATTTTCTCCCTGAACCAAATTCAATGTGAATGTGGTTTTGCCTTTTTAGCCTTCCTTATTCTCCCCCTCCTTTGCAACCACTTCCCCTTGCTTCTTCTACATGGGATAGTTTACCCTACCCTGTCTCTCCACATCCCCTCTTGCCACTTTCCTCTCTCACCTCATAATTTCATCCCTTGAGTATTCTCCCTTCCCAACAAATTCAACCTATACCCTCTATCCATATATAACTGTAACCATATACACACACATTCACATATGTATTCATATGACCACACCCCCTTCTTCCATTATTTTCATAGTGAGAAAGAAATCATCAGTCACAGTTATTGCTTTTCCATATAGGAATGTAAATAGTTCAACTTTGATAAGTTCCCCTTGATCTCTCTTCCCCGATTACCTTCTCAGGCATCTCTTCCTTCTTGTGTCTGGATGTCAAATTTTCTATTCAACTCTGGTTTTTTCCTCAGAATGCTTGAAAGTCCTCTATTCCACTGAATGACCATATTTTCCCCTGAAACAAAATACTCAGTTTTGCTGGGTAGGTGACCCTTGGGTTCATTCCCAGTTCTTTTTGCCCTCTGGAATATCATATTCCATGCCCTTCGATCCCTCAGTGTAGAAGCTGCCAGGTCCTGGGCTATTCTGATTGTGTTTCCACAATATTGAAATTGTTTCTTCCTGGCTGCTTGGAGTATTTTCTCCTTGGTCTGGGGATTCTGGAACCTGGCTATAATATTCCTGGGAGTTTTCTTTTTGGGATCTTTTTTCAGGAGGTGATCAGTGGATTCTTTCAACCTCTATTTTTCCCTCTGGATCTAAAACATCAGGGCAATTTTCCTTGAGAATTTCTTGAAGGGTGATTTCTAGGTTCTTTCTTTGATCATGGCTTTCAGGTAGTCCAATAATTTTTAAATTGTCTCTCCTGGATCTATTTTCTAGGTCAGTGGTTTTTCCCATGAGATATTTCACATTGCCTTCTAATCTTTCATTTCTTTGGATCTGCTTAACAGCATCTTGATTTCTCATAAAGTCATTAGCTTCCATTTGCTCAGTCTAACTCTGAAGGAATGAATCTCCTCAGTGAACTTTTGAGATTCTTTTTCCATCTGGCAAATTCGACTTTTTAAGGCATTCTTCTCCTCATTGCCCTTTTGGGCCTCCTTTGCCATTTGAGTTAGTCTATTTTTTAAGGTGTTGTTTTCCTCAGTCAGGCTGTTGACCCTCATTTCATACTTTTCCTGCATCCTTCTCATTTCTCTTTCTAATTTTTCCTCCACTTCTCTTATTTGATTTTTAAAGTCCTTCTTAATGTCCTCTATGGCCTGCAACCCACTCATGTTTTCCCCTGGGGCTTTTGGAGCAGGACTTCTGACCTCACAGTCCTTTTCCCGCTCTATGCCCCCAAAATAGGAGTCTAGGGTTGCATTTTTCTGTTTCCTTTGCCTTGGCATGTTGCCACTTAATTGCTTGACTTTTGGGCTTATTGCCACACTATGGCTTTAAGGCCAGATAGAGGAATTTTCGTCCCGAACGTGTGGGGGGCAACTTCCATTTCTGGCAAGCTGTAAACCCACCCACGACTTCCTCCCTAGATCACAATCCAGATCCAGGGAGGTTAAAGCAAGAGCGATTACCCCCCAAGACTGATCGCTGGATTTCCCTACAAATTTGCAGGCTGGCAGCGGGAGCTGCCTCTGAAAACTACAAAATGGCGTTTGTCCTCAGCGGCTTCTAGCCCCCAGGGGAGGAAGCCGATGCATTCCCTAATACCAGTCCCAAAGTCCATAGGACACTAACCTCTTTCTTTTTCCTAGGCAAGTCTATGTTGATAATTCTGGAGTCGCCACAGGTCCTGGTGTTCTGGGGTTCCTCCAGGTGGCTGCTGGCCCTGCCGCCCTGGGGCTAAAACCTTGGCTCAGGCGGACCTGAGCTAGGCTCGGCTCCTGCGCTCTGCGCGCTGCATGCTGCCAGGTCCCAGACCACTACGCTGGTCCTTCCTGCAGGGCTGCTGGACTGTCCTCAGTGTGAGGTTAGCTTCTCTGCGTCGTTCTGTGGGTGCTGGGGCTCCAGAAGTTGTTCAGAGGCCCCTTTTACATAGTTTGGGGGGAATCGGGGCAGAGAGGCTTGGACGAGCTGTTTCTTCTCCGCCATCTTGGCTCCACCCCCATCCAATTAGTTTTTAATCTATCTTTCCATGGCCCTTTATTGCATCATGATCTGAGAATGATGCATTGAATATTTCTGCACTGAGTAGTGAGGTTTTTATGCCCTAGTACATGGTCTATTTTTGAGTATGTACCATGCACTGCCGAGAAGAAAGTAAATTCCTTTTTATTCCCATTCAGTTTTCTCCAGAGATCCATCATATCTAGTCTCTCTAAAATTCTATTCACCTCCTTAACTTCTTTCTTGTTTATTTTGAGGTTAGATTTATCAAGTTCACTAGTATAGTTTTGCTATCTATTTCTTCCTCTAATTCCTTTAACTTCTCTATGAATTTGAATGCTTTACCACTTGGTGCATATATATTAAGTAATGATATTGCTTCATTCTCGATGGTGCCTTTTAGCAGGATATAGTTTCCTTCCTTATCTCTTTCAATTAGATCTATTTTTGGTTTTGCTTTATCTGAGATAAGTATTGCTACCCTGCTTTTTTTTACTTTAGCTGAGGCATAATAAATTCTACTCCAACCATTTACCTTTACCCTGTGGGTATCCCTTTGTTTCAAATGTGTTTCTTGTAGACAGCATATTGTAGGATTATGGTTGTTAATCCATTCTGCTATCTACCTCTGTTTTATGGGAGAGTTCATCCCATTCACATTCACAGTAATGATGACTATCTGTCGCTTCCCCTCCATCCTATTCCCTCCCCTATTTATGTTTTTGTTTCTTCCTTCTTCCTTCCCCTCATTGAAGTTTTCCCTTTTGACCACCCCCTCCGTCAGTGTTCCCACCCAGTGACCCCACTTCTTAACCTACCCTCTCCCCTTACTACTATTTCCCTCCCCTCTAATCCCCCCTTTAGTCTCCTCCTTCTTAACCCTCCCCTTACCCTCCCACTACTTATAGGACACAATAAATTTTTATACTAATCAGAGGAAGTTCCTCCCCATTTGACTCCAAACCAATGAGAGTAAATTTCAAACAGTGCTCCTCCCCCTCCCTCCTTTTCCTCTTTTTAATGAATTTATGCATCTATTCACATTAGAATCTTTTTTTTTAGAAAAAAAGATTTTTATTTCATTATTTGTTTTTTTTTCTATTAAACAAATGCTTTATTAACTTCTGTTTTACATCATTCATTTCCGCCAGATTTTGAGTTACAATCATTTTCCCCCCGTTATTCCCCTACCCAACCTCCCAGAATAGCAGTCCCACAAGATATCACTTCCTCCAATCTGCTCTCTCCCATAACTTCTCCCATACCTCCTTCGACTTTTCCATTAGTGGAAGGTGAATCTTTCTGTCCCAATGCCTGCACATCTTATCTCCCAATTATAAGCAAAAGAGTATTAATAATAGTATTTATATATATTTGAAACACTTAATGTTAAGACCTCGACTTTCAGATCCATTTCCTTCTTCCCTTGTCACCCATTCCCTCTGGGGAGATAAGTAATTTAGTATATGTTGTACATGTCTAGCTATGCAAAACATTATCATGGTAGATATATTGTACAAGGCTGCTTACAATTCCCTCCCACTCATCCCACCCCCCACCTGGTCCATTCCCCACATGATCCTGTCCATCTTCTATAGTGGGTACTTGCAACCACCCCTCCCCCCAAGGATGCCCTCCCATCCATCTTCCCTCCTCTCATCCCCCTTCCCCTATTCTGCTGCAGGTTGAGATATCCCATTTAGCATGTATGTCATTCTCTCCCTGAACCAAATTCAATGAGAATGTGGTTTTGCCATTTTGCCTTCCTATTCTTCCCCCCCTTACAACCACTTCCCCTTGCTTCTTCTACATAAGATAGTTTATCCTATACCCTACCCAGTCTTTCCCCATGTCCTCTTGCCACTTTCCTCTCTCACCTCATAATTTCATCCCTTGAGTATTCTCCCTTCCCAACAAATTCAACCTATGCCCTCTATCCATATATAACTGTAATCATCTACACACACATTCACATATGTACTCATATGACTACACCCCCTTCTTCCATTATTTTCATAGTGAGAAAGATATCATCAGTCACAGTTATTGCTTTTCCATATAGGAATGTAAATAGTTCAACTTTGATAAGTTCCTTTTTATTTCTTTTCACTGATTACCTTCTCAGGCATCTCTTCCTTCTTGTGTCTGGATGTCAGATTTTCTATTCAATTCTGGTTTTTTTCTCAGGAATGCTTGAAAGTCCTCTATTCCACTGAATGACCATGTTTTCCCCTGAAACAAAATACTCAGTTTTGCTGGGTAGGTGACCCTTGGGTTCATTCTCAGTTCTTTTGCTCTCTGGAATATCATATTCCATGCCCTTCCATCCCTCAGTGTAGAAACTGCCAGGTCCTGGGCTATTCTGATTGTGTTTCCACAATATTGAAATTGTTTCTTCCTGGCCACTTGAAGTATTTTATCCTTGGTCTGGGGATTCTGGAACCTGGCTATAATATTCCTGGGAGTTTTCTTTTTGGGATCTTTTTCAGGAGGTGATCTGTGGATTCTTTCAACCTCTATTTTGCCCTCTGGATCTAAAAGATCAGGGCAGTTTTCCTTGAGAATTTCTTGAGGGGTGGTTTCTAGGTTCTTTCTTTGATCATGGCTTTCAGGTAGTCCAATAATTTTTAAATTGTCTCTCCTGGATCTATTTTCCAGGTCAGTGGTTTTTCCCATGAGATATTTCACATTGCCTTCTAGTCTTTCATTTGTTTGGATCTGCTTAACAGCATCTTGATTTCTCATAAAGTCATTAGCTTCCATTTGCTCCAGTCTAACTCTGAAGGAATGAATCTCCTCAGTGAACTTTTGAGATTCTTTTTCCATCTGGCAAATTCGTCTTTTTAAGGCATTCTTCTCCTCATTGCCCTTTTGGGCTTCCTTTGACATTTGAGTTAGTCTATTTTTTAAGGTGTTGTTTTCCTCAGTCAGGCTGTTGACCCTCATTTCATACTTTTCCTGCATCCTTTTCATTTCTCTTTCTAATTTTTCCTCCACTTCTCTTATTTGATTTTTAAATTCCTTCTTAAGGTCCTCTATGGCCTGCACCCCGCTCATATTTTCCCCTGGGGCTTTTGGAGCAGGACTTCTGACCTCTCAGTCCTTTTCCTGCTCTATGCCCCCAAAATAGGAGTCTAGGGTTCCATTTTTCTTTCCTTTGCCTTGGCATGTTGCCACTTAATTACTTGGCTTTTGGGCTTGTTGCCACACTATAGCTTTAAGGCCAGATAGAGGAATTTTCATCCCAAACGTTTGGGGGGCAACTTCTGTTTCTGGCAAGCTGTAAACCCACCCACGACTTCCACCCGAGAACACAATCCAGATCCAGGGAGGTTAAAGCAAGAGCGATTACCCCCCAAGACTGATAGCTGGATCTCCCTACAATTAATTGCAGGCCAGGAGCTGGAGCTGCGTCTGAAAACTACAAAATGGAGTGTCTCCTCAGAGGCTTCTAGCCCCCAGGGGAGAAAGCTGGCACATTCCCCAAATACAGGTCCCAAAGTCCATAGGACACTAACCTCTTACTTTGTCCTAGGCATGTCTATGTTGATAATTCTGGAGTCGCCACAGCTCCTGGTGTTCTGGGGTTCCTCCAGCCAGCTGTTGGCCCTGGTGCCCTGGGGCTAAAGCCTCGGCTAATGGGGACCTCAGCTCAGGCTCGGCTTGGCTTCCCGCGCTCTGCGCGCTGCGCACTGCCAGCTCCCAGACCACTGCTCTGGTCCTTCCTGCAGGGCTGCTGGGCTGTCCTCAGTGGGAGGTTAGCTTCTCTGTATCGTTCTGTGGGTGCTGGGGCTCCAGAAGTTGTTCAGAGTCCCCTTTTACATAGTTTTGGGGGAATCTGGGGGCAGAGTGGCTTGGAAGAGCTGTTTCTACTCTGCCAACTTGGCTCCGCCTCTCCACATTAGAATCTTAAAGTTCACTGATTAAGTTGATCCTTCTTTGAACCAGAACCAGTGGGAATAGTGTTTAAATGATGTTCCTCTCCCTCTTTCTTTCCCCTCTACTATAGTGTGTTTTGATGCCTCTTCAAATGGCATATTCTAACTTTTCCTATCTCATCCTTTCTTTTTCCCATTCCAGTCCCTTTGATCCCCTTAATATGTTTTTTTTTAAGTCTTCAGGTTAGTGCATTCCTACCCACACCCTCTATCTAAGTATAACCCTTTTGAGGGTCATGATAATCATAAAAATTTCAATATTGACAGTTATCAGCTCCTCATATAGCAATGTGAAAATTTTTCTCTTATTGCATCCCAAGTAATGAGCATGTGTGTATGAGTGTGGGTATGTGCATGTGTGTATGTGTGAGTCTGTGTTTTCCTTGTTTACCTTTTTATGTCTTTCTTGAGTCTTGTAATTGGAGATCAAATTTTCCATTGAGCTCTGGCTTTTTCATCAGGAAAGTCTGGAAGTCCCTTATTTCATTAAATGACCATCTCCTTGCCTGAAAGATTATGCTCAGTTTTGCCAGGTAGTTAATCCTTGGTTGTAGTCCTAGCTCTCTTGCCCTATGAAATATCAAATTCCAGTCCCTCTACTCTTTTAATGTAGAAACTGATAGGTCCTACGTGATCCTAACTGTGGTTCTGAGATATTTAAATTATTTCTTTTTGGCTGCTTGAAGAATTTTTTCCTTAATCTTGTACTTCTGGAATTTGGCTACTATATTTCTTGGAGTTTTCAATTTGGGACCTCTTTCAGGAGGAGTCTGGTGAATTCTTTTGATAACTATTTTATCTTCTGATTCCAGGACCTCAGGACAGTTTTCTTTGACAATCTCTTGGAGGATTTTGTCTAGGCTGCTTTTTTCATCATGGCTTTCTGGTAGACTAATAATTCTTAAGTTGTCTCTCCTGGATCTATTCTCTAGGTCAGTTGTTTTTTCAGGGAGATATATTACATTTTCTTCCAATTTTTCATCATTTTGTTTGATTGACTCTTGGTGCATCATGGAGTTCTGAGTTTCAATTTGAGTGATTCTAATTTTTAGTGAATTATAGTCTTCAGTTAGTTTTTGAAGGTTTTTTTAGGGAGGTATTTTCTCCAATAACTTCACTAATTTTACTTTTTAAGGATTTGTTTTCTTCACTGACACTTTTTTCCAAGTTGGTCACTGCTTCCCTGATTTGGTCTTTAAAATCTTTCTTCAGCTCCTCCAAGAATGCTATTTGAGCTTGAGACCAGTTCATATTTCCTTCTGTGGTCTCAGGTTTGGGTAGAGAGTCCAAATTGTCCTGTGTATTTGGTTGGTCTTGACCTACATAGTAAGCTCAGATTGATTTTCTTGCCTTCCCGTTCTTCTCAACTTCCTTCCTTCCCATTGTGATTTCCTATTTCTTAATTTCTCAGGCTATGAGCTAAGGGCCTGGTTGTTGACTTTGAATGCTGTAGCCTCTGGGTGTCTAGTTTGTGACTAAGGCAAGAATCTCAGAGAGGAATGTAGATGCGCACAGAGTAGTCTGTGGAAGTGGATGGATGTGACCACTTCAGATTTCTGCCTCTATACCCCTGGGCTATAAGCAGGCTTTTGTTCGTCAGATGAGGTGGGGCTTGTTGGAACCCCTCCCTGTCTTCTCTTCAGACTCCTGGCTATCTCAGTTACACCCCTTCTTGGAGACTCTTAAGACTGAGGCTATTTCCACTAACTTGGGAATTCAATCTGGGTGGGAGACTTATCTTTGAGTTTTCTACTTCATGAAGGAGGGATGGGAGGATTGGAGCAACTAGAATTTACTTTGCTATTCTAGCCCCTGTATTATACAGGCAGGCAATTTCTAAACTTCCAAGCTGGAGGCTGATTGCTGCAGGAGAAGCTGTTCTCTCCACTGGGGGGCCGACTCTCCTACCTGGCTCCTCTTGAGAGGACAGTGAGATGACTGCAATTTGTCCTTGGTAAGTCTGCAGGCTGGGGCTTCTTCTCTCTCTGGTGTAGTCTGCTTGTCTGGTCTTAAGTCTGAGCTCTGCAGACCCCATGTGCTCTGCGCTTGTCCTGTCCGGATGCACTGGGCAATTTCCTGGGCTAGATTCTGCCACGCTCTGTCTCCAAGTGGATTTTGTCACTCCAGAATCCGTTCAGATTCACTTTTTAAGGTTTAGTGACAGAGGAGCTTAGAGAAGTTACTGCTTCCTTTCTGCCATCTTGGCTTCCCCCCCACCCTCCCAGCAGAGTTGATTTTCTTTTCTTTTTTTTTTTTTTTAAATTAATTTATTAGTTTAGTTTCAGTTGACAAGATTCAATTCCATAGTTCCTTGATTTTCAAATTTCCTTTACTTCCCTCCCCCCTCCCCTCATGACATCATATAGTACAGTATAGGGTCTGCAAATGCATTCATATTAAACATTATTCCAATTACAAAGGCATATTGTACTAGGTGGGATGAAAGATGGTAAGGAAGAAGTACAACCAAACAATGAGAAGAACAAGATCATTTAGTTTGCTTCCATCAGGATTCAGGCTCAGTTCTTTCTAGTTATATCTCTGGATGGCACATTTCTCACTTTCTTGAGTCATTCGGGATTAACTTATATCACTGCATTGCTGAAAAGAGTCCAGTCTGTCATAGTTGGTCGTCACAGATATGGTATGTCTGTGATTGTATACAAATTTCTTCTGATTCTACTCTTCTCGCTCAGCATCAGTTTGTATAAGTCTCTCCAGGTAATTATGAAATCCGTCACCTCCTCGTTTCTTATAGCACAATAAAATTCCATTACATTCATATACCACAACTTGTTTAGCCATTCCCCAATTGATGGGCACCCCTTTAGTTTCCAATTCTTTGCAACCACAAAAAGGGCTGCTAAAAATATTTTTGTACATATGGTTCTTCCTCCCACTACTATGATCTCTTTGGGATATAACCCTAGGAGTGGTATGGCTGGGTCAAAGGGTATGAAATTATTTATAATCCTTTGGGCATAATTCCAGATTGCTCTCCAGAATGGTTGGATAAGTTCACAACTCCACCAGCAATGTATTAGCATTCCAATTTGCCCACATCCTCTCCAGCATTTGTCACTTTCTTGTTTTGTCATCTTAGCCAATCTGACTGGAGAGATGTGGTATCTCAGAGTTGTTTTGATTTGCATTTCTCTAATTAATAGTGATTTAGAGCATTTCTTCATATGCTTATAGATATCTTTAATTTCTTTCTCTGAAAACTTCCTATTCATATCCTTTGACCATTTCTCAATTGGGGAATGACTTGTATTCATATAGATTTGGCTCAATTCTCTATAAATTTTAGAAATGAGTCCTTTATCAGAGACACAAGTTGTAAAAATTCTTTCCCAATTTCCCACCTCCCTCTTGATCTTGGTTACATTGGCTTTGTTTGTGCAGAAGCTTTTCAATTTAATGTAATCAAAATTATCCATTTTGCATTTTATAATGCTCTCTAATTCTTGTTTGGTCCTAAAATCTTCCCCTCTCCACAGATCTGTCAGGTAAACTATTCCTTGCTTTCCCAAATTGCTTACAGTATCATCCTTTACACCTAGATCATGCACCCATTTGGACTTGATTTTGGTATATGGTGTTAGATAATGATCTATGCCCAGTTTCTGCCATACTGTATTCCAGTTTTCCCAGCAGTTTTTGTCAAATAGTGCATTCTTATCCCAAAAACTGGGGTCTTTGGGTTTATCGAACAATAGATTGCTATATTCATTAACTGCAGGGTCTCCTGCACCTAATCTATTCCATTGATCCACTACTCTACACCTCTGCCAGTACCAAGCAGTTTTGATGACTGCTGCTGTATAATACAGATGAAGATCTGGCATAGCTAGTCCACCTTCCCTAGCATTTCTTTTCATTAATTCCCTTGATATTCTAGACCTTTTGTTTTTCCAAATAAATTTTGTTATTATTTTGTCTAACTCTACAAAGTAGTTTTTTGGTAAATTGATT